>JAECXP010000223.1:1065000-1600000 GCA_018152965.1 Scaptomyza pallida
CTAACTTAACAAAAATTGCACAACAAAGAAAATAATAAATAAATGTAAATTCACACCTAAAAATTGAAAACAACCGAATGGATTTCGATGGTGGGTGGTTTGTACTTTGTGTTTGCGAAATTAGAATGTAGATTGTGCTTGTCTTGTCCCCGTATTTGTCTTTATTGTAAGTGTCCTAAAATGAAAAACTTTAAAACGAAAACTGAACTTTGAATGGACTTATAAAATGAGTCGCACCTAGTCGCACCTTAAAATCAAAGCAGTGTTTTAGAGTGTTTCATTACCTTTAAAATGAGTGTAGTCTTAATTTGCACTTTTACGCACAAACAAAGATATTTCAATTTTTAGATCATAACCTTAAATTTGACAATGCGAATTTGCTAGCAAAATTGACTGCAGTGAGTGGAAAACAGCAAATAAGGGTTGCAATTTTTAAATGTTTTATTGCGAGAGTTTCAAAAAAGTGTTCTCCCACAACTAAAAGAGTTCTTGGAGAAGATGTTGTTAAATATAAAAACGAAAAAATATATATGTCATTAATTTTTTACTAATCGGTTCTATGGGAGCTATATGATATAGTGGGCCGATGTTTATAACTTTTACCCAAAATGTAAGAAACATTAATATACTGATTTTCAGAAAGTTTAAAGCAAATATCTTCAAAAACAAAAAGGTTTTCATACGAACAATCACATTTTCCCGATTGTTCCTATGGGAGCTATAGGATATAGTTGACCGATGTCGCTCATTTTTTGCAACGATATTAGTATTATAATAACTATTAAAACTGCCAAGTTTGGTCGTGATATGTTGACATACATAGAAAATACATAACCTATCTTTTGTAAAAGGGGCGGTAACACGCCCATTTTTTACAAATATTTTCCTTTGGTTAATAAAAACTCAAAGCAAAAAACCGAATCAAAATATCTTGCTTCGTTCTTGAGTTATTAATTAATGCCACAAAAACTGGTCAAATTACCCATAGTGTAGAGATAGCAAGCTTGCAACACAATTGTGCACAATTGAGTGTTCACGATAGCAGTGTTGTATCGATACACTTGTGCAATGATACTACACTTTGTGAACACCACTATAGTTTTAAGATTTTTTAGAAGGTGGGCGGTAAGTGGGCGTGGCATCCAACTCCCTTCATTTAAAGCAGATTCTTGGGGAACGGCGACTTCCACCTTCCTATTAAATTTGGTGACTCTAACTTAAAAACTGGCAAAGATACATGGCCAAGGTGTATCGACTTGTTATCGATTTCCCAGGCCCCTTAAGTCGTAGAGCCCTAAATTTAACACTTTGTCTGGCGAAGACATGTACCAAGATATTTGCAAAGGTTCAACGCTCTAGCTATAAGGGTGTCGAAAAAAGTTGCGTTCATACAGACAGACGAACGGACAGACACAATGACAGACATTGCACAAACCCAATATACCAGAGGTGGGTAAGCACACATACTATCAAAGTTTTTACACACATTCCATAAAAAATTGCGCGAGAAGCAGCGAAAATATAAAATAACAGTATACAGTGTGTCCTGCAAGTTTACGTACAAACGTGCATTTTGTTTGTTTTTATAGATATAAATGTTTATTTTTAATTATTTATTATTTCAGCTTAAATAAAATTTGTAATTGTGACAAACAATGTAGTCACAAATAAGGCATTGTACCATCCCATTTGAATTTTGTATAAAGAAAAAATCATATTCCCATTCGACCATAAACATTTTTAATGCCACTCTAAATTGCACATAGCGTAGCGTGGTGTTGTTTGCACAAGTGTTGCATACGCCTGTTTGGATTTGCCGTAGAAACCGGTTTGCTTGCATTGCTTTGCCATTTTGCCGAGTGGAACTGATCGTTCGTGTTCTATTTATAGCTTTGAATGCTTATAGTGTATGGGCCTATGCACGCGTGTATACGAATTTCGACTTGCAATATATTTTACTGTGATACCTTTAGTATCAAAGTATCAAAACGCTAGAAATAATTTCTGGACATCATTTTTAGAGACGTTTCAAATGGGTAAACGCATCAGCTAGAAATGTATACTCAATAAATGTTGAGCGTTGCCACATCGGTTACATTGATGTGGAGCGTGTGGATTGCATTGGGCAGCTGATTTTTCTGCTAGAAAAAATGAGCAGCACATAATTTCTAGACGTCAATTGTGAAATGGAGGGACTTATGAGCGCCAAGTTTGACATGTAGGCAATTAAATTTCAACACAAGTGTGGCCGTATTACTCTTTTATCTTTTCGTTTTGCCATTTTTTACGTTTTTGGGATTTATTCGGTATTTTTAAGGGGCACACAGGGGACTTACGACACACCCTAGAAATAATGTGTAAATTTCTTTCAGAAATATTTCTAGCTCCTGCGTACTAAGCTATAAGTGGAAAAGAGCTTTAAAATATATAAGTTATCAATGTCATTAGAGAAATTATGAATAGGTCTGTTGAAATTGAACGAATTGTTGAATTGTTTTAAGAAAGAGAATTCGGAGGTTCAAATTCTCGTTGGTCCGGACCCGTTGGACCCGATTTGACATCCGAGGTAGCAGACGAAGGCCAGCAGAGTATTAAGACTGTATGTGGTGACGAATTCAACAACTGATGGCTGTAAACGCATGCAAAATGCAATGGAAAGTTTACGATCCAATGTATTTCAGTGTAAAGTAAATTGTGTACGAAAGTTCTTTGTTATTTAATTTTATACAGTCCACCAAATATTTATCAGAAACGCTAAAGCCGCCTCCACACGATCAGTTTTTCATCGTTTTTTTTTTTTTTTTTTAAGCCGGACCGGTCATAAACCGAATCAAAAATGAGAAAAATAGAGCGCGTAAGTGACCAGATTTTGTGACAAAACAAAAAGTGGCGGGATTTTGGATTTAACCGATGCGAATTATGTGAATGCCAACATTTTTGGTCGGCTAAAAAAAAAAGCTACAGAAAAACCGACGTGTGAAGGCAGCTTTAGAAATATTCTAAAGAATGTTGTGCAGTTTAATTCCTACTTTGCACATTCTGAAAATTTACTATGTATTAACGATGCTCTTTGATCGATTTTTATGGTTCATACAAATTGAACTACTGTATATATATACGTAAACATTCTTTTTATTTAAAATTAAATAATTAAAACGGCAACATTATTGTATTTGAAAATAAATCAGATAATACCGGTGTTCTATCTATTGCATTTAATATTGTAATTCTATTTGTGCAAATGCAAAGACGCAGTTTCTTTTTTTATTTTCGCTTTCTTAACCTATACTCCGATTCCATTAGGCTGCATTCGTCAATAACATAAGCTTCGGAATGTAAGTGATTCCACTAGCAGTCCAATTGGGCTCATTGATTTTACTTTTGCATATTGACAAGCAGTTATACTCAATTTAAGACTGTTCTTAGGCCCAATTTCTCAATGTCCGGTTAGGTAAACTAACTGACGTTTAGTCAAATTTGAGTTTCTCAATGTCCGGTTAGGAGTAAATGAAAAACAAACTAACCGGAAGGCTGGGTCGCGTTTAAAATTTAAGCTGATTTTTTGTCACGATATATCGTTAGGAACTATCGTTAAGGCAAACAGCTGTCATTTGAATTGTTTATTTATTTTGTTATTAAATTAAAATGGTATCACATAAAAGAGTGTTTTATGTCCATGCATTTTACTGAACTGGAAGATGCCAAATTTATACAGCAGCTCAGGCTTACAAAATTTACGTGCAAAATCATTCTTGCAAGGATTGTAGATCAATTGGCTTGCCATCATATGTGGGATCTTAAACAGAAATCATTCAATGTTGCCGGAAAACAGCAAAAGTCAGCTGAACCACTCGCTATATTTGGCAAAACGTGCATATATGTGGCAACGCTGTTAAGGCGATAGTTACTTATCGATGATGGGTACATTTGGCTTTGAGAAAACCAAATCGTTTAACTCTACCATTAAATTACTTTTGCGTTTAGCTAAACGAAAATTTAACCGGACATTGAGAAATTGGGCCTTAATCCTATATCGGTCCAAACATTTTGTATTTTTTATGCAAGAGTTCTGTTCAATGATGAATACTAAAAATCCAATTACACCCGAAACCGACCAGCTAGGGAAAAAAAAAATCAACTGGAAAAATTTAAACAGCATTTCCATTCACCAGAAACAAATACAAATAAATGAAGCATTACAGAGTTGCAGTTTAACTTCAGCATTCGTGCTCTAATGGAATCGGGATATTAAACGCAACGGACGTTGCCGTCTAAGACACGGGCATCAAGCTGCCTTGAAAAATTTGAAAGGTACTTTTGCGTTAATTTGTTTTTATTTGCTAAATCGTCTCAGAGGCCTTGGCACTGAGAAGAAGTCAGTAAAGCCGAGACAACAGACATTGTTTGCTAGCTTAGGTGAGTTCCATACCTTTTATAGGTTTCGGCACGGCAAGGCTATGGGGCAAATTAAGGCAATGGAGATCGGGGATTAGCGTTCCAAACCACTCAAAGGCAAAGGCACTGTGAGAGGCAAGCCAAAGAAACAGATGCCGTCATGCCTCAAAACAAAACGACGGTATTGCATGCCTACTTACCTCTAAAGAGGTGGTACACTGTCTAGCTAAGGTGAGCCCTCCGCCATCAAAGTTATCGGCACGGCACTACGAGGGTACGGAGCAACGGTTTAGTTTTTGGCAATGAAAGTAAAACGCTATGTGTAGATTATCCCGAAAAAAAATAGCGTGGAGACGAACATGGAGACTCGGGTATTAAATCGAATGGAGAGCCACTCACGTCAGAGACCGAGGATCTCTCATGTCCTCTATCGCCGGCGAGTACCAGTACCCCCAGCAGGGTCGAGAAAAGAAAGAATGTAGCGTCGACGGATGTCGGTTTCGCCAATAAGGTGGATGACTGCTTTTTCGTGGAAGGTTGCCACACTAGAGATAATGAACAAGTCTTGTAGTCTGTCCATACCAAATGCAAAAGTACTTATCCTTTGGGTCGTACAAGCGGACACGGCGTTGCAGTAATTGAAGTGGCGAAGCCCGGACTTGCTAACTTCTGACTGAAAACTGATTTGTGACACAACAGATTGACAAGAAGCCCGACAATTTTCTGTACGAGAGGTTAGTGAAGATGATGTAAGTCTACTACTCAGAAAGCTCCACCCGATGGCGGGCGAAGCGGAAAGTGACCTGTGGCAAAAAGACGAGACGACGAAAATGCGGAGACACCTTGTTTTCCTAAGCCATCCACGGTTCTGGTTTAAAAGCCAAAAATACAGGTTCCTACCATCGAAGCTGAAGACAGCAAACTATGAACCAACCTCTTTGTAGCCTTCTTCATTCAACTTCCTTGATATTACCTTCGCGTCGGAAGCGAATACCGTGGCAACAGAATGGAGAGTCCTCCAACATGGACTGGAAGCAGTTCGGAAAGGAGATACTAGATAAATTGTAAAAGTCCTTGGGGAGACTTAATAAAAAATACTGGATTATCATAAAACATGCATCTAAGAAGAGGGGACAGACAAGGCACTGTGGTAGACTCCAGAACTTAAGGTAAAAAGAAAAATGACAAATTATTATACTAAGAAAATTCAAACAGAAAGCCTTGAAGAAAGCTGCCTATGTGTCGCCACACAGGCATAAATATCACGGGCAATTGTCCATTGATATTCAGCTCAGTCGTGAACAACACACTTAATGAGATACTTGCATGGACTATGGAAGCCGTTCTAAGTATAAGACGGATCTCATGCTCTTCACTAAGAGATAAAAGGCACCTTGCTTAATAAGCACATTTCTAAAAGTCACACATGTGATCACTCCATATCTGTGGGAAAGCACAGCGTCGGTCGAGACGGTACACGTGCTGCCAGAAGACTACAGACCCATTAGCCAGACTCCGTGTCTACAGAGTTAAAAACAATAGAAAAACTGATATGCTTCCATATAAGAAAAAATACAGCTCTGGAAAGCTCAAGCAATCGAAAAATCTTTGGAAATATTCACTTCCTAGGGACAACCGTAAAGTAAGCAAAGCCACACAAAGAATGGACATCTAAGACATTAATAATATGTCAATGTAAGCAATAATGCACAGCTTAAGAGCTGCGACCTCAGTAGAAGCTGAATACATCTGGGCACAGATGTAAATGTGCAACAGGATAATACACGCAAAATTGGGAACCGCGACTGCTATCTTTTTTTTACAAAACTGACGCATTGGATTTTACCTCACTTTTACGCACCATCCACACTTCTCAATTCAGTGTTCGTATGGTGGAAAGCCACGGAGAAGTCCACATGCAAAACCCAGCTACGTGCACTTTCATGCATCACAGGGGCACTAAAATCAACACACAAATTACTTACAAACTATTCTGAGTGTCAGCCCCGTTGCCATACACCACGCCTATTATATTCTAGCGGCTTTTCATATTCCAGCAGCATATTCCGAGCGAAGTAATTCACAATAAGGAAAGCAGAAACGGTCATACAAACCAACACCACGCAGAATAGAATAAACATATTCGTGAACAGTCAGGTGAAAATGTAAGCCATGCAAGCCCACTATATAAGCTTTTGGAATGTCTTGGTGAGCAGGGACACTATAGATGCACTGAGCATCTTGAAAAAAGTGCACATTTATTGGATTCAAAGCCATCAGGATTTCGAGAAAAAAGAAGCGGACACTGGCTCCGTAAGGAGCTTTGGGACTCAACATGGACTCTGCAGAACTCTTGCGAACGCTACACTCCTACAAAGCACGTAGCTCCTACAGGCAGGAGACTCAGCAGCATTAAGGTGGACTCTCTTGCTGCAAAAACTCTAAAAATAATGTGCAAATCTTACGACGACAAACTAGCTTTCGCCTGAAAGGCCCCTGCCTCGTCGCAGTACACGAAAAAGGGATTGGCATATCAGACAATGACGACTGCAAGAATTGTAAGAATCCATGTGTCAAGGAAACACGAGAGAACCTTTTTAGCAGCTGCTCGGTACTAGCATTACAACGAAATTAATAACTCCCTTTTTTAGCTTTACTTGAAGAAACCAGCAAGCAGGACCACACACCTAGATATTCCCACCCCTCCTAAAAGGTTCTTATGCTTTTGGAATCTAGTTGCTTTTTGAAGTTTATTATCTACATATATAAATATATATAAACAACAATTTTAACAAAAAAAAAAAAAAACTTCAAAATAACTAAAATGCCCTGAAAAGTAAAAAAAATAATTGAGTTTTCTTGTACAAGTAGTAAGAAATAATGTTGTTTTTGGAGTCGGTGTCAGCTAAAGTAGGTTTATACTTATAAATTTCTGCCATATCGCTAGGCAGCCGAGGTATAAACCTACCTTAGCTGACACCGACTCAAAAATTAAAATTAGTTCTTACTACTTGTACATGAAAACTCAATTGTTTCTTGAAGTTTTTTGAAGTTGGTTTTTTTTTTGTTAAAATTGTTTATTTTTTAATTTTTTGTGAGTTTGAAGGTATTTTTAATAAGTTTCCTGAGTATGAGTAGACCTACTTATCGTGCTGCTTATATGAGACGGCGTCGTTTAAGTGAAACAAACAACAAATCTGGGATAATGTCGTCAGCTGTCTTCCTACCAAATGTGACTAGCTCTACGGCTGTAAAATATTACTTAATTCTCCTCTCTCTTTACCGATTTTGATCAAATTTTTTTAAATGTTCATTGTTTTATCGTAATTTCAAACCCCATTTTCACAATTTTAAAATTCAAGATTTTTTTGTTATCGACCACATGTGTATATCGGAAACCAGAAATGTTATCGAAAATTTAAAGCAAACTTGATCTTCTCATGGTATAGGAGAGTTTAAGTTTAAAGTTTGAAGTCTCAAGCTCTGAGATCTACGCGTTCATACAGACAGATAGACAGACTGCCAGACGGACACACGGACATGGCTAGATCGACTCGGCTGTTGATGCTGATCAAGAATATATATACTTTATGGGGTCGGAGATGCTTCCTTCTGTCTGTTTCATACATTTGCACAAAACCAAAAATCTAAAGCAATTAGCAATAGTGCCCTTCAAAAGAATTAATTATTCTTACAATAATGATGTTTAAGGTAACATATGGGTAACAAGTATTAAAATAAAGTGACACATACCTGTTTCACTGTTATTGATAGTTTTGCCTTGCTTGTTTGGTGGTTGTACTGGTGACCGGGTAAGCCTCTGTCCACAGCTAGAACTGTAAGCTCATAATGTGAGTTCTCAGCGTAGCTAAGCTCCTTTAAAGTGGTAATATCTCCAGTGGTAGGGTGAACTGCGAAACTTTCGCTGTCTATTAGAAAACTATAATAAATTTCTCCATTTACGCCCAAGTCAGCGTCATCTGCAAATACTTTTAAAATACTATGGTGTTTTGGGGTATCCTCAGGAACAGTTACCGCATACTCAGTTGGATAAAATAGTGGACTTAAATCATTTCGATCTAGAACTTGTACATGAATCGTCGTTTCAGTTTCATAACTTGACATGTTTTTTTCATGCGAGTAAGCTATATGCGCTCGAACAATCAGAAAGTATTCCTCAGTTTTTTCTCTATTTAACACAACATTACTTGTTCGCGTTCGAATACTTAAAAAGACAAAGTTTCCAACATGTCTTTCTTCTGCTTTAAAAATCTTATCTTTATCACCACTTATTATTCTATATTTAATATCGTAATAAGAATCTCTTGAAATTCCTGCCAAATCCTCATGCAATACTCCTTTAGCATATGTTTTTCCAAGACTGTTTTCGGGTATTGTAACATTGTAAAGTTCATGACGGAAATGAACCATGTTCTTTGAAATTGCATTATATTTATAGTTTTTACTTCCATCTCCATCGGCTGTTGACAGTGCAGGTTGAAAAAAGGAAATACATCCTATCAGTAACGTACAATTGTACAAAAAAGCCTTTTTTCTTTTGACAGCTCGGGCATATTTTTTTAAATTCATATTAGACGTTAGCTATTGGCTCTTGTCCACATGGTATTCCGTCCTGAAAAACATAAAATTAGCAAATTGTAAAAGTAAAAACAGAAGTCAAAATACTTGCAGCAGATATAGATGCTGTGTAAAGAATATTGCTTTTAGAATATTTAGCTTCATAATGGGAGAAAGTATTGTTTGGGAAGCTCGCCGTAACTTAAGAAAAGTGGAAACAAATATACACTAAAACAAGTAAGAAGGCTCTAGTTGAGCAATGCCGACTAGGACATATCCTTAACTCCATACGTAACGTGTACAGTCATTTGTGTGTATTCTTTCAGTGACCATAATGACCAAACTTCAAACTACTATACCTCCGATGTTTCTTAACCGAATTTGAGTTTCTCAATGTCCGGTTAGGAGTAAATGAAAAACAAACCAACCGGAAGGCTGGGTTGCGTTTAAAATTTAAGCAGATTCTTTGTCACGATATATCGTTAAAGGTTATCGATAAGGCAAACAGCTGTCCCTTAATTTGTTTATTTATTTTGTTATTAAATTAAAATGTCATCACATAAAAGAGTGTTTTTTGTCCATGCAAGGGAGACGCAATTTGATGAAACAGAGCCACCCATAAATAATTCGAGAATTTATAGGGATAGGGTGAACTATTTCACTGAACTGGACGATGCCAAATTTGAACAGCGGTTTAGGCTTTCAAAATCTACGTGCAAAATCATTCTTGCAAGGATTGTAGATCAATTGGCTTGCCATAGTAATAGGTAAACAGTTAAGTTCTTTTGCGCTCGAATTAATCATATGTGGGATTTTAAACAGAAACCATGCAATGTTGCCGGAAAACAGCAAAAGTCAGCTGAACTGCTCGCTATATTTGGCACAATGTGTATATATGTGGCAACGCTGTTAAGGCGATAGTTACTTATCGATGAAGGGTTAATTTGGCTTTGAGAAAACCAAATCGTTTAACTCTACCATTAAATTAAATTTGAGTTTAGCTAAACGAAAATTTAACCGGACATTGAGAAATTGGGCCTTAGAACCACACTTTAACAATTTTGAAAGTAAGTTTCAAGTTTGTAGTCTTTGAGATCGGCGAGTTCTTACCGACAGACTTGGCTATATCGACTCTGCTGTTGATGCTGATCAAGAATATAAAGTGTACGAAATTAGTAAGTAGGACACTTATTTTGATGACTTTTTTGTCCACAAAAACCAATTCCCAAAATTTTTATATACTTTATAGGGTCTGTCTGTTACATACATTTGCACAAAAACCATTATACCCTTGTTTACCCATTTCATGGGTTAAGGGTATAAAAATTACATTGTGTTAAAACGGTTTTAAAATTTTTTTGGCCACATTTGACTAAAAAACCTAGTTATTTTTTTGGAACGATATTTGCAAATACAATTTTGGTCTGATATCGCTGCTGCTAGTGCCGCAAGGCATTTTGAGGACCGCCTCCTAGACGGGAAGCGGCCCCAACCTTAAGGACCGCGAGCTTGCTAGGACGACCGGCCCTCAATGCGGTTCGGCGGCATGGTGCGCAACACCGGCAGCAGAATTTGGTGCTACCAAAACGTGGAGAGCCAAGAGGTGTAGATGACCCAAGCCGAATGTTTCTGTGGGGCTTAAGGGTAAAGTGGAATCTAAGGTACCTGTAACAGGGATTTCCACCCGTAGCCCGTAGTATGGCAACAGCCAACAAGCAAACGGCGGTGCAGGCAAGGGGACCAGCCCCAAAACGCCATAGCTGTACACTGACGCCTTCTGCTGACACTCCCAAAATGGTATGCCCAAAGGAGCGTCCTAGTACGTCGAGGGCAGCCGCGGCCGCTTGGTAAGTAGCCTACAGTAGTGGACTACAACATTGGGAGCACTCGGCTTATGCAGAGTCCGCTTCTGACGACGCAGCATGCATCTTAGATCTACTGATACGGCACTGTATGAATTCCACCGTAGCTTACGCTCGGCAATAGCAAACAAAGAAGCAGCAGTCTGTGCCTTTTTAGACATTGAGATAGCATTTTACAATAAGTCACATGATGCAGTCAGAGCTACCCTGAATAGAAGAGGCCTGGACCCTACGATTAGCAGATGGATGTCATTCCTACTAAAAAGTAAACAGGCTACCACAAGGGGCTGTCCATGGGGGGGGGGGGGTATCACCACTCTTGTGGAGCATACTAGTTGACGAGCTGTTAGGTAGACTTGCCAGCAGGGGTATCCAGTGTCAGGGTTATGCCGATGACATTGCGATAATGGCCAGGGGCAAATACGATGAAACTCTTTGTGACATTGTTCAACTGGGACTTAGGATTACGCATAATTGGTGTTTAGAGATGGGCCTCAACCTAAACGCTACAAAAACCATCATCGTTCCGTTTACCAGAAGATACAAGGGATGAGGGAGATTAGACTCGCGGGGAGTCCGGTAGTAACAAGCAAGGAAGTTAAATACCTTGGGGTCACTTTTGGCAGTAAGTTAAATTTTTGGAACCCATTTTCAAAATACGATCGCAAAGTGCTGCATTGCACTTTAAACATGTCGTAGAATAGCCGGGAAATCATCAAATATACTAAGATGACTTTACCTCATGGTAATAAGGCCCATGCTCACACACGGAGTGATTGCGTGCAAAAATATCTACAAGAGTTGCAAAGAATGGCCTGTGTGAGAATCACGGGAGCGATGAAGACCTGTCCCGCATCAGCACTTGAGGTTCTTTTGAAAATCACGCCACTTCACCACACAATAAAGCTAAGCAGAAGGCAACCCTTTTAAGAATGTCCGTAGAAGGAGTAGGGAGGGGGCATATTCTTAGTCAAATAGAGACGGATATGCTATCGGGTGTAATTCCCCTACTGGCACAGCCAAAGGACAAAATGAGCCCGAACACATGTTCGTGCACAAGTTTTAAGTTCACCTTTGTACCAAAAAGGAGTGGACATCTGAAGAGTCCCACAAAATGAAACCTCACAGCATAAAGTGGTACACCGATGGATCCCAAACTCATCAAGGCTCCGGTCTTGGTGTGGTAGGCCCTTGGCTTACTTACCACACCAGCATCTTCCAAGCTGAGGTATTTGCAATTGAGAGGTGAGAGGACTTTAACTGAAAGCGTTACTATCGAAACAGAGAGATCGCCATCTTATAGGACCGAAATTAGGTCAAAGGTTGTTCCCGAGGTACGAACCAAGCTAAACACTCTGGGATCTGAAAATAGGCTTGCCCTAACGAAGAGGCGGATAAACAAGCAAGGATGAGGGCTGCGACACCCATTATAGAACCAGAGCCGTACTGAAGCACAACACGGCAGGAGCTTAGGAGCGAAGAAAGACTTCTGCGGAAAACGAGCTGGGCAAAGACACCAGGACTCAGACAAGCTAAGCTTCTCTTGGTCAGCTATAACCTCAAACGGTTTAAGCATTTAATATCAACGGGAAAGATAAGACTTAGGATACTCACTGGTCTCCTGACAGGATACTGTAGAGGTCACCAAGCAAAGCTAGGAATAACCAGCAGCGAGATGTGCAGATTCTGCGGAAAGGAAGGAGAATTCTCCTTGCACATTATAGCAGATAAATGGTCTTAGTAAGGAAAAGAAATCGTTTCCTAGGAAAACATAAATCCACATAAATTACTAATTGCACACAGAATCCTTAACACAGTTATGTAAAATGGTATCAGAGTATATCGCAATCTGTAGGTCCGATTGCAAAGTTTTTACTTGTTTTTTATTGCATTAGTAGCCATGTCTGTATGAGTGAAAGAACGGCCGGATCACAGACCATTATCACTAAATAAATGAATAAATAAAAACAGCTAAGTTATCAGATTAGGGACTTAAGCCCCACTTAGCTATAGGTAGTACAAGAATATTTAAAATTATTGATTACACATCTTGTTTTCGCTATACACATGGAAGCGATAGCCAAAAAAAACCTGAATTTAAAAATTGTAGTTCTGTGTATTCGTTATTACACACATGACTGGTTGAATAAGATATATCAATTAATGGCAAGTTTTAATTCTCATTCTTTTTCACTTCATATATGTCATTCTTAACTTTTGAATGAGATTATTTTTAAAACAATTTTCTCTCTTATAATCTGCTGTTGCTTTTAAAATCTAGATAGATAGAAAAAATTTTTTTGTTAAATTATCTTTTTTATTTATACTTATAACAAACATAAACAGTTAAACCAAGTTTTTTTAAAACTTTTATCTAAGGAGCGTTTACAATGTCAGCGTGAGATTGGAAAATCTTTTGTTCCTGTTTGACACACATATTTTTCACATAATTTCGTCTCACCCATTTTCAATCTCAAACCGATCTCACTTGCATCTCAGCTTGGAGTGGAAAAAAGCTTTTCTAAAATTTAGTTTTCAAAGTTCTCAATAGATGGCTTTTTTAGAAATTAGGAAAGTGTGCTTTAAAGCTCCAAGTTTTTAGCTCTATTTTGCTCAATACAGAGGAAAATGATAGTTAAATTTACTATTTAACATTTGTTTAGTACATATTAACGAATATATTACAATAACATCATCGTTATATTAAAAAACAAATCGTTAATTTTTGCGGCATTTCACATGTGTTAGCCGAGTTTGAATCAGCTGATTGCATTGTTTGAATCGTGCTTATGTTCACAAAAGTCAAATGCTCCCGCGCCCAACGCCGTCGGAGACTTTTTTGCGGCTTCTCCTCTTCTGCTACAGCAGCAAAAACTGCTTATATAAAAGCAAATACAAACGCATAATTTTTTCCATTTTTAAAGTTTTTCCGATTTTGGTTTACTTTTGCACAATTTTTGCCACAAACATAAAACAAACATCAGCTGTTCACAGCTCATAGACAGCATATTTCGAAAATTCGAATATACTTTCACGCTGACTTTGTAAACTAACAGCGTACGTTTCAGATTTTTAAAAGCTTCAATCCAATCTCACGCTGACATTGTAAACGCTGCCTTAAGGCCTATCTACATTGGCACGAGGCCGCGACGCGATGTTCGAAAGCGAGTGTCGCTCCAATGTAGATAGGCCTTTATATTGTGTTTTCTACTGTTTCGAATTACGAATTGTGAGTTGGCAATTTTTACAAATGCTTTACTTGAAATTGTGTTGATTAAATGGTTTGCTGTCAGAACAACTTCTCTTAAAATTTTTTGGGTATTAATTAGCACCATTTACCACGTTTTTTTTCTGTTCACAACATAATGTCAGATAAAACATTTTGGTGTTTAGTTAGGTAAACTTACTGACGTTTAGTCAAATTTGAGTTTCTCAATGTTCGGTTAGGAGTAAATGAAAAACAAACTAACCGGAAGGCTGGGTCCCGTTTAAAATTTAAGCTGATTTTTTGTCACAATATATAGTTAAGAGTTATCGATAAGGCAAACAGCTGTCCCTTAATTTGTTTATTTATTTTGTTATTAAATCAAAATGGTATCACATTAAAGAGTGTTTTATGTCGATGCATTTCACTGAACTGGGTGATGCCAAATTTGTACAGCGGCTCAGGCTTACAAAATCTACGTGCAAAATCATTCTTTCAAGGATTGTAGATCAATTGGCTTGCCATAATAATAGGTAAACAATTAAGTTCTTTTGAGCTCGAATTAATCATATGTGGGATTTTAAACAGAAATCGTGCAATGTTGCCGGAAAACAGAAAAAGTCAGCTAAACCGCTCGCTATATTTGGCACAATGTGTATATATGTGGCAACGCTGTTAGGCCGATAGTTACTTATCGAAGAAGGGTTATTTTGGCTTTGAGAAAACCAAACCGTTTAACTCTACCAGTAAATTAAATTTGGGTTTAGCTAAACGAAAATTTAACCGGACATTGAGAAATTGGGCCACAGAAATTAAAATCTTCCAGAAATTAGAGCCAGTGTTGAACCGGTGCTTCCGATTTCGGTACCCATTTTTATACCATTAACCCATAAAATGGGTAAATATGGGTATAATGGTTTTGTGCAAATGTATGTAACAGACAGAAGGAAGCATCTCCGATAACATTTCTGGTTCTCGATATACACATGAGACCGATAACTAAAAAAGCTAGAATTTCAAAATTGTGAAAATGAGGTTTGAAACAATGAATAAAATAATGAACATTTAAAAAAATTTCATTAAAATCGATTAAGAAACACCTAAGATATCGCCGTTTGAAGTTTGATCATATTAGTCACGGTAAATACAAACAAATGACTGTACGAGTTACATATGGGGTTAAGGGTATGACCTAGTCGAGATTTCTCGACTAGAGTCTCTTACTTGTTTTATCTATTATAATTTTATGTAAATTATATATTCACACTATGTATACACTTTCCCACTATATTTAGTGACTAACTGCTAAGCTGTGGGAAATTTACGTCTTTTATTGATTTGAAAGTATCGACTGTTTATCGATTTCCCAACTTTTCAGCCGGAAGTATACTCCAACAATGTTTTCATTATTATCAAGTTATGGTAAGCTAATAGAATCTTAAGCAAATTGAGGAAAAACTTATTATTGTGCATGTTTATTAATATTTTCGTCAAAAAAAATTTTTTAGTTCCAGCCGGTTTAAGCCTTGATTGACTATCAAGTACTCACATCAAGTTAAGCTCTAAAGCTAATAGGAAGGGTCATATTCTTCAGAGCCCGAGGATACCCCTCATTTCCTGTCCTCCAATCTTGAAGAGGGCCAGCGCCCCTGGTAGGCTCGGGCTCAAAAAAGTGGCGTGGGTAATTTACCTATGACTTAAAAAGCGCCACATGGATGACACAAACACCTTAATTGCGGACAAAGTGGAGAAAGATCTGAAACAGGTCACCTACGCCACCTAAAGTCTCGATGCGGACATAACTGTTATAAAAGCCCCATTCGTGGAGAATGTCAGACTGCCAGTGTCTTCCAGGTGTGTGTCTTCACAATTGCAAGTTGGGTTCAGAGGAGCTTTTGATAGCCCTGGAGACAGAGCTTGCCCAAGTCGCCCAATCGCCTTAGTCGCCTTAGTGTGTAATCCAAAGTTTAACACTTTTTACACGACAACAGTAAAAAAAGCTAGGACTGTGATCGAAAGCGTTTAACAATCGGCGTTAGAAAACGCTTTATACAGCTCTAGTGCGTGAAATTCTTAAAAATGGAAAGTGTGTGGGGTAAAACTATTTGCCTTTGGAGTTTTAACTGGGTTCTAGGAGTTGATTTGCTCTCGTTTTCAAGTAGACATATATTTTTTAATATTCCGCCATGCTAAGCCAGTTGCTGAGATCAACGTGGTCACAGATCTAAACATAAAGCCTAAAACTTAATTTCTTTAGGTAAATTAAAACCCATAAAATGGGTTAAAAATTTACAACGGTTTAGTGCACAGTACATAACGGTCAAAACAAGCATCTCCGACCCCAAAAAGCATATATATTTTTTATCAGATCGTCGATCTAAGTTTCTTAAAAAAATAAACTCCAGATTTGGATGTTATTCTCCCCATAGCCCTAGACGATACAATTTGATTCAAACTACCGATAACTTTCCTGGTTTCCGACATACACATGTAATCGAAAACAAACAAATAAATGTTTTAATTTGAAATTTGAAAGGCATGCTTCTTTACAAGATGGACACTGTTGCCCATTTAGACGTATATTTAGAAACTAAATGAACCTAAAATAAGTAAAAACGACTTTGGATGCAAGCGACTGCGATATACTCTAAGACCAGATTTCAAATCTGATTTAAGGATTCTGCGTGTAAACAGTTTTAAACGGGGATTTTGGGTATAAGGAGGCAGGCAAAAGGATTGTGATACCTAACAATATTCCATCAAATTTGGTGACTCTATTGCACATCGAGGTGTATCGACTTGTAATCGATTACATAGGCCCGTAGGGGCAAAAATTTAACACTTTGTCTGACGAAGAAACGTACCAAGATATTTCCAAAATTCCAAGGCTTTAAGGGTGTCGAAAAAAGTTGCTTTCAGACAGACATTGACGGATACGTTTGGTATCCGAGTACTAAAACTCGTTGATAAAATCACTTAGATTGACTGTAAATTCTGGCACCAACGTGTCGATTTAAATAAACTGAGACCTGCATCAGTTGGTGAGCCTTTCTTGCTTGCGGGCATCCGGTGTTTTAGACTACTTTATCGACACCTATGTTTTTTTTTCTAACTTTTGTAATAAAGCTATGCATTAAGACAAACCACAAACTCACAACTGCGAGTACGTGTGGTTTTTCCTTCTTGCTGTTTATGGCATATATATTTTAAGTCCTTGAAATACACAAATGCATGATTTTCCACTTTTTGGAAATAAATGTAAAACATCAAATCCAAGGTAATAGATACATTTATCACGTTTGGGATAAATTTGCTTGGTACCATCCCTCCTTCTATATTAAAGCGTATGATACATTTTAAGTTTTTGAAGATATCCCAAACCAAACTCAGTTACTGAGTGTGTTTAGAGCCCCTATGCTCTGTGTAAAAAATCCCTAATATCGGACCACTTTATCATATAGCTCTCATGTGATCAAGTTGAAAATCGAGTTTTGATTGAAATATATCTTAACAAGAAGATATTTGGACCAAACATACTAAATATGATTTACAATAGCGGTTTTCAGTATGTAAATCGTTAAATTTACCAACTTTTTCAAACAAAACTTTCACATTTTTTCAGGACATAACGATTTTTTGAAATAGTTTTGGCAAAATAGCGTCCTTGGTAGTAAATCACTCGTTGTGTTTTTTTTTCACAACTTTGTCATTTTTAGTTTTTCATTTACAGGTAATGTGCATCAAAGTGAGATATTTTGCAAGTTTGCAAAAATTGCACCTTGCGGCTGGGCCGTAGTGCAGTGGTGATGGCTTAAAAAAGAAAATATAAATTAGTTCCTATCACATGTTGGTAAAAAGTTAAAACATTATATATTTTACATACAATTAAATTTTATAAAAACTACCGATGCAGTCACGCCGGGCACTTGCTAGTTTAAGATAAACTAAGAACGATATATAATCTGATTTCAGTATAAGGATATGTGTTAGGATTTTGCTTGCAACGAGTAAGATATAGAGATTCTCGGAATTAAAATGCAGGCATAAATTAAAATGTAGGCTTGTCATCAAAGTTTTTGATGCAGATGTCACTAGCTATCTCTTAACGAAATCTAATTGAAAGGTTAATGCATTTCCGTTTATTAAATGCGCTGGGATGGAAGACGTACCTAATTGTCATTAAAATATTGTATTAAAATAAAAGAAGGGTAAATATTTACTATTGGAAAAAAAAAAAAAATTTTTGTCGTTTTACAGATTTTACAAATTTCACAAATTTTGCAAATCCATTCGTGTATGTATGCATAGGTGTGTGTGCGTGCGTGAAAAAAATGTGCCCGATAGTGTGATCTGCTCCGGAACATAGCCAACAGTGCCTTATCAGTGGCGTGAGCCACTGCTTTTACGGCATTAGTAAGTTTAAAATGCCGTAAATGCCAGTTTCGAATTAAGTCGAATCGAATTAACTTTTAAACTTACTAATGCCGTAAAAGCAGTGGCTCACGCCACTGCTAAGACACTGTTGGCTATGTTCCGGAGCAGATCACACTAATTCGATTTTTTGAGTATTTTTTATTTATAGTCATTTTGCGTCACTTTCACATTTCCTTTTCCGTCGTGCACATCCATCTCACAGTGATCGCACGCACATTGTTTTCAAAGCAATGATGGATTTTTATGAAAATAATAATAATAACAATAGCACGTCGCAGGACGTGTGAAAAAGTAAAAACAATAAAAAATCGGAAAAAAACTTCATGCGCCTACATGAAAAACCTTTTTCTATCATTAACTGGTGATAAAACACTCGTAAAAAAGAAATCAGCCCGAAAATCGCTGGTGCCGCGATAGTAAATATTTACCAAAAGAAGTTACTGTCTTTCAAACGACCGGCGGTGGAACTTGATATTTTCCGAAAACGTAATTAATTGTGAATTGTAAGAGCCCAAAATATACTAAGCCGATTTTAAAAAAAAAAATTAAACAATACTTCACATAAGTCAACAAGTTAAAACAAAGTGCTTAATTTTTAAGTTATTTTTTTCACTTTAAGTATACAGTTATTTGTGATTATGTGAACTGCGACATCTTCGGTGTTTCTTTACCGATTTTGATCAATTTGACGTCAGTAGCTCTTATAGTTCCTGTGATGGGCGGATTCATACAGACAGACAGAAAGACATGGCTTTATCGACTCGGCTATTTGTGCTGATCAAGAATTTATATACTTTATGGGGTCGGAGATGCTTCCTTCTGTCTGTTACATACTTTAGCACAAAACTATTTTATCCTTATCTACCTATTTTAAGGGTTAAGGTTATAAAAACAAATAAACTTTTTTCGTATTCAAAAGCCCAATGTGGAACGCTTCACGATTTTGCGTGTCATCCTTGCGCAGGGGCCATGCTAATCTTCTCTGTATCTCTGTGTATTAAGCATCCAGTCAAAGTTGCTTGTGTACAAAACTATCGTAAAACCAATTTGGACTTACGGAATTCAACTGTGGGGAGCTGCGAGACGTAGCAACCGGCAAATAATACAAATCTTTCAAAACAAAGCCCTGCGCATCATTGGTAATGCGCATATTTACCACGACAACGCAACTATACACAGAGTTCTCAACATACCTTGGGTAACGGATGAGATACAAAAGAGGAGCTCCAGGTACCGAACACGCTTAGACCAACACCTAAACCACCTAGCAATTGGCCTGCTGGACAACAGCACAACCACGAGAAGACTAAAAAGAAACCATCCGCTTGACCTGTCTCGAACATAATATAATACCAACACCAGCTACATGAAACACTAAAGTCAAACACCCCAACAAAAAACTTAATAATTGTCTAAGTAAGACAGATTTTAAATACAGTTAAAAGACAGATATAAAAAAAAAAAAAAAAAAAAAAAGCCCAATAACCGTTTTATTTTAAATTGGCCTTCCTCAATAAAATCATTGACAATAATTAAATATTGGAACAATGAGTAATGCGATTCTGTTCAGCTTGTACATCTCAGCTGCAACAGCTAGGACGTTCATTCCTGATCTATAATATCTGCAACCAAATTAATACACTTAAACATGACCAGCCCGTAATCAAAACGAAAACCAAGTCAAATACAATGATGTACAAAAGTATTTTGACTGCATTTAAGGTATCGAGTATTATATTTTGTTTAAACTTACTTTATAAGAAGTTTGGTCATTTAAATTCCGTTTTAATGATACACCCATTATGTAACTTTGGAATATTTTCAATTCTTGCAAAGGTCTATTTTTAAAACATCTGGTCCGCGTCAAAGACTCTTGCTACTCTGAAGGAGCCCAAACGCTGGTCTGAGCACAGGAGATGAAAAAAAAACAAGTTGGCAGCTCTGTTTTCGACTCTAATATATTTCAATCACGTTGAGCTTGAGCATAAAATTTATTCTGCGTTTTACAAACGGAAATTAATAAATTTGGTCTTATTTGAAAATTGTCACAACGGCTATTTTTACATGTACAGTTTGTGCGTCTAAGCAACAGTGTTGCCAACTTGTCCATTTTGCGGACAGATCTGTCTGTTTTTAAATTGCTATTGCCGGAAAAATTTTGAAACGGCCCCTATCCGGAAAAATAGCCTTTTTTATTTTACTTTATCCTTTTTCAAATGTTCTAAATAGAAATTGATGTATAAATTTAAAAAATAATTTTATGTTCGATGGAACACTTTTTCGTTAAAGTGTCAAGATGCCAAAGGACATTTATAAGCAAAAATTTCGCGAGTGCTGGTTAAAAGAACCTGATTTAAAAAATTGTATAAGCCGAGATGTTAAAGACCAGGAAAAAGCATTTTGTAAATACTATAATATTGTAAATATTGTAAAAACTATATAATATACAGTTTGAATTCTAAAATCGATTAAGTCTGCGCATATGCCCATACAAAAAAACATATTCACAATGCAGTGCCGTTCGCACAAGTCAACAAAATTACTTTTCAGCGAATTTCAACATCCGCATTATGTCGTCAAAAGGCTGCACTTGCAATGTTCTCTGTTCAACATTCTGCAATCAATCCTGTTGGACATCTGAGCGAGTTGTGCAGCTCAGATTTTGATGCCACAAATATAAATTTGCATAGAACAAAATGCACAAATATAATCAGGAACGTTTTGGCCTGTGTATGTCGATGACACTGATGTTGATAATACAAATCTAGATGAAATCTTAGACGTTTTAAATGAAATATAATTCAATAAATGCAAAGAAAAAATATTTGTCAGGTTCTTTGTCCTTTTTAAAAAAAATTTGTCCGTTTTTTGTCCTTTTAACTTGATCCAACTGTCCTTTATTTTTAGAGAAAGGCTGGCAACACTGCTAAGCAACAACAGCTAGAGGAGAACATATAAATGCATACACACAAAGCAGGATACATATTGCAGTCATCAGCAGCCATCAGATACACCAAAGCATGAGCAGTCCATAATCAAAAGAGAAACTGAAAATATGTCTGAAGGTTCAGAAGTGTAAGCAAAGATGCAACACTCGAAAAAAAATCCAAATTCAAACTGATTTTATTTACACCGAGTTTAGTAAGGCATTTGATTCGGTCAATCATTCACTTTTGCTTCATAAATAAAATATTGTTGGGTTTCAAACGAACCTCTGTTCATGGCTTTCTAAGTACTGTGGCCGCACACAAAAAGTTGTTTCTAAATCAATAATTTAAACGGAAATAATATTGAAGTTTTAGTGTGATATTTTTCAATATAATACTTGATACTTAAATGTAAAAAAAAATCTGGCAAAATAAGATCGTACGCCAATATCTAACTTGTATGTTCACATGTTTGCTTTCGACGTAAAATTATGTTTTTCTTAAAATTAACTGTCTTTCAGTAGTTGTCTGTTTGGTGCAGTGTTAAACGTCTTTATTTAAATTGTTCTAAATGTAATGTTATGTCGTTTCGTAGAAGTACCCCTCATACTGATCACTAATTGCTTGGTGTCTCAACAGTCGATCGCGGTTTTTACAAAATAATGATTTGGACATTATTCTTCAAAATAAATTTAAGTTTGATTCACATATATCGTAAATGGTTAATAAAGCCTTCAATGTCGTTGGCTTCGTCAAGCGGTGGTCGAGAGTTTAACGATCCCCACATTACTAAAACACTTCATACATTCCTAGTGCAACCCATCCTAAAGTATGGATCTTGATTGTGGTACACAATACAGAATTCGTGAGGATTAAATCGAATCTGTTCAGAAGAAATTTCTTTTATTTGCACTTAGGAGTTTTAACTAAGTTCCCGGAGTTGAAGACTTCTATTAATTAACGTTTCTTGTCGTTTAAACCGTACAACAATGCATGGAGTGTTAATCGTTACTTTCTATAACTATTAACTATAACTATTCAAGGGTGTGCCACGAATGAAAACCAACCCAAAACCAACATGATGCTGGGTTTAGGTGTGGCAGAGAGCTGTTTGAGCCAGTGTTTTGCTTAGTTTAAGCAAAATAAAACGTCTAATGCATTATAAGTATAACATTTTAGATAGGTAATTTTTATCTTAAATGCATATTGCAAATACATTTGAAATTAATAAATGTTTTAATTCATGAATTTGCATTGGTTTAAATCTCTAACAATTGTCTAAGGCATTTTGCCTTTCGGTGTACAATAGCTGTTCAAGCCATACCTGTTAAGTTGCCATTAGAATTACTAATCAATTAAATTATTTTTGGAAAATAGTCGTAGTGATTAAATAGTTGGCTAGTGACAAATTTATGATTATTTAATGATTACGATTACAAATAATCGAAAAATAATGGAAAACTACCATAAATTATTAAAAATAATGGAAAATAATGGTTTTAATATTATCCATTATTTTCCATTATTTTCAATTATTTTCCATTATTTTCCATTTTTTCGACTATTTGAGACTATTATGAGAAAAACAATTTATTTTCAATGTTTGTAAGCCGATCTCGTACAGAAACATTATTGTTATTAAATGTGATGTTGAAAATAATTTGTTTTTCTCAAAATAGTCTCAAATAGTCGAAAAAATGGAAAATAATGGAAAATAATGGTTCTAATATTTTCCATTATTTTCAATTATTTTTAATAATTTATGGTAATTTTCCATTATTTTTCGATTATTTGCAATCGTAATCATTAAATAATTGTGTGAAACCGAAAATAATCGCAATTAAATCATTAATTCAACTTTAAAACAAAAAAATCTAATTAATAATGACTACAATTAATAATCATTATTTAACAGGTATGGTTCAAGCAAGATATCATAGCAGAGTTGTCAAGCAGCACGAGTTACTTGGCGGCAAAATATTAAATATTCATTTTGGATAAAAACTACAAGAGACAAGACTAAGCATATTTTAATTTTCTTATATATGAAATAGCACACAAATGTCCCTTGAAAACAATAATAAAAAAAATATTAAATACATTTGTTTTGGGCAATTGTTTTGTTTAATTGTGGCAACTCTTATTTAATCCAAACAAAAATACCTAAAAATGAAATCTGCCAAACATGGACGAACAGGGAGGGGTTGGCCCTAAAGATTTTAAAATTTGCTCGTGCTAAAAACTCTGGAGTATTTTAGCACATCCCAGATTAAGTAGCATAAACCGTTTCGTAAAGTGTGCGCAGACTACAATAAAATATATTCACTTGTTTTTCCTTTGAGGCCTCTTTTCCGTAACTTTAAAGATCCATTCTGTTTACAAATTTTGTCATATTCACTAACCACTAATTTTATAGCTGACCCTACTTTTTGTTGAATTTCCCAGAATATTTCTATTTTTTTTTTAACTTTAAATTTTTATATTATTTTAAAATTTAAATTTAAATATTATTATTGCTCTTAAAAAATGTTAAGCTCAATCTCTATATTTTATTTTGATTCAATTTGAATGTTATGTCGACTAATAATAAACCAATATATAAATAAAAACAGCTAATCGGGCTTCGGCGAGCTTTCGTGCCAAATTTAAAGTATTTAGTTTTTGTAGTTTGAGATCGACGCGTTTATGCATGTACGCGACTTAAAAAAAAGAATCGGAGATTTTTTTGTATACTTTTAACCATTTTACACATTTCATGGGATCAGGGTATAATAACTCAATTAAAGAAGAATCCTCATTGTTTAAGCATGAAAGGAATTTAATGTTAACACGATGTTCACGACTTTTTTTGCTTTCAAAAAACATCATTCAATATTTTTCGTTTTCTCGTTAAACTTTATAGAACTTTAGATTTGTATCTTGACACAACACCACGTGTGAATCTCTGTATTAAAAAGCATTAATATATTTTTTGGCAGTCGATTTTAACTATTTTCAAGGAAAGCGTATGAAGTATGTACATACATATGAACATTTAAAGCCTTACATATGTACATATACACATGTACATATGCACCCGGTTGCAAGCGTGCACTTTTTAGTATTTGTGTTAGTTTTTTTTTTTTTTTTGATAAACAAATATATATTTTTATTTCTTACACACAAAAAATCACTTAATTCTTAAAGAATCTTGAGTTATTTTGTTAAACAGTGTACATATTAATAAACAATGTTAGCACATTGTTGAAGTGATAAGATCCATAGGTATCGATAAATTTTAATGTGCACATATGTATTTAACGATCACAAAGCCAGACGTAGCAAACTGCATTCATGCATGTATGAGAATGTGAGCAATGAAAAATAATAAAACACTTTAAGTTGACCGTTTTGATTGACTTGATTGATTGAGACAAGTAGCGTTACAGAATAATTTAGCACCCAAAACTATTTATGTTTTTAACCAAGGCACAAAGTTACTTTTAAGTCATGTTTGTTTATCTATATGCATACATGTATATATGTACATACATGTGTACATTTTGAAAGGCCATGTTTTAATAAAATCTTAAAGCGTTTGCTGTCGTGCACTTCACATTAAAAGTATTACATGTATGCATCACTTGGTTTCAGGAATATTTTAGTTAATTTTCTAATTTACAAAAGCCTGGGAAACATATTTGTTAAGTGACTTTATAAATGTATGCACGTACACTTAAATTTTTAAACTTCTTTAAATGCGTCCGCGGCAAGCGACCGTACGGATTAACTGCGCAAGAGGTTGTAACTGCGATTTTCTTGCTCACTGGTCAAACATAAACGAACATCATCAAACAAATCTGCAGGTTTCCTTCTCTGCAAGAGCAGTAAACCTAAAGAGAAACGAACGTTGGGTGTAAAGCATAACATTGCGCTTACGTTTTCGAAGTTCGAACGATAACATAACAGTACGAGCTTGTAACATTCAATCATGTTAAAAAGTAGGTGCTGCAAACGAGTATGTAATACTAACAGAGATGTAAATAGAACTGGCAATTTTACTCGCCCATGAACAAATCTGACGGCGGGTAGTAGGTAGAGAAAAGACAGAACAGCTGCTTTTGTTCATACTTCTGTGCTGGCCGCCGCATTTGTTGTTTTGATTTTTTGCTGCTTACGTTTTGGTGTACTTATTTGGCTGCATGTGAACGCAAAACGTATCGCAGGTCAGGCACGTCTTTGTGTATATGCATAAATGTGTACCCATAGGCTGGCTGTTGTAGCTGATATGTATGTATAAGCTGCACAACTAGAAATACCCATTGTCCCAATATGAAATTAATGGCATGGAAATTTTTGCAGTATGCCAATCAAATAAAAGGGTTATAAATATATCATTTTTAATTCGAAACAAGTTTATTATTTTGTTATTTATATATTAATATTTAGCCACTAATAATTAAATATATATAACCACCTAATAGTGTATTTCCTTTATCCAGTTATTCTCAGTTATTACCATTTTGAGTAACTGAGGTTAATTTTCCGTGTATTTTCCCATAAGGAATTTACTGCCGTAAACCTTCAGTCAATGGTAACTGGGAATAACTGGTTATCGGCTATCGTACTTTTTTGATAAACATCGCTGAAATATCGCTGTTAATGAATAACATTACGTTAACATAGCTAAAACAGGTGATTGAAATGTGCAAAGGTACGCGCAATATTTAAATTTGTATATTGTTTCTGAATTACAAGCAAAAAAGATTGCAGACCTTGCATGTTTGCCAATAAAATTCGACAAAAAGGCTTTTAAAATTTCAAAAGTTAAGTTTTAGCTTATTATTCTTACTTTTAATCATCAAACTCAGATCAAAACAGCTGATTTATTTACTGAACTTTCAGTAACTGCATATTGGAAATAGGATTGGCAAATGTCCGATAAATTTTACCATAACTGGATAAAGGAAATACACTATAATTCCAAAACTATAAGGGAATCATGCTAAGTTATTTCATTTTTAGATGTGTTATTGTACAAAGTTGCAATATAGTCTGTACTACTCAATTACCCAATATATACAGGGACGCTGAAGGCAACTGAAAAGAATAAATATCAAAAATCTCGGCAAAGCGAAGCCAGCACATAATGAAACGCATCACACGCATACTAATACTTATGCATTTTGTACTGTCCCTGTCTTACAAAGGGCGGAAAGCAAAGAGCAAGTGAAACAAAACAGCCGCATACATAATATGACCAAGCTCAAGTTCTACGACAGGACAACTACAATAGGCAAAGCATAACAAGACGCAGCAAATGCGCTATGTTCAAATACCCTTTCTGGCAATATTAAGTGGAAATCAATAAAACCACTTGCATATAATTTAATCATAACACATGATTTATTTTGACTATTTTAATGCAAAATACCCTTACTCTAGGATTAGTTAACAAACTCATAATAAACTGTCTTTACTTTTCATACATGCCCCACCTAATTACCAAAGAACTTGCAGACTTTAATGCTGAAATTATATTCTAGTATCTTATGATCATTTATTTACGCAAAGTTCATAAAAATTCTATAGTACCCTCCCATGCAGTTAAGCAGCCAGTCGATTGAAGCAAAAGTGTAAAATTGCCAAACTCAAGCAAGTCAAGGGTTTGACAACAACACAAGAAGAAACGAACAGGAACATATTATTGCTGTCGCTTTCTTCGCACACGTTGCCATCGAAACAAAGTGAAAAAAGTGATCGCCGTTGATTCTTTGTCACCAGCTGATTTTCAAAAAGGCGGCACATCATTTGAAAAGGCAGACGCCGCCAACTTAACTCGCTATGTTCCCCTGTTAGAGATGTTCTTTTTCTGTTAAAGGTGCGCATCCAGTACAGCAAAAAATTCCTGGCCAGAATTTGTGATATATTTTGGAAGCGTGGGCAGTGTGACCATGGTCGTCCCCCAATGTGTGGTAAAAATATGCCATTTTGCATAATATCTTAGGAGATAAATGGTCACACTAAGGCATAAAATTTAAAAAAGTAAACAATGCGAGTATGCTTATTCCATTGTTGGCAGCATATAATGTTGCAAAAACGAGCGAGAAAGAAGAGCATCGGAACCGTCAACGCCGACAGCACAAATCGTGGGTCAACCCATATTTGCAGCGAAGGCATCAGAAAGGAAGACTTGTGAACGACGCAAGCATTTAAATTAAAATACACATATTTTATAAAACATATTAAAAAATTGTATGCACTTATAGTTTAATAATATGGTGCAGAATCCAATGGAATCCATCCAAAATTTTAGATTTGTTTTCCATTTTTATTTTTCATGAAGTGTTTGTTGTTGCTCTCGGCACAAAAATATATATGATTTGGTATTTCCTGAGCCGAGCGCCAGTGTGTACCTATTTATTTAATCGCTACTATCGATAAGAAGTTAAGTATTTTTGCTACGTTACTGGATACCCAAAACACACGGAGCCAAAAAAAAAACAATTCCTGCTACGACGATTTTGTATGGGAAATTTTTCTTTTGCTGTACTGGATACCCACCTTAAAGTTTCTGTCTCTGGTTACCCCTCTGTTAGTATTATATACTCTTTGGTTGCTGCAAAGAGTAAAAACTGAATAACATAAAGACGTGAATACATAGAGAAGAAGCAAAGAATCAACAGCGGCCATTTTTTGGGATTTTGTTTCGATGGCAAAGTGTGCGACAGCAATAAGATGTTGCCTTACGATTCTTCTCCTTGACTTTGCTTGAGTTTGGCAATTCTATACTTTCGGCTTCAATCGACTGGCTGCTTGACTACATAGGAGGGTGGTATAGACTTTATATAAAGTTTGCATAAATGAATGGGTAATCCTAAAATACTAAAATATAATTTCCACATTAAAAGGCTGCAAGTATATTGGAATTTAGGTAGGGCATGTATAATTAATAATACCAGTTTATTATGACTTAGTTAACTAATCCTAGAATAAGGGTATTTTGCATTTAAATAGTCAAAATAAGTTACGTGTTATTTTTAAATTATATGAAAGTGGTTTATTGATTTCCACTTAATATTGCCAAAAAGGGTATTTCAACATAGCGCAGTTGCTGCGTCTTGTTTTGCTTTGCCTATTGTATTTGAACTGTCGCAGAAAAAAAAATGCTGTAAAAAATGCATAAGTAATAGTATGCGTGCGCGTGCGTTTCATTTTGTGCTGGCTTAGCCTTGGGTAAATGGGTAAATAAGGGTATAATGGTTTTGGGCAAATAAATGTAACAGACAGAAGGAAGCATTTCCGACCCTATAAAGTATATACATTTATTCTTGATCAGCATCAACAGCCGACTCGATCTAGCCATGTCCGTCTGTATGTACGCGCCGATCTCAGATACTATAAGAGCTAGATACTTCAAACTCTTCTATACCATAAGCAGAACAAGTTTATTTCAAATTAAATTATAGACAACACTTCAGGTTTTCGATATACACATGGGATCGATAACAAAAAAAATTTAGAATTTCAAATTGTGAAAATGAAGTTTTAAGCTATGGATAAAATAATGAACATTAAAAAAATAAGATCAAAATCGGTTAAGAAACACTGGAGATATTGCAGTTTGAAGTTTGGTCACTGGCAGAATACACACAAATCACTGTACGCGTAAGGTATCGGATTAAGGGTATGTCCTAGTCGGGATTTCTCGACTAGAGCCTTCTTACTTGTTTTATTTCTTTTTTTCAGTAGCCTGTAGCTACCCTGTGGATATTGGGTTGTATAGACTTCATGGAAACTTCGTACATTTACACACCTGAAAATGAAATACCGTAGCATGTTCCCATCAAATCCATTTTCTTATAGTTTTGGAATTAAGTGAATATATATAATTAAGTATAAGTGGCTGAATATAAATACAAAACTAACAATAATAGTGCATTTACACTAAAGCCTTTAAAAATGCCTTAGTGATACGGGCGAAAAGTCATTTACACTGACAAAAAGCCTTTAGTAATCAGCTGTTTTTTGTTTACTTTTGGTTGTGATTGCTGAACAAGAAGAATTTTGAAAAATGCAGAAAAATTTAAATTAAATAATGCTTGCAAAGGAAATAGGTGATTGCGTTGTTAATACGGCAAATGATTGCGTCAACTTGTTTGCCAATTTTGTTGATTGCGAGAACTCAGAAGTGACTGCAGCATAATGCAATGTCTGGATTAGACTGCATTAGGACGCGAAGCATCTGGAAGGCAGAGCGCAATGGCTGCTATTGGGAGATGGATGTCCTGAACTTGAGTGAGATGGCCTTTAGACACCTCTTCCAAAAGCTTTGCAACACCTTGCCTGAAATGGAAAGGATGGACACTAACTTAAGAGCGTCCATTCCTCTGTCAAAACGGTTAGCCATAGCTCTGTATAGCCTGGGCTCATCTGCAGAGTACGGAACGGTTGCCAGTCTGTTTGGCATATCAAGTGCTAGCCTGTGCAACATTCAGATTACTTAATTGCACTTTTGATTTGGTGTAAAGTCAGCTGTTAAAAGTTGCCACCTTTCGATACATCGGCAAAAAAGGTCTTTATTTTAGCCCGTAGCATAGCGGCGCTCTGCGGCGCGACGAAAAAGTCGCTTTTTTCAAATATAACGGCCACATTTTGTATGCTTGAGGCTAAATTTGTCGAAGGCCTTAAGGCTAAATGCTAAAGGCGCGCCTTAAGGCCTCAGTGTAAATGCACTATAATATAATCTTTTTTCGTATTCAAAATCATATTTTTATACTCCTTTTGTTTTGACATACGTCATAAAATTCCATACCTTTAATTAAATATTATGACAATGGGTATTTCCATTTGGGCAGCTTATACATACGTACATATCAGCAACAACAGGCAGCCGATGGGTACACATTCTTACATTCATATGCACAAAAACGTGCCTGATCTGCTATACGTTTTGTGTTCACATGCAGCCAAATAAGTACTCCAAAACATGAGCAGCAAGAAATCAAATATGGCGGCAAGCACAGAAGTATAAACAAAAGCAGCTGGTCTGTCTTTTCTCTACCTACTAGCTCTCGTCGGATTTGTACCTTGGCGAGTGAAATAAATTGAGAGCTCTGGTAACCTCTCTTGTTGCTTACATACTCGTTGATAACATGAGGACCTAAAGAAAATTCACTGGGATCAGAGACTGATATGTTATGATAGTTAACATTCCGCATAGTCGATGCAAATGCGAGGATAAATATTAAAAAAGCCAGTATTTCTTATTACTGGCATTGCACAATACTTTCTGACAGTCAGCTGGTGCAAGGGAAGAACCAGAGGATCAATTTCGGCCAATATTTTTTCGGGTTTGATTTGAAAGCAAAGTATGCGAAAAAAAAACACATTAATGAGAAGTTGCTGCACTTAATTTCTCTCGTTGTCAAACAACTACATGGGAGGAAAGTATAGACTTGGAATGCACTTTGCGTAAATAAATGGGTAATCATAAGATACTTAAAAATAATTTCCATATTAAAAGACTGCAAGTATATTGGAACTTAGGTGGGGCATGTATGAATAATAATACCAGTTTATTATGAGTAAGTTTACTAATCCTAGAATAAAATTATTTTGCACTAAAATAATAAAAAAAAGTTATAAAGGATTTTTTTTATTATATGTAAGTGGTTTTATTATATTCCACTAATATTGCCAGAAAATGGTATTTCAACTTTGTTTTTGTTTCTGTTGCTTTTCGCTTTCATTTTTTTGTTTGAAAGGTACATAAAAAAATGCATAGGTATTTGTATTTAGGTTTTGAATATTTCTTCTTTCCAGTCGGTATAGCTAAATAGTTACTTGGTTTGATTCCCATCAAATACATTTTGTTATTAGTTTGAAATTCTATGGACATACATAATATATTCTATATAATATACCATAATATACCATATACATAATAATGTTTTTGTATGTAAAAAGCCAAAGTAACTAGCAATAAAATAAACTCTTTTTTGTATTCAAACTCACATTTTTACTACACTTATATTTAATTTCCATACCTCAATAATGCCATTGCAATTAATTTAATGTTGTGACAATAGGTATTTCTATTTTGTGTAGCTTATACATATCAGCTTAACCTTTGGGATGGAAAAAAAAAATTTTGGTAAAAAAAAAAAAAAAAAAAAAAAAATTTTAAAAAAAAAAAAAAAATTTTTTTTTTTAAAAAAAAAAAAAAAAAAAAAAAAATTTTTTTTATTTTTTTTTTTTTAAATAAAAAAAAAAAAAAAAAAAAAAAAAAAATATAATTTTTTTAAAAAAAATTTTTTTTTAAAAAAAAAAAAAAAAAAAAAAAAAAAATTTTTTTTTTTTTTTTTTTTTTTTTTTTTTTATTAATTAAAAATAATAATTTTTTTTTTTTTTTTTTTTATAAAAAAAAAAAAAAAAAAAAAAAAAAAAAAAAAAAAATAACAAGCTGTCCGATGGGTACACAATCACTTCTTCTTTTACATTGATTCGCCTAAATGATTAATTTCTAACTAAAGGCTGGAAGCAAAAAGCAACTGAAACAAAAACAGTCGCATACAAAAAATTACAAAAACTTAAGTTCTGCGAGAGCACAACAACATTAGGCAAAGCAAAACAAGACGCAGAAACTGCGCATTTAATGCATTGACTATTTTAATGTAACATGCCCCTATTTTAGGATAAGTTAACTAACTCATAATGAACTGGTTTTATTATTCATACATAAGTGTACGCTACCTAATAACCAATATACATAAAGACTTTCAATATTCAAATAATATATCAGTATCTCATAAGTACCCATGAATTTACGCATATTTCATACCAAGTCTATACTAATCAAATTCTTTAACAACAACAAAAGAAATGAAGTGCGACAACGTCTCATTGTTGTCCCTTTTTCATCGTATACTTTGCTATCAAAACAATCCCGAAAAAATAATGCCCTCCTCATTGATTTTCCTTTAGTTTGATAAAGTTTCTGGGTTTTCAAGCGATTAATTTTAAATCGCCTTTACATGACACTTTCTTATTTCCCATCTTAATGTTAAATGTTCTTTTAGCCTTTCGAAAGTTTATGATAAGTACCAAATTAGTTATTTGAAATAACCAACGAAGCTGTTGAACGAACGTTCTAAATTATCCTAAGGATTAAAGGAAGTCAAATTACTTTAAAACGTTAAAAAATACTTTATTTGATTTTATAGCATTTGCATTCAAATTAAAATATTTGTTTTATTATTAGACGTTTTGTATAAGCATTTTATAAATCTTTAAATGAACTTTATTTCCCAGAACCTTCCAAAAAGCAGGGAAATTTATTCTGCCCAATATTAGAAGAGTTCAGTCATAATGGACGTAACACACAACTGTTATCCACACTGCTATTGTCAAAGAGTATTCAATACTAACAGAGGGGTAACCAGAGACAGCAACTTTAACAGAAAAAGAACATCGCTAACAGGGGAACATAGCGAGTTAAGTTGGCGGCGTCTGCCTTTTCAAATGATGTGCCGCCTTTTTGAAAATCAGCTGGTGACAAAGAACCAACGGCGATCAATTTTTTCACTTTGTTTTGATGGCAAAGTGTGCGAAGAAAGCGACAGCAATAATGTGTTGCTGTTCGTTTCTTCTTGTGTTGTTGTCAAACTCTTGACTTTGCTTGAGTTTGGCAATTTTACACTTTTGCTTCAATCGACTGGCTGCTTAACTACATGGGAGGGAAGTATAGAATTTTTATAAACTTTGCGTAAATAAATGGGTAATCATAAGATACTAGAATATAATTTCAGCATTAAAGTCTGCAAGTTTTTTATTAATTAGGTAGGGCATGTATGAATAATAAAGACATTTTATTATGAGTTTGTTAACTAATCCTAGAGTAAGGGAATTTGCATTAAAATAGTCAAAATAAGTTATGTGTTATATTTAAATTATATGTAAGTGGTTTCATTGATTTCCACCTAATATTGCCAGAAAGGGTATTTGAAAATAGCGCAGTTGCTGCGTCTTGTTAGCTTTGCCTATTGTAGTTGTGCTGTCGCAGAACTTGAGCTTAGTCATTTTATGTATGCGGCTGTTTTGTTTCACTTGCTCTTTGCTGTCCGCCTTTTGTAAGACAGGGACAGTAAAAAATGCATAAGTATTAGTATGCGTGTGATGCGTTTCATTTTGTGCTGGCTTCGTTTGAGGAGATTTTTGATATTTATTCTTTTCAGTTGCCTTCAGCTACCCTGTGGTAATTGGGTGGTACAGACTACACAGTAACTTTGTACAATAACACACCTGAAAATGAAATACCCTAGCATGATTCCCTTCAAATACGTTTTCTTATAGTTTTGGAATTAGTTGGTTATATATATTTAATTATTAGTGGCTAAATATTAATATATAACCAACAATAAAAATAAACTTGTTTCGTATTCAAAATGATATATTTATAACCCTTTTATTTGATTGGCATACTGCAAAAATGTCCATGCGATTAATTTCATATTGGGACAATGGGTATTTCTAGTTGTGCAGCTTATACATACATATCTGCTACAACAGCCAGCCTTTGGGTACACATTTATGCATATACACCAGTGATGCCCAAACGCTGCTTACGACGGAGCAAATTTCAATACATTCAAAAGAAAACACCAATACTAGTAAAGAATTTTTTTTTATTTCAATGGATACACTGAAAAAATTGGGAGATACATTTTTACGTGATGTTTACTTGTCAAATGACGCGCCGACAATTCAATAACTAAAAGAATAATACAATTTCTTCAAGTGGATGCGCTTCGCCAAAGCAACAACAAAATGTTCATGAAATTTTATGACCCAACAACAACCACATGCAAGTCCCGTTACTTTGCTCAAATGCAGACGACGAATAGAGATAAGAAAACGAAGTGAAAATTGTTTTTGGAATTAGCATTGGCGCATGCCGGAGCCGTGTACATATACGCATTTGCTCGCCTATGCTTCGGAGCAATTACAAAAACAAAGGAGCCATGAGAGCAATGGGCTGGGCATCACTGATATACACAAAGACGTGCCTGACCTGCGATACGTTTTGTGTTCACATGCAGCCAAATAAGTATACCAAAACGTAAGCAGCAAAAAATCAAAACAACAAATGCGGCGGCCAGCACAGAAGTATAAACAAAAGCAGCTGTTCTGTCTTTTCTCTACCTACGACATCTCGTCAGATTTGTTCATGGGCGAGTAAAATTTTTTCGCCAGTTCTTTTTACATCTCTGTTACCTTTACATACTCGTGCTATTGTAAACAATTGGTCGTATAATGTGTGCCACAATAATGACGTTGAACAGAGGACTTTTCTAAACGCTTGAAAAGTGTATTATAATGTTGTCATTCAATGTGTTGAGCTCTGATTATATCGATGTATTCGCTTTTGTATGTACCCAGCCCAGCAAACCATAAGAGCTCTAAATGAGCTCATAGTATATGACTCTTTTGTCTGAGCGCTCACACCCATAATGAGCTCATAAAACAAAAATGAACCCTCAGAGAACACTCATATATGAGTAGATTTTTCTACTAAACTGGTCACGCTGCGTGACTCACGCATATAAGAGCTCTAAAAACCATTCATAAAAGAGTCTTTTCTGAGTTGTTTTCTGCACTCATATTAGAGCTCTAAATTCTTTTCTGCACGCGTTTAGAACTATTTTCTGATGATAAAATAATAATAAATGCACAAATAGTTTAAATTAAGTGTGGTATTTTAGTTAGTAATCATTCAAGTTTCGATGTTTTTTTGTTTCATATTTTTAATTTTTTTTATTTATTCGCTCTAAGTTATTTTTATATTAAAACACACGCGCTGACCACTCATATGCAACTGAAGAGCACTGACGCATAACTTAACCAGAATTCTGGTTGCTTTTTTCACAAACACCACTTCAACTTTTACAGTTAGAGGAATTTATTTCGGCGCTTGTCGTGTAACGCTCAGAAAACACGCATAAATTTAACATATATATGAGCTCATTATTATGAGCGCTAAAAGAACTCATAAATGAGTTCATATATGAGCTCATTGTTATGAGCGCTCAGAATATGGTTTGCTGGGTATGCTCTTGCATGTCATTTCTCGGTAGAGAGTCTAAAGTTAGTTGCAAAATGACAACGACTAGTATTAAATAGATGGTTTTACAATGCAATATGGCCCTTGTTCGGGCCAGCTCCCAAAATAGTGCAGCTGAACATAGCCTAACATATAACTTGTTTAAATATTTGATTCGCTCTGCGTAGCAAGAGAGCGCTTGAACGTCGCACGTCTTGCACGCTCATTTATCAGAATCATCTTCTTATCGTTTGTTCTATTGCAATCTGCCTAGGCTCAAGCGTCTGCAGCTATGGCTGCAGCGTTCAGTTTTTAATATTCAGTTGTATTGACAAGAGGCCACAGCGCCGAGTCATACTCATAAACGTTTCAAACTCAAATGCACGAGCCCGACCGCTCGCTTGTAAATTTAACACATACATAACAACAATAATTATAACGTGAATAAATAAAACACAATAATTTAAACAGATTCTTTTTTTTTAATGAAGTTTCGTGTATAAGCGCTTAAGAAAAGGCTCTTAGGCTCAACATTTGGTGGCCCCGACGTGATTTTTCTTATAACTGTCTTGTTAACTTTATTTTCGCGTTAATTATTTATGCAACATATATACAATACATAAACGGAAATCATTGGTGCATCAAACATTATTAAAGACTAATTAAAGAACATGTGTACTAATTAAAAGGCACCCTGTATTGATACAGTTCTCTAAATTCGGTCTTCGTTTTGTGCCTAAACTTCGTTCGTGTCAAGATCAAGGCCAGCTTAAAGAGTTCGTTGCCTTTTACTTATCTCTCTATCACTGCACTTGTGCTTATGCTGTAACATTTGCTGTTGCTTGCATATTCTCTGAGCGCCCGCAATCGGTTTTCGTTTTGTGCTTAGACGGCAGTCGTTTCACGGTCAAGGCTAACGAAAAAGGTTCGTTGCCCTCCAAATCTGAACAGCTGCAATCGGTGCTCTCTTTGTGCGTGTTATTATCAGTGATAATTTTGCTTCGTTGTAATTGTTGACGGTTTAAAAATGACCAACAAAACAACTGACTCTGCTGCTGAAACTAAAGCAATTTTTTATAAGCGCAAAACAATCTCACTTTATGAGCGCGTTTTAAAAATTCAATCGCAGCTTGAACCTAATAAAATAACCTCGCTTGATTACGACGGTTTAACTGTGCATCTTAGAACATTAGAGCAGTTGCATAAATCATTTGATCAGTTTCACAGCTCTCTTGAAGAACTTGATTTTGATGAGATTGGTAGTGATATGCGCGTCAATTTTGACGAAATTATAGTAACTCTTGAAGTGCGTGTAAACTCGGCTCTACGTAAACGATCGTTGCAGACTCCGCCGCGCTGCTCTACTATGAACACAACTGGGTCTGTTGAGGATCAGCCCACAGTCATCATGACAAGGTCCAAGCCGCGAATGCCTGAAATAAAGTTGCCAACGTTTCGTGGTGGATATACGGAGTGGGCCAATTTCCACACCATGTTCGACAGCATTATTCACAAGGATAACAACCTGACTGAAGTGGAAAAGCTGCAGTACCTGATCTCTTGCTTGGATGGATCTGCACTTGACTCCGTCCGCTCTCTCGAAATGTCGAGCGCCAACTATAATGCCGCTCTTGAAATATTAAACAAACGATTTAATAATAAACGCTTAATTTTTCAGGCACACATTTCGGAGATTCTAAGGCAAAAAAGGGTGGAGGATGGCTCAGTCGTTGAGCTGCGAAAGCTTTCGGACACGTTAAACTCACACATGCGTGCGCTTAAAACGATGGCATCAATGGAGGAAATAGCCGGATGTATCCTAGTACACACGCTCTTCAAGTTTTTGGATAATGAAACCAGGGCTAAGTGGGAAGAGCAGGCATCTTCAGATGTTGTGCCAACGTGGGAGCTATTTTCGTCGTTTCTGGAAGGACGTTGTCAAACAATGGAGAACATCCAACAGGCAATGAGTAGCCACAACAATCAGGTTGGAAAATTAAAAAAGACATACAATCCCAAACATGCCCTAGTTGCTACTAATACATATAGCATTCCTGACTGTGCATTTTGTGGCAGCTCATGTCACACTATATATAATTGCTCTCGGTTTGGAAATTTATCTCCATCTATTCGTTTGAGAGAGGTAAAAAAGTTAGGAGTCTGTTTTAATTGTTTAAAAAAGGGGCATCGTAATACAGCGTGTAGTTCTGGTAACTGTCGAACCTGCGGAGCGAAACACCACACGTTATTGCACCTTGGTAATAACCAACACCAATCAAAGGCTCCAGCTCGCCAATCATCGGAACAAACTTCACCTGAAGCGAGTAGTCTTCTCGCCCAATCTACCACGGCCACCCTTTCTGCCCAGAATCTCAGTTCGAATATTGTGCTCCTAGCTACTGCAGTAATCACAGTAAAGAGCCAGACAGGTGTAGACCTTCCATGTCGAGCGCTTTTAGACTCAGGATCTCAAATACACATTGTCACTTCCCGTTTTGCTCAGCATCTACAGTTGAAGCGCACAAAGGTGTGCGCATCAATTTCTGGAATTGGAAATTCGTCATTTTCTACTGAAGGAGCCACTGTCAACATGTTTTTGCAATCTCTTGCATCCGACTATTCGGTTCCAATAACCGCCCACGTTGCACAAAATATAACGGAAAATCACCCTGCGTTTTCGTTTGATATTTCCAACTGGAAAATACCACCAAACATTCGTCTCGCCGACCCATCGTTCTATAAGTCTCAGAAAATTGACCTACTAATTGGAGCTAGCTTATTCTTTGACTTGCTATGCGTTGGCAAATCAAATTGTTGTCAGGCCTTCCGCTTCTTCAAAAAACCCGATTGGGATGGGTCGTCACTGGCGGCAATAATCAAGTTCACAATTCATCTTTAATTGCAACACAAAATCATGCCGAGTCAGATCAGACTGCTGACTATAAGTTAGACGCACTAATACGCCGATTTTGGGAATTAGAAAACTCGTTCAATTCTAATAGCGAAACTACTGCCGAGGATTTAGACTGTGAGCATCAGTTTAAATCAAGTTTTGTTCGTTTGCCCAACGGCACATATTGCGTTCGTCTTCCGCTCAATAAAGGTATAGATCTGCTTGGAGACTCATACAAGCAAGCTTACAAACGGTTTCTCAATTTAGAGCATAAGCTTGAGCGCAAACCTCAGCTCAAGGCTCAATACTCAGATTTTATAAAGGAATACGAAGAGTTGCAACATATGTCAGTTGTTGAACAAAGGAAGTTCAATCAATGCAAATATTTTTTGCCACACCACTGCGTGATTCGCGAAGATAAGACCACCACAAAACTTCGTGTTGTTTTCGATGGTTCTGCCCGCACCTCCTCTGGTCTGTCGCTTAATAACATTCTGATGTCCGGACCCACTATTCAACCCAAATTGTTTACAACATTGCTTTGGTTTCGCACATTTTCTGTTGCACTAACTGGAGATATATGCAAAATGTACAGATGTGTGCAAATGCAGCAGCCTGACTCATTTTTGCAATGCATTCTGTGGAGGGACTCGCCCAAAGACGAGATAAAGGTGTATAAATTAGACACTGTTACATATGGCACAAAGCCAGGCTCGTTTTTAGCAATTCGTGCTATGCATCAGTTAGCTTATGATGAAATGTTGGCGTATCCCATTGGGTCAAAAGTTACTCTTCAAGATTTTTACGTTGACGATCTTCTAACGGGTGGCAATTCTGACAATGAGGTGAAGGAAATAATGCGGCAAGTTTCAGGGCTTCTTCAAAGGGGCAATTTTAAAATTAGGAAATGGTGCTCTAACAGTCCTGCTCTTCTTAACCAAGTCCCTAGTGAAGACAAGGAAACGTTTGTCAAGTTCACAGATGGCACAGACGTCACGAAAACATTGGGACTTGCCTGGAATCCTGTCGTTGATAGCCTGTTATTTTCGTTTAGCAGTCAATGTTCTGCAAGGCCTAGCAAACGCACAGTGTTGTCTACAATTGCTCGCCTCTATGACCCGCTCGGTTTAATAGGGCCTGTTATTTGCAAGGCAAAGATCTTTATGCAACAACTTTGGAAGGAACAGCTAGACTGGGATGAGAGCCTACCGTTAGCATTGAACACTGCTTGGATAACATTCATGGAACAATTCAGCAGCATGCATCAAATTGAATTTCCTCGCCTTGCTATAACTCCAAAGGATATGGTTGAAATTCATGGTTTCTGTGATGCCAGCATCAGCGCATATGGAGCATGTCTCTACGCAGTCTCTAACACCAGCAAGGGCAAACAGGCCCACTTGCTTTGTTCCAAGTCTCGCGTAGCCCCGGTAAAAACTGTAACTATTCCCAAACTTGAACTTTGTGCTGCCGCCTTACTTGCTCAACTTATAAACGAAGTAGCTGAAATAAAATTAGCAAATTCATATTTCTGCTGGAGCGACTCTACTGTAACACTAGCTTGGATCAAGGGCCACCCTGCTAATTTTAATGTATTCGTTGCTAACAGAATTTCTATCATTCAGGAGCTCACAAATGGAATGGAGTGGCGATATGTGCCCACTGGCCTCAACCCTGCAGATGTACTATCTCGAGGATCCTTTCCAGTCGAGTTGATCAACCTGAAGATTTGGAAATTCGGACCAGCTTATCTCTGCCTATCAAAGGACGATTGGCCATCCTCGCCTCCGGGACCAGCACAATTACCGGAATTAAGGAAACAGGTTTTGACTACTGCAACAAGCCCCGCATACAGCATCGACAATTTTAAATTCGTAAATTCATTTTCAAAAATGCAGCGTATTTTTGGCTATGTTGCTAAATTTATACACAGGATCAAATCGCCTGCAATTAGCGTACTTGATTTGCGCCGTGGGACTGAACTGCTTCTGAGAGTAGTTTAGCAAAGTTGCCTGGGAGCAGAGATTAAAATACTGCAAGCTAAAATGGGCCTTAAGCCATCAAATAGTCTCTCTACACTTTCTCCATTTTTAGACAGCGTTGGACTTCTTCGTGTTGGAGGCCGTTTAAGGAATGCGTCATTGGATTTTGAAGCCAAACACCCAATTATTTTGCCTAAACAGCACCCAATCACAACTTCCATAATTCGCCACTATCATGAGCACAATTTGCATGCGGGACCTCAAGCTCTCTTAGCGCTCATTCGACTTAGCTATTGGCCCATTGGCGGCCGGAAAACCATTGCCAAAGTTGTTCAAAAATGTATTCGGTGCGTGCGAGCCAAGCCGCGCACCATTGAACACATCATGGCTGATCTTCCAGAGGAGCGTGTAAGCGGTACCCGAGCATTTTTAGTGACTGGAATAGACTATTGTGGACCCTTTATGTACAAATCTGAAGTCCGCAAGCGGCCTCCCATCAAATGCTATATCAGCGTTTTCATATGTTTTGCAACAAAGGCAGTTCACCTTGAGCTTGTCAAGGACTTGTCGACACCGGCATTTCTAGCGTGTCTTCGGCGTTTTATTTGTACTCGTGGACGACCTGCATGCATATGGACTGACAACGCAACCAATTTTGTTGGAGCTCGAAATGAGCTTGCTGAGTTCAAAAGGATTGTACTTAGCGATGAACATCAAGCTGCAGTTCATCAATTTTGTTTGGACGACCACATTGACTGGCGTTTTATACCACCTCGATCACCACATTTTGGAGGTCTATGGGAGGCTGCCGTTAAGACATCAAAACATCATCTGCGCCGATCTCTTGGGTCCACGACGTTAGAATATGATGATCTCCGAACGCTCATCTGCAACGTTGCTGCTATAATTAATTCTCGCCCACTATTTCCTCTTTCAGAAAACCCAGCCGACTTAGATGTTCTCACACCAGCTCACTTCTTGATTGGCGCCCCAATATCATCGTTCGTCGAACCTGACTTGTCCAAACTTAACTTCGACCGGCTTGATCGCTGGCAAAAGGTGGCCTATTTACAGCAGAACTTTTGGACCAGATGGCGCGAGGAATATTTATCGCTTCTTCAAGAGAAGTCAAAGTGGCGCTCCGAAAAACCAAATCTGCAACCCAACGACGTTGTTCTCCTTAAGGATGAGAACACACCACCGCTCAAATGGCCCCTTGCCAGGGTCGTTGAGGTTATCACCGGCGCAGACGGTGTTGCTAAAGTCGCCATTCTTCAAACAGCTGCTGGACGCACCCGAAGAGCTGTCAGCAAACTTTGCTTGCTGCCAGTAAAGGATGATGTTGAAAGCAACCCTAAGCTTTCAACGGGGGGAGGATGTTCGGGCCAGCTCCCAAAATAGTGCAGCTGAACATAGCCTAACATATAACTTGTTTAAATATTTGATTCGCTCTGCGTAGCAAGAGAGCGCTTGAACGTCGCACGTCTTGCACGCTCATTTATCAGAATCATCTTCTTATCGTTTGTTCTATTGCAATCTGCCTAGGCTCAAGCGTCTGCAGCTATGGCTGCAGCGTTCAGTTTTTAATATTCAGTTGTATTGACAAGAGGCCACAGCGCCGAGTCATACTCATAAACGTTTCAAACTCAAATGCACGAGCCCGACCGCTCGCTTGTAAATTTAACACATACAAAACAACAATAATTATAACGTGAATAAATAAAACACAATAATTTAAACAGATTCTTTTTTTTTTAATGAAGTTTCGTGTATAAGCGCTTAAGAAAAGGCTCTTAGGCTCAACAGCCCTTTTTGCCACTTTTTGAAATCTAATTCATTTTTTCTAGTTGGTCCGATTTCAAAAATTGGAATGACAAAATTTTAGGAAAAGAACAATCCGTATTGCTGCATACTTAAGTATCGCTTGCTACGAAGTTACCAGGGCTGTTAAAGTGCCTGATTTTATCGAAAGCGAATGAATTGCACGCCCTGTGGAAGTTTTTATGCGTTTTGCCAATTTTGGGTTGAAAATAATAAAAAGTTGAAGCCTTTTATCAAAAAAGAAATAATGGCGAGCGATGGTGGTGGGTTTTATCTTTAATTTTGTGTAATAGTTTTATTGCTTTATGTTTGGGGTGTTTGCGTTTCCTTTATGTGAGCAACATGTCCAAAAATCAGTATTTTGGTTAAGAAAAGATAATTTAAGGTTGGGTTTACTTTTCTTAACCCATAAAATTGGTAAATCATGGTAAAATAGTTTTGTGCAAATGTACGTGACAGACAGAAGGAACCATCTCCGACCCCATAAATTAAACTTTATATATATTCATCATCAACAGCCGAGTCGATATAGCCATGTCTGTCTGTCCGTCTGTATGAACGCGCCGATCTCAGAGACAAAGTTAGCGACTTCAAACTTGAAACTAAAACTATCCTATAGCATAGTGTAACTAACAAGGTGAGCTCATTTCAATCAGCTGGTACATTTTTCAGTTCGATTGTGGTACCGAAAAAATCGTTAGCACACTGTGCTAACACAGTAGTTATCATAGTCGATAGGTTTCGGTACCGAGTAGTTGGAAATGAGCTCACCTTGTTATAGTGTATTTCCTTTATCCAGTTACAGTAAAATTTATCGGACATTTGCCAATTTTATTTCCATTATGCAGTTACTGAAAGTTCAGTAAATAAATCAGCTGTTTTGATCTGAGTTTGATGATTCAAAGTAAAAATAATCAACTAAAACTTAACTTTTGAACTTTTAAAAGCCATTTTGTCGAATTTTATTGGCAAACATGCATGGACTGCAATCTTTGTTGCTTGGAATTCAGGAACAATATACAAATTTAAATATTGCGCTAACCTTTGCACATTTCAATCACCTGTTTTAGCAATGTTAACGTCATGTTATTCAATAACAGCGATATTTCAGCGATGCTCAGTGAAAAATAACGATAGCCGATTACCAGTTATTCCCAGTTACCATTGACTGAAGGTTTACGGCAGTAAATTCCTTATGGGAAAATACTCGTAAAATGAACTTCAGTTACTCAAAATGGTAATAACTGAGAAAACTGGATAAAGGAAATACACTTTTAGTTACACTATGTCCTATGCCATAAGCAGAAAAAGTTTGTTTCAAATTATCGATAACACTTTTGGTTACGGATATACTCATGTGATCGATAACAAAAAACAATGAATTTCAAAATTGTGAAGGAAATGAAGTAATTTGATAAAATCGGTTAAGAAACACCGGAGATATTGCAGTTTGAAGTTTGGTCATGTTCTATGTGCGTGAATACACATGAAAATGACTGTACGCGTTAGTTAACGGGCTTAGGGTATGTCCTAATCGAGATTTCTCGATCTATATTACGATAACTGCTTTTTATTAAATGTTTAAGTCGCTGCAGCTTGGTTAGCGAAATGGTAATGAAGTAAAGAACCGTTATGTAGAGGCACTGAGAAAAGAATAGTATAAAGACTTTAAAAGGCCTCGAAATTTCATCATTGACATCAGCTCTAGAACGCAAGCTTTGGATTTTATCGCAGCTTGTAAGTATGGGAGCGAACGTGAGCCAGCACACTTTTATACTTTACTCATTGTATGCGATCGCAGTTTATATGTATGTATGCGTCTGTATGTGAGACAGTACATGCCCTGCTAAACCGCTAGCTACTGAAAATGCATAAGATCGTTAGGCAAATAAAACGAAAAACACAAATGCTGTTAGATGCTGTTTTGGAAAAAGACTCATTAGGTAGGTAGGTAGGTAGGACCGGCTGACCCGCGGGGGGGTCACACATAGACCGAAATATGGTCCTTAGTGAAGCCGGGGGGGTATGGAGGCGTCAGATTTGTTTAATCTATCGTGTCGCGCGTAATTCGTGCACTCTTGGCAAAAGCTAGGAGTGCGTTAGGAGTGAGCTTGGCTGCATCTTCGAGTGATGCAAGCCTGGTAGCGTGAAGGTGGGTCATCCGCGACCTTGCAACCGCGGGACAGTGACAGATGAGGTGTTCCAGAGTTTCAGGTGTGCTCGGTTCCTTGCATTTGCTGCAGCCATCTTCCGTGGTAAGTCCCATTTTTTTGGCATGCGCCGCAACGAGACAGTGACCAGTTAGTATTCCCACCAATAGCCTGCAGTCGTTCCTCGGAAGTTGCAGTATGTATTGCGTGAGCTTTGCGTTGTATTCTCGACACATAATTTTGGATCTCCAGCACGTGGTGGTGGTTTTCCATCTTCTATGTGCTTTCCTCTGAGTATCTTGCTCGTTTTGTCTGTTTGTCGTCTGTAGGGACATGCTGACCCTTTCTGCTCTGTCGATTGCCAATGCCGCCCCGCCCTTTGCAAGTTTATCTGCCATCTCGTTTCCAGCGATGCCCTGGTGGCTAGGAATCCAGTAGATCTGCACCGTGCTCGCGGTGCTTAGTTGGTCTAATGCTTTCTTGCTTGCCAGGACATTCCTGGATGAGATGGTGGGGGCTTGCAGGGCTTTGATGGCTGCTTGGCTGTCGACAAAGATGTTTATTTTATTGTGTGCTAGTGGGATTGTCATAGCCACTTCCGCTGCTTTCCTTATTGCGAAGGTTTCCGCTTGGAAGATGCTGCAGTGGTTGGGTAGTCTAAAGGAGAGCTGTATGAGTGGCTCCTCACAGTAGACCGCCGCTCCAACCCCAGCGGACATTTTCGATCCGTCCGTGTATATGTTGGTTGCACCCTGGTCTTGTCCAATTTTCCAATCGATGGGTCCAAGCAGTGAGGTGGTTTTCCTGAAGTTTGTGATCGGTGTCATATAGTCCGTGCTAGTATAAGACTCCCGCGCAATTGTGCTGTGGCCATAGCTTGCCAGCGCCATGTTACCTGTTGCACAAAGTCGTTGTGCTGCTTTCTTCGCAGTTAGTTGTGCTTCGAGATCTATGGGGTTGACATTGAGTATAATTTCTAATGCCTTCGTGGGTGTTGTGCGTAGTGCTCCGGTTGTGCATACTAGTGCACCTCTCTGAACTTTTTCCATAATCTTGAGGTAGGTGGATTTCTCTGTGGCTTGCCACCATACCATGATTCCATAGAGTAGTATTGGTCTAACAACAGATATGAAGATCCAATGTGTCAGTCGGGGTGAAAGGCCCCAAGTGTTGCTCAACATCTTTTTTGAGACATATAGGGCGTTGGTGGCCTTTTTCACTCTTTCTTCCACATTTGGTCTCCAGCTCAGTTTGCTATCCAGTACTAGTCCTAAGTATTTGATGGCCTTGCTTGGCGTTAGCATGGTGCCATTGATTTGGGGCGGAGTCCAGCGAGGTACCTTGTATCTCTTCGTGAAGAGAATTAGGTCCGTCTTGTCCGCGTTGATACTGAGGCCGGTTTCTGTTGCCCAAGCCAGTATCTCCTTTAGAGCGTGGTCCATGATCGAGCTGAGTGTCGATGGACATTTTCCCACAATAATTATGCTTATGTCGTCCGCATAGGCAGTTATTCTTTGGGCTTTGTTCCTGAATTTCGTCAGCAGTTCGTTTACCACTATGTTCCACAGCAGGGGGATAGTACTCCCCCTGGGGGGTGCCTCTGTGGGCTTCTTTTTCCATAGTGGTCGTTCCCCATTCAGCTCTGACTCTTCTGCAGCTCAACAGATTCTGTATCCAAGAGTTCATGAGTTCTCCATGAGGTGCTAAGGCTCTAAGGCTTCGCATAATTGATTCTGTCGATACGTTGTTGAACGCACCAGAGATGTCCAGAAACGCTCCTAGTGCGTATTCTTGGTTGTGTAGTGCTTTCTCGATGGTAGCTACTAGCGAATGAAGTGCTGTTTCCACCGATTTTCCTTTGTTGTATGCGTGCTGATTCCGTTCCAAGAGAGAATTCGTATCCTTTCTTATTTGCAGATCAAGCAATTTTTCCATTGTTTTGAGCAGGAATGAGGTGAGGCTAATGGGCCTGAAGTCTTTGGGTTGCACGTGGCTGCATTTGCCTGCTTTGGGTATAAAGACAACCCGCGCTGTCCTCCATCCAACAGGAATATAGCCGTACCTCATACATGCCTTAAATATTTCGTGCAGCCATGGAGTGACTTCGTATTTGGTCATCTGCATCATGGCTGGAAAGATACCATCTAGTCCAGGTGATTTGTAGCCCTTGAATGAGCTTATCGCCCAGTGGATTCTCTCCGGTTTAAAAAATTTCCCTTAGGGTTTCTGTGGCCTGCGGACAGGCGTGATTTGTCGTCATATGTACTATTGTTCCAATGTCCGTGCAGCCCGGGAAGTGTGCCTCTAGAAGGGCGCCTATCGCTTCCTTGCTGCTTTCCGTCCATCTTCCATTTTCTGTTTTGAGCTGACTCTGTATGGCCGGTTGGCTAGAGAGTAGCTTCCTTAGTCTCGCTGTTTCTGTGACCTTCTCTATTCCTGAGCAGAAGGATCTCCACGAGTTTCTTTTGGCTGTCCGTACTTGTTTTTTGAAGTTTCGGAGCCTTATTCTGTATTCGTCCCACACTATCTCGCTATCAGCTAGTTTGGCTAGCTGGAACGTCTCTTGCAGGTCTTTTCGTTGTCCTTTGAGTTCCTTGTTCCACCACGGTGGTCTGGTTTTCTTCTTGGCGTAGGTGATTTTGCACGATTTGGAGAATGCACTCGTTAGGTGGGTTGTCAGCGTCTTCAGAGATGCCTCTATTCCCTCTAACGATGAGATTTCCTTAGGCGGTGGTAGGCGCTCCTTGATGATGCTCTTGAATTCCTCCCAGTTGGTATTCCGGGGGTTCCTGTAGGCACTTTTGGGACACTTGTAATCGAAATCCACGCGGAATTGAATGTACTTGTGATCCGAGAAGGATGGTCTACTAAGGACCTTCCATTCCGTCACTTTAGTACTGGATCCCGACGCGAAAGTGATGTCGAGGACGTTAGATGAGGTTGGACCTACGTAGGTAGGCTCTTCCCCAGCATTAGCTAGATTAAGATTATTTGCTAGGATAAAATCAAAGATTGACTCACCCCTTGCGTTTACGTCTTTGCATCCCCAGAGCGTATGGTGCGCGTTTGCGTCTGCTCCCACTACCAGCGGCTGCTTCCTTGAGCTAACCATCGTCGTGAGGCGATGCAGTTCGGCTGGTGGTGCTGCCGAATCGTGCGCCATGTAGCAGGACGCCATAAGGGTTGGCTCGTCACTGCTACCCTCCAGGGCTACAACTGTTAGGTCGTCTGAGCTGTAATTAGGCATTAAGTAGGCATAGATGCTTTTTCTTACTAGAATAGCAGTTCTGTTTCTACTTACGGTGGTCGGGTAGAAAACGTTGTAGTTAGGTGACCTTAGTCCGGCTACCCTATTGCCCGACGCTATCCAGGGTTCTTGGACTAAGGCCACGTCGGCGGGCCCGCTCTCCAGGGTTAGCAGGAGTTCCGCCGTTGCCGCTTTGCTTTTATGAAGGTTGAGTTGAAGGACCCTTAGCTGCATGGCTGCTATTGGCATCCTCCAGCTCCGATGGGGCGACTACCAGCGTCGTGTCACCATCGCCTTCACCTCCGCCTCTCTCAATCTCCAGGCCGTGGGTCGCGTCGACCATGGCATCGATGCCTAGGTCTCGCTCTACCTCACCGGCCTGCAGCGTGTTCTCATTCTTGTCTTCGGGGTGGCGCTTTTTGAGGCGCAGGTACACGCACCCAACGCCCCATGCCATCTTCCCGAACCTGGGGTACAGCATATCCTCGGCCTCCTTGTTGATCTGGAGGACCACATGCTGCCCCTTCTCATCCGGCTTGGCCACATGCAGGACCTTCCAGTCCCCAGTTGGCACGTCCGGGTTCTGCCACTTTAGGAGTTTCAGCGCCTGCTCCTCCGGTAGCACGCGTGGGAAGAGCACCTTGGCTTTCGGTACCGACGGAATCATAGTTCTGTCAACTACCTCCAGCCTAGCACCCTCCCACGGTGCCCTTAGGGCAGCGATGACGCTCGTGACCCAAGAGAGGGTGAGTTCGTCCTTGCAAGACAGAATCTTCACCCCCCCTAGCCAGCCAGCTCCATCGAAGGTCGTGGGCTGCGCTTCCGGGTCCTGCATCCTCTCCATCAGAGCATTTAGAAGCTGTGTTTCGACAAGCCTCCAATGCTCTGTCGTCATTTTGCCGTTGGGGTCACTACAGTCGATGAGCGCTACGACAAGATGTCGTCGCGCCACATCGCTCGCGGTCTCCTTCCTCGGCTGCGTTGTGGGCTGGCGTGGCCGCTTGCTCGCTGGTGCTGTCGCCTTCGTCTGCTGCTCCGTATCATCGGAGCGCTGCCGTTTCATGGCCAGCTGCTCCTCAACCTTGTTGGCGAACTTGCCACTCGTGGCCACCATCGCCGGCTTGTTGGCAAAATGCTCCCGGCCTTCTCTGATCTTCTGCTCGGCCCATTGCAACTTGCTCCTTTCCTCGGGGGTCAGGTTGCTAGAGCTGCTGAGTCGAGCTTTGATCTTCAGCGCCGCTTTATATTGGGCCTTTGCGCGCATGCCCTCCTTAGTCCTTTTGGGACCTTCCTTACGAGAGGAATTGGCTCCCTCCAGGACCGGGGGTTGAGTGGACATATCGGTTGCTGTGGATTCACAGTCCGAGTCCACTGCAGCACTGCGCCAAAGCTTACCCGATGCCGTCGTTGTTGTTGTTGTTGTTGTGTTGGTGGCAGTCGCGTTACAACTAGCCTGGCCTGTTCCCACCAGGATAGAGGTGTGACCGCTGGCGACACGCAGAGAGGATTGCTCCCCAAAAAAAAGACTCATTAAAAGGGAAAAGATTTTTCTCTACACCGCTTATAGGTAAAAAAAAAAAAAAACACAGTTGAGACATACAATTGAAATTAAATTCAATATCTTATTTACATTACAGAAGCAATATCTAAGTGCGAAGTTAGACCGCCGGAACCGGAGCTGCGTAAAGGCCTATCTACATTGGCGCGAGACGCGAGGCGAGACTCGCGTTCGAATTCGAACGCTTGGACACTCGCTGCAAAATATCACGTGTCTATTTACATTGACGCGATACCTCGCGCGTGATTTGCAACCCTGTTCTATAAAACATGGCAGCCCTGTTCACCATAACATGGCAACTTTTACCAAAAAAGCAAACAGAAAATGTTTCATTTGTTCCATTTGCTTTTCTCTTATTAAAATAATAAGATATTCAATTTGCTCGCAATTTAATTTTTGCATTGTGCTAGAAAAATAGTTCACATTACCAGCAGCTGATCAGCTGCTTCTGTAAAGCGTGATCAGCTGCTTTTCACGCTTTGCCAACGCAAGGTTTTTTTCATATTTTCGAAATTGAGCGCGAGAGACGCGCGACTTCTAGCGCCAATGTAAACAGACACATTGACTCACATGAAATGAAAATGTTAGCGACACTCGCTTTCGAACATCGCCTCGCGTCCTCGCGCCAATGTAGATAGGCCTTAAGGCGATGCAACTTCAAAAAAATGTATATTCAAGAAAAATAATATAAAGCCATAGCTGCACTCTTTTTTATTCAGAATTTTAAAATAAATGAAATTTGTTAATATTTAATTACAAATGTGTCTTCGTTAATATTTTGTCCTAGCGAAACAGTTAGCCTGGTCGTCCTAACGATATCCCTAGGCCCTTCGTAACAGAAGGGGTTTGAAACTAACTAAAATAATGAACATTTAAAAAAATTTGATTAAAATCGGTTAAGAAACACCAGAGATATCGCAGTTTGAAGTTTGGTTATATTGGTCACTAAATAAATACACACAAGTTACTGTAAGCATTACCTATCGGGTTAAGGGTATGTCCTAGTCGGGATTTCTCGACTAGAGCCTACTTACTTGTTTTTGTTTGTGTTTTTCTAGCTAGCTACCTGTGATGCACCATAGGATTGTTTATTGTGTTTTTCGTTTTATTTGCCTAACGATCTTATGCATTTTAAGTAGCTAGCGATTTAGCTAGCTACTAGTGATGCATCACAGAACTAGAGCTTGGTATGCCTTGACACCAGCTGTACCGCAGGGAAGGTACACATACACTGGTTTCTTGCTGGCCCAGATTTGTCCAAATTTCAGTCTTGCATGTTCTTATGCATTCTCTTTCTTACATTTTGTTTGATGACACTAGCAAATAATGTTGTCAACGCAATCATCATACAGATGTTTACGCATGCATATAAATTCTGATAGGGTATTATGTCAAGATCTTTAAGTGCTTTGCTATTCTTCTTGAGATTATTTCTTTGGCCTGCATTTACATGTGTGTCTACGTGTATGCATACAATTGTTTCACCGTTAATTGGCCAGCCTCAACTGACAATTCATAAGGAAGTTAAGAAAATTCAAAAAAAGAAAAAAAAAATAAAAATTTTAATGTAATTTAATAGCTTAATTACACATGTAGTAAACGCAATATTTGTTAGTTAACATTGTTAACTTAACAACAATAACAAAACATTTTAAGCATGTTTTAATATATTATTTATTATTATATATGTATTATATTTTAATTTTGGTCTTATTATTTTTAATTTTCTTTTTAGTTTTCTTATTATTAACAAATTGTTTTGTGAAAAATGTACTAAACTAAGAACAGCGTTTTATGTAGTTTTTTATGTGTTATTTTAATCAGTCGTGTTGTTAATATTTTACTCTTAGGCGTCGATCAACCAACCATACTGTCAATTTTGCCTGAGGCGTCAACTTCCCTTAAAAACAATTTAAAATGTGCTGAAATAAAAATGGCTTAACTTTTGGCGAAAAATAATCTTCCATTTGCTTTGGCGGAAGATTTGAACAGTGTCGTACCATCATTTAAATTCGGACGGACAAAGGCTCATGCTATTATAACTTCGGTAGCTGGACAAGTGGCAGAGAACCAGTTAATAGAACGGTTGAAACCAAATAAGTTCTCGCTTATTGTCGAAAAAAGTACAGACAGATCTAAGACGAATCATTTCGCTTTTATTGCAAGAATTGCTGTGGCATTCAAGGTTCCTAGACACCTTTTTAGGGCTTATTGCAGTCACTGACAGCTCTGCCACGTCATTGCATAATGAATGCAAGAGCAAAACATGATAGAATTTGTTGCGGATGGATGCAATGCAATGTTTGGCCAAAACCATTCTCTTTCGACACTGCTGAAGAAAGATATTCCCAATCTGTTTTTGATAAAATGTATATGCCACTCATTTCACCTCTGCGCGTCTAATGCTTGCAAAAAATTGCCAAAAAAGAGGATTTGCAAGAGATGTCTATAAATTGATATCAAAAAGATCAAAACGTATCGGAGACTGTAGGGAGTTTCAGTCTTTCGTAAATGTGAAACCACCTTTTACATATCGGGCAAACAAGGTGGCTATCTCTGCTCCAAGTAGTTGAAAGCCTGTCAGAACAACTTCCTGCGTTGAAACTTTACTTTCAAGGAGCTGCATTGAATGACCAGTTAAAATCTGCAGAGCCGATTCTCCAAATGTGTTAGGATTCGACGACAGAACTGCATATGGAGTTTCTAAAATTTGTGCTGCCCTATTTGAACAATTTATGCAGTCAGAAAGTCCAAAACTGTATTTGTTTTACGAAAAAGTTCTTGCAGCTTACAAAACAATAGTTGAGTGCTTTGTAAAATCTGAGTTTTTATTATTGCCTGATGAAGAATTACTAAAGATTGATTTCGCTAACGATGAGAACCACTTGCCCTTTAAAAAGTATGTATTTCGGAGGCAACTTTGCGACTTTGTTGATAAAAATAGAATATAATCTGGAACGAGATGAAATTATCCAGCTTCAAAACTCGTGCCTTTAATTTTATATTGAAAGTTTAAGGCATCTACAAAATCGGTTTTCCTTTGAGGATGGGCATCTGCAGAAAATAAAAAGTTTAAACTTTTTCAATCCTGCGACAATACCTAAAATATTTTGAAAGCAACGCTACCATTTATTTTACATTTGGGGCAAATCTTTCCAGGTACGTGTTTTATTATTTTTATTTTTATTATTATTAACAGAATTTTAAATAAGTTCTTATTATTTACAGGATTGTGTTCACAAAATATGACGGAGCTAGACTGCGAATGGCGACTTCTCTGAAACATGAGATTTCCCTTTAAAGGGGAGGAAGCGGAATCGCCAGACAATTTTTGGCGTTACATTTCAAACGTTATATAGGAAACCCAACCCAGATGTTTCCGATATTGAAGGAGTTTACTCAAAATTTGCTTATTTTGCCACATAGCTGTAAAATTAAAACTAATAATAGAAATAAGTTAGAAACGGACACTTTAAAAGGCTGACAATGCCCTAAAATACTTTAATAAAAACATGTATACATTTTTGTAAAACTTGTATACATAAATGTGTATAAACAATTTGAACAATGTAATTTTCTTTTTAAAAGGTCAACAGAAACTAATAACACTGAAGTACAAAGACAGTTAATTTAAAAATTTATTGTTTGATTAATTTCTTAATTGTTTTTAAATTTAAAGAAAGTACGAAGATCTACGAATTTCAGCGAAATTGTGCTACGGAAAAACACGTAGGTTTTGGAGCCAGCCTACGTAATTTTTAAATTTTGAGTTGGCATCCCTGGTGCGTTGTACTGTTTGATGTCTCTAGTAGAGACTCTCTATACTATTTTTTGCTTAGTGGTAGAGGGCTGCCACCGAGTTCCATTTCAACACGAAAGTCAAAAAATATGCCTGACGAACAGAAATAAATTACTAATTTTAAGTAAGAAATTGTTAGGAATGTACGCTAAAATAATATAGCAGTTAGTGTTCTGTTGTCCCGATGTCCTACATATATGCGGTCGCGTTATATCATCTAGGTTTCTGTTGCGTAGTAGTTCAGTTTACTATAGAACTATCAGTTCATTAGAATTTTTTCGTGAACTTCCTAATGTTGATTTATATTTAAATAGCTTTGTCAAAAACGTATTGATAACTTGTTCATACAACAACCTTGCTCACACTTTAATTAACTAATGTTTAATTTGCCATATACCACGTCTGAGGCAGCTCTTTTATAGACTTAAAAGGAGGTTATTTCGTATGTGACTTTTTTAGCGCTTATTTCGTATGGGACTTTCCCCGAGGTAGTTGCTCTGTTTGCAAAATATCTCAAAAACGTATGAAGTGAAATTTGAAGCTTTAATCGTACACTAACGGTTTTTAAGGCATTTCTCTCTAAAGGGCTGATTACTCAAAATTTATTTTAATTTAAGGAAATGTGAGCGTTTACTTAAAATTTAATTTAATTTAAGAAAACAGTGTGTAAAGCGTGAAAAATTATGTTAGAGGTGTTGTTAACCCTCCGTTACATTTTAAATCGTTATTTAAACGCATTTCTACTTGAGCTAATGGCATTATATAAGCCCAAACTTATTTTTAATTATATTTTTAAAGTCTATTGACTTTTTATTATACAACAATTATGATTTTCAACTAAAATAATTGGCTTATGCTCGTTCATTTGAATATTTGCTGTTTTGTATTTTCACGCTTATCAACACTAAAAAAATGTAAGAATCTTCGACCTGCAGGTTCAGAACTTAACTAAATTAAATTAAATTTTGAGTAAACGCTCACATTGAGATCGCATGGGTTTGATTGAGTCAGCTGACTGTTAAATTAAATTAAATTTTGAGTAAACAGGCCTTAAGCTATGTAAGAAAAAAAAGTAAAAATTGAACCAATTAACACCTACTTCATCCATTTATAAAACTTAAATTGCCTCTTTATAGAACAAAAACCAAAATCAAATCAATATATTACAATTCTGCATCATTACTTTATTGATTTCGTGTCAAAAAGCATTTAAGGCCCAATTCCTCAATGTCCGCTTAAAATTAGTTTAGCTAAACGAAAATTTAATTTACTGATAGAGTAAAACGGTTTGGTTTTCTCAAAGCCAAATTTACCCTTCATCGTTAAGTAACTATCGCCTTAACAGCGTTGCCACATATATACACATTGTACCAAATATAGCGAGCGGTTCAGCTGACTTTTTCTGTTTTCCGGCAACATTGCATGATTTCTGTTTAGAATCCCACATATGATTAATTCGAGCGCAAAAGAACTTAATTGTTTACCTATTATTATGGCAAGCCAATTGATCTACACTCCTTGAAAGAATGATTTTGCACGTAAATTTTGTAAGCCTGAGCCGCTGTACAAATTTGGCATCATCCAGTTCAGTGAAATGCATGGACATAAAACACTCTTTTATGTGATGCCATTTTAATTCAATAACGAAATAAATAAACAATTCAAGGGACAGCTGTTTGCCTTATCCATAACTCTTAACTATATATTGTGACAAAAAATCAGCTTAAATTTTAAACGGGACCCAGCCTTCCGGTTAGTTTGTTTTTCATTTACTCCTAACGGAACATTGAGAAACTCAAATTTGACTAAACGTCAGTTAGTTTACCTAACCGGAAATTGAGAAATTTGGCCTAAATGTGTTTACTTTGATGAGTGGTTGCAACTCATTAGCTGCTCCAAAATTTGTTTCTGCAGAACTCCGAGCTATTTCGACACACATTGAAAGCTTAGATTATTTACAACAAAATCCAATTCATTTGAGCAATGGATTTATTGCGTATATCATTAAATCCTAAAATTGAAAGAGGTATAGATCAAATAACAATAAACATATGCCATAAATAGTTTAAATTGTAATATTAAAATATTATATTTTACTGTGTTTAGCGGATTCAACGTAATATTATAGAATGCATTTAACAGTAATTTTAAAAAATGTCACAAATTAAATGTGTTAAACAATTTAGAGAAACTTTGAAGCCAGTAATTAACCTTTGGTTTGCTCCAAACACACCTATTAATCATTGCGACCTTTCTAGAACGAACAGCAATTAAAATTACATTGATAAATAAAAGAATATTAGTAAATGTATTTAATTGCTCCTTATATTACCCAATAAATTATCCGACCGCAAAATGTATAAATTAAAATTTTTCTCAAAATCCTCGATAGTAGGTAAACGGTCGATAGTTAAAAAGAAATGGGATACATCGATATAGCACCGATGTTTTCACAGCACTTGCTATCGGAATTTCTACAGCCCTGGTTATCAGCAGTGTGTTTCTTATTAAGCTACTTAAAAAATTAATTCTTAACATGATTGAAATAAATAGAACTACTATTGGAATTGCTGCAGGATTAGCTGGTACATTGTTTTTAGGATATTGCATTTATTTTGATAGCAAACGTCGAAATGAGCCAGATTATAAAAAAAAGGTTCGCGAGCGTAAGTATATTAGGAAGAATATTATTTGTTATAAATATATATTTATTGCATTTATAAATAGGACGTCGACACAATCGTAAGACAGGATCATCTAAGCAGGGAATGCCAAATTTAAATGACCATGAAGCTATTGAAAGGTAACTAAAATATTAAATTGCATAACAAAGGATGCACGTGCGTGTGTTCTTGAGCGGTATGTCGAAAAACGTAACGCGGAGTATTATTTAATAAGTTAGGAAATCATGCTATTTTAGTATGCTTTTTACTTCAGCGAAGAAATGAAAGTTCGGCTCAATGATATTTACTTCTCTTGTATCTACAACTTAAATGGCTCTAGTAAAGAAATCCCAAATAGGACATGCCCGTAACCCGTTACATAATTCATGCAATTTTTGTATACCCGTCTATATGTAGATAGCTTATTGCAACCATGGCGTTGAACAAATAACTACGTTGCAGTCGGATGCAACCAACTGTGATAAACTCTGATACCATTTAGACACAAATTCATCCATTTCATCCAATTCCGGTAACGATATCTATTCCCTTTTATAAAAACACAGTATGTACTTGCTAGAAAGAATTTTAGAATTGAGGAAGGATGTCTTGCCTTAACCATGTAACAGTAAAGTCAATAACATGGAAAAGCATTTTAGATAAAAACTACAAATCCATCTGTTTTTTATATGTACTTTGATACCAAAAGTATGGCTATACAGGAGTGCTTAAAAGTATTTGAGCAACATATAAAGTTGAATCTAATCGTTGTTTAAACTTACTTTATAACAAACAACAATTTTAACAAAAAAGTCGAGATATCCCGACTAGGACATACCCTTAACCCCATACGTATCGCGTATGTGACCAAACTTCAAACTGCGATATCTCCGGTATTTCTTAATCGATTTCAATCAAATTTTTTTAAATGTTAATTATTTTCATAGTTTCAAACCTCATTTTCACAATTTTGATTTCAAAATGCATTCAAGATTTTTTTGTTATCGATCATATGTATATCCACGGTTGCCACTTGAAAATAAAAAATTGAGCCAAAAAAACAAAAAAAAAGTGTCAAATCCTCTAAAAAAGAACCAATTTTTGTTTTTGCAATTTATTTGCATTTAATTAAATAAAAAAAAAATTCCACAAAAACTTATAGCTGTAACTCATAACTCCAAAGTATTTGACACTTTCACCTTAATAAAGTGATTACGAATGATATTAAATAAAAACAAATTTGTATTTTTCATCATTTATAGAATAGCTGAGTATTTTTAATGTATTCTTCAGTACATAAATCAAAATAAGGAATATTTCATATATTAATTTTTTAACATTATAAAATCAAATTAAATAATATTAAATATTCCTAAAGATTACTAACAAAAGTCACTGAGATCAGATGTTTCCCTATATATGTAAATCACATAAAAACATATTTCATATATTATGTATCGATAAATGTGTAGTGCTTTAAACAATACAAATTGTGTTTTCTAAGTAATGTTTAAAATTAAATTTTCTGAAGCCAATCAAAAGAAAAAAGAACCAAATTGGAAAAAAAAGTGCCACTGCACCATCAGGAAATTTTAGAAACAGTTTTGGTGCAAAAACACCAATTGTGGCAACCGTGTGTATATCACATGTATATCGCATAGTATACGAGATTTTAAGTTTCAAGTTTGAACTCTCTAGCTGTTATAGTCTCTGAGATCGGTGCGTTCATACAGACAGGCGGACAGACGGACAGACAGACATGGCTAGATCGACTCGGCTGTTGATGCTGATCAAGAATATATATACTTTATAGGGTCGGAGATGCTTCCTTCTGTCTGTTGTATACATTTGCACAAAACCATTATACCCTTATTTACCCATTTTATGGGTTAAGGGTTTAAAAACAGGAATAATCTCGTAATCACTTTATAATCGTACATTTTTACCAGCAAAATATTTTAATTGATTAGTAATTGTAATCGCAATTTAACAGGTATGATTTGGTTATTGCTTTTGAGCGAACAGAGTCAACATTTAACATTTAACACAGAAAATGCGCTTTTGCATAACCACCGTGTTTCTTAGCCTTTTTTTTATCAAGTTTCTTTAGATGATAATTATCCATAGTTTAAATCTCATTTTTGCAATTTCATTTATCCTTAGTTTAAATCTAATTTTCGCAATTTCAAAATTCTAGGTGTTATTTTATATTGCTTGTGTCTATCGTGTACTGTCTAGGAACCTACGAAGTTCCAAAGCTAGAATTTCTAGCTCTTATATTCTCTGAAATTCACGCTTTCAAATATTCAGACTAACAGGTCTATATTGACTCGGGTGCTGATACTAATCAAGAATATGTACACTTTTTAGGTTCGAAATGCTTTCTTCTTTCCTCTCTTTTGTTGCATACTCTAGTACAAAATCCATATACACCTTTTAACCCATTTCGTGAGCTAAAGGTATAATTGTAGATTGCGCTTGTTAACGTTATCTAAGGCCCAATTTCTCAGTGTCCAGTTAAACTTTCGTTTAGCTTAACGCAGCAATTATTTGCTGGTCGATTTAAACGAAAGATAAATAGAAAAATGGTTTTCTCGAAGCTAAAATAACATTTCATCGTTCAGTAACTATCACAGTGTTGCTATATATTGCCAGACATAGTGAGCGTTTGAGCTGTTTTAAGCAGGGACTGTAACGGTTATAATTTTTATCATAAAAATCAATTAGGGTATTAATGCCAGTTTGCTTAACGGGTTATTTGCTTATTTGGTTACTTTAAAGTAGAATCTGTCGTGAACGACCGTTTTGCACTGTTATCTGCTTGTCTCGTAAATTGTGTATCGATTATTGTGTATCAGTAATCGCACCATCACTAACTATTTCTTTAAGGCCTGTACGCAGATGCTCGTACAGCTTCCGTACCATAATGCACAGATTTAACTGTCGTAACGACTAGTGTTGGAAAATGCTTCAATTGTTGTGGTAGGATGATTACTTTTTATAAATTAATCGAAAAAGGCACCTCTGTTTGGCTAACGTGTCAAACAAATTAACTGATTCTTTTGGCGATACACAAGAGATTTCCAAAATTTGTACGCGGAACCAGATGCATCATCTTTTCCATCTTCTCCCAATTCAGCGACCACACGACACTCAACTGCCCGAATAATTTCAATTTTGTCCTCATTTTGTGGAAAATTGATAAAACGACTTTTGCGTCCTGCCATGCTCAAGCGTTATTAAGTTCGTAATAAAGTGCTCAGCATTTATTACTGTCGTAAGAACAGCTGTCTGTCACTTAACAGTTTCATTTTTCAACACTACTTTACTATCGTAACTAACAGAGCTGCGTACTAACAAATGTTATTCTTGTCTGGTCAGCCCAGAAAACCATAAGAGCTCTAAATGAGCTCATATATGACTCTTTTGTCTGAGCGCTCACACTCATAATGAGCTCATAAAACAATCATAAACCCTCAAAAAACACTCATATATGAGTAGGTTTTTCTACTAAACTGGTCACGCATATAAGAGCTCTAAATACAATTCATAAAAGAGTCTTTTCTGAGTTGTTTTCTGCACTCATATTAGAGCTCTAAATTCTATTCATAAAAGAGTCTTTTCTGAGTTTCTGTCTAACGCTCAGAAAACACGCATAAAAGAAACATATATATGAGCTCATAATTATGAGCGCTTAAAGAACTCATAAATGAGTTCATATATGATTGTTTTCACGAACACCGCTTTAACTTTTACAGTTGGAGAAATTTATTTCGGTGCTTGTCGTCTAACGCTCAGAAAACACGCATAAAAGTAACATATATATGAGTTCATAATTATGAGCGCTTAAAGAACTCATAAATGAGTTCATATATGAGCTCATTGTTATGAGCGCTCAGAATATGGTTTGCTGGGAGTGTACGAGACCCTTTTTATACCCTTAACCCATAAAATGGGTAAATAAGGGTATAATGGTTTTGTGCAAATGTATGTAACAGACAGAAGGAAGCATCTCCGACCCCATAAAGTATATATATTCTTGATCAGCATCAACAGCCGAGTCGATCTAGCCATGTCTGTCTGTCCGTCTGTCCGTCCGTCCGTCTGTATGAACGCGCCGATCTCAGAGACTATAAGAGCTAGAGACTTCAAACTTGAAACTTAAGCTCTCCTATACCATAAGCAGATCAAGTTTGCTTTAAATTTTCGATAACACTTCTGGTTTCCGATATACACATGTGATCGATAACAAAAAATTCTTGAATTTCAAAATTGTAAAAACAAGGTTTCAAACTATTGGTAAAATAATGAACAATTTGATCAAAATCGGTTCAGAAACACCGAAGATATTGCAGTTTGAAGTTTGGTCATATTGGTCACTGGCAGAATACACACAAGTAACTGTAAGCGCTACGAACCGGGTTAAGGGTATGTCCTAGTCGGGATTTCTCGACTAGAGCCTTCTTACTTGTTTTTATATGAAGTTTTTTCGTTACGGAAGCATTACGTGCATCTGCGTACAGGCCTTTACACAAAAAATACATAAAAACCTGAATTTTTTTATAAAATCGTAAAAATGCCGCAAACAAGCGTTAAAAATAAGATTATCGACTTTAAAATTATGTCCGCTCTGCATCATATAGAATCTTTGGAAGGTAAGTAAATTAAATGAAATCATATCAAATAGTTATGAGCTTGATAATAAAATTATGTATGTATATACAGTCTGTCAAGAAAGTGTTTTCGCGTGAAGAAAAATGTATGTTTTTTCACTTCACAGAGAAAAATATAACTGTAAAATAGCTCATACATTTTTTTTTGAAATTTTTTATGAATTATTTATTTATTTCTTAATAATATATTTAAAACAGTATGATTATTCATTAAAAAACAAAAAAGTTATAGCAAAAACAAATTAACTCTAACTAAATTTGACTGTCAAGAAAGTCTTTTCGTTTTTAAAGATCGGGTTCAATTGGGTTGATATCTGGGCTCTGGGGTGGAGTCTCAATAACTTTTCCACAGTTATACAGCAGCCACAGTAGCACATTGGAAGCTTTTGTTTTGGATCGTTATCCTGGCAAAACTTGAAGCTGCGATCACACCCAAATTTTACAGCGCTGTTCTTTAAATTCTCCTTTAAGATGTTAAGGTACTGAACAGCATCCATTGTGTTTTCAATAAACACCAAATCGCCCAATTTCTTGCTTAAAAATCACACCCACACCATGACCGACAGTTTGGCGTATTTTACTGTCGGTATAATGTTTTTCATTTCCAATGCTGCTAATGGTTTCCGCCATACTCTATTGGGTCTCTCGTAGTAATGCAGCATTATCTTTGTCTCGTCAAAAAATATAACATCAGTCCAATAGCTTTGCGGTGTATTTAAATGACCAGAAGCGAAGGACAGGCGTTTTTCCACGTTCACTGCAGACAGCTTTGGCTTCTTTTAAGCTGCCCGGAATGTGAAACTGTGGCTAATTATTGTCTTCTTTATTGTTTCGTGAGAAACACTAACACCACACTCTTGGTTCGTTTCAATCGCCAGAGTTCTAATGGAGATCATCGGGTTTTGCTTAACTCTAAGCATTATTCGACGCGATGCTCGATTTGAGAATTTTGGTGGTCTTCCAGTTGCTACCTTATTTTTAAGCCTATTTTCAGTTTTTGCCCGCCGTATTATGTTCTGAACAGTTCTTTGTTGTAGCTGGAGCATATTGGCAATTTCTGTTGTAGGTTTTCCAATAGTATGGTTGTAATAAACCAGTTGGACTACATCAAACGGTATTCTTTTTCCAGGCATTTTGATTAATTGTTAAGCACGCCTGTAAGTGACTGCATAATTATATTAATAAATAAATAAATATTTCATAAAAAAGTTCAAAAAAATTTTATGAGCTATTTTACAGTTATATTTTTCTCTGTGAAGTGAAAAAACATACATTTTTTTCACGCGAAAACACTTTCTTGACAGACTGTATGTGAAAATACAGATGAACCCAACGCTCAGCGCGATAAAGAAGCTCAAACGATTATGGATGAACTTATTGCGGATGTCAGTATAATAGCTTGTTTTCGTCGCGCCGTTGAAAAACTTATTCCGAAATCAAATTTAACAGAACTTTAATTTATTTTTAAAGTTCGGTGTTCTCAGTATATTTTATATATTTCACAGCACTATTTGGTCAACTTTGAACACTGTTTGCTTAAAATATAATACCCCGATTCCACTGCAAGCAAAATGCATGTATGCAATTGGAACTCGGGAATGCTGCATATATTGAGTTTGAATCTAGTTTCTAGAATGGGAGTCATGTTTAAATGTTCCCCGTTGGTAGCCTTTTTTCCCAGTTGGTCGGTTTTCTACCAACGGGGAAAAAAGGCAACCAACTGGAAAAATGTTAATGTTAACGTTACAGAGCACTTTAACAGAAGCGATATCAACAAATTGTTAATCGATATTGGTTTTAGCAGTGCCATTTTGAGTATTACAGCTGACAAGCATGTGTAAAAATAAAAATCCATCCAAACGTACCAGACCCTGTTAAAAAAATATGCTAAAACCAGTTGGTTGTGTAGTGGAATCACCTAGTACATTCCCGACTTGCTGTTAATGACAAATTCTGATTAATGGAATCGGGGTATTACTCGATAATTTTGTGAGCAACGTTTGGGTTGATCAAATTTGCTTATATTTCGGCAGTACTAGTATTTGTTGTTGAAGAAATAAGCAATAAGCAAATAACCCGTTAAGCAGCTGGCGTGAATACCCTAAATATTTAATTGTTAATTTTAACCTTTTATATAAAAAATCACTAAGTAACAGTTATTTTGGAATTTTTAATAATTCCTCATAAGATAGCAGTTATTATTAATTTTTAAGAAATAACTATTTAAAATGGATTTTATTTTAACAATCTATAAATAATTATTTATTTATGATTTTTATAATAAAAATTAAAAATAACAGTTATCTTATGATTTTTATAATATAAATCAGAAATAAAAATCAAGTCAACAATTTTAAAAAAAAAAAAAAAAACCAAATTCGAAATAACTAAAATGTTCTAAAAAATAAAAAATAATTGAGTTTTCTTGTACAAGTAGTAAGAACTATTGTTATTTTTGGAGTCGGTGTCAGCTAAGGTAGGTTGATGATGATGGTCCATATTGAATGGGTTGATAGATAGCCATTCTGTTGTAAGAGAAAATCGTTTGAGTAAATGACTGAAATTGAAACTTTAAATGCGTTTTTTTCAAAACTACGTTTTGCGAAACTGTGAATTTGTGTTTGTCAGTTTTACTGAACCGAGAGTAATGGGTCTTAAACAATGCAGAATTAATTAATTTCTGCTGTATTGGGGGAGGGGAAGCCAAGGTATAAACCTACCTTAGCTGACACCGACTCCAAATAAAACAATAGTTCTTACCACCTGTACAAGAAAACTCAATTATTTTTTACTTTTTAGGGCATTTTGATTATTTTGAAGTTGGTTTTTTTTTTGTTAAAATTGTTGTTTATTAATAAAAGTCAATGATTGATTTTTATTTAAAAGACTTTTTCATAACAGTTATTTTTTGATTGCCTTAATAAAAATCAACAATAAAAATTATTTTGTAAGCAAAAAATAAAAATCATAAAATTACTCTAATTTTTGATTTTAATTGAAACAAGTAAAAACGATGCAGTCGGACGCAACCGATTTCGATATACTTTGATACCAGTTTACATAGCTGTGTAAAGGGTTCTGTGTGCAAATAGTAATATATGGGGGTTTAAATATTAGGCAGAAGGGGTAGGCGTGACATCCAAATTTTTGATGCATATCTGTGGCGGATAGCATCTTCTATACACCTACCATGTTTGGAGACTCTAGCGCAACAACTGAGAAAAACCAAAACTTCGATGCAGATCTGTTTCTGATGTCACTAACAATATCCCCACCAAATTTGTGTGACTTTAGCTTAAAACCTGGCGAAGATGCATGCATTTCCGTTATTTTTAGGGCGGTGGGGCATGGTACGTTGTTGAGGGGCGTGGCATCCAAAATTTTGATGCATATCTCTGTCAAATGTCAGCATCTACCTTCCTACCAAATTTGGTGGCTATAGCTTCAAAACTGTAGAAGAAACAGTCATTTATTTTTATAATTTGAGGGGCGGAAGAGGTGGGCGTGGCATCCAAACTTATGATGCAGTTTTTTTGAGAATGCCATCGGCTATCTTGACCCAGAATTTGGTGACTCTAGCTGCTCAAATGTGGGATATATAAGTGTTTTATCGATTTGCACATCGAGGTGTATCGAGTTGTTATCGATTTCCCAAGCCCCCCCTGAGGTCGTAGAGTCCTAAATTTAACACTTTGTCTGACGAAGGCGTGTAACAAGATATTTGCAAAGTTGCAAGGCTCTAGCTCTAAGGGTGTCGAAAAAAGTTGCGTTCATACGGACAGACACCATGACGGACATTGCACAAACCTAATATACTATGATACCTTTGGTATCAAAGTGTAAAAATCAAAAAATAACTGTTGTTTATGAAGCACAAAAATTTTAAGCGTACGCAACTTTTTTCGACACCCTTAGAGCTAGAGCCTTGTAACTTTGCAAATATCTTGGTAAATGTCTTCGTCAAAGTGTTAAATTTGGGGCTCTACGACCTCAGGGGGCCTGGGAAATCGATAACAAGTCGATACACCTCGATGTGCGAATCGATAAAACACAAGTATTTCCCACATTTTAGCAGCTAGAGTTACCAAATTTTATTGCAAGATAAATGGTGACATTCCCCAAAAAACTGCATCAAAAGTTTGGATGCCACGCCCATCTATTCCGCCCCCAGCCCCTCTCCAATTATAAACAAACATGCCTGTATCTTCTACAGTTTTGAAGCAATAGCCACCAAAATTGACATAAAGGTAGATGCTGACATCTAACACAGATATGCCTCAAAACTTTGGATACCACGCCTCCTAACAACAGAACATGTCCCACCGCCCTAAAAAAAAAACCGGAAGGCATGTATCTTTGCCAGTTTTTAAGATAAAGTCACAAAACTTGGTATGAACATTGGTAGTGACTTCCATAACAGGTGGGCATCAAAATTTTGGATGCCACGCCCACTTATACCGCCCACCCTTATATCTTTCTTAGTTTTTTAACTAGAGTCACCAAATTTGGTATGAACATTGGTAGTGACATCCGAAACAGGTGTGCATCAAAATTTTGGATGCCACGCCCACCTCTATATCTTTGTCAGTTGTTGCGCTAGAGTATCCAAACTTTGTAGGGGGATAGAAAGTGCCATCCGCCACAGATAAATGTCATGCCTACCCTTTCTGCCTGATTTTTATACCCAAAACCCTCATATATTACTATTTACACTCAGAATCCTTAACACAGCTATGTGAACTGGTATTAAAGTATATCGCAGTCGGTTGCGTCCGACTGCAACGTTTTTACTTGTTTTGTTTCGAATCGGTTTCCGCTCAAGCGCTTTGCATTGACTAATTCGTGTGACGCTCTCAAATGAGTGTCGCGTGAAGAGTAATACGATTTTCGCTCACACAAAGACTCACCAAAAGACAGTTTGACTAAAAAACTCAACAGAAATGATCTTTGCCTTCGTGTGCATGTAAATACATACATATAAATGTACATGAGCATGAAAATAATAAAAAAGACAATGCAATCGGCTGTTAAATAAAAATGGTTAAAAAAATATTTTGTTTTTTAAGGAACAATGTTCATTTTTATTTTGTTTTCAATAATAATTTTTTGTTATACCCTTAACCCATAAAATGGGTAAATAAGGGTATAATGGTTTTGTGCAAATGTATGTAACAGACAGAAGGAAGCATCTCCGACCCTATCTTAATATATATAAATCTCGTGTCACGATGTTTGTCTAAAAACTCCTCCTAAACCACTTAACCGATTTTAATAAAATTCGCACACCATGTGCAGTTCGATCCAACTTGAAAGATAAGGTAGTTTAAATCTCAAATTATTGTCGCAATTTTAATTTATTGCTAATTATTTGTCTGACAGTCCTAGAGCTGTGTTTTGCAAAATTTTAGTAGGCTACATTTAAAATTCAGTAGGAAAAATAATTCTATTCAACGTATAAATGAAATTATTTAGTTATCCGGCGCACGTTGCTTCGCCAACAACTAAAATAAATAAAAAAATTTTAAAAAACAAAAAAGTTTAGCTTCTGAATCAAAACAGTTTTTTTTACTGTTTAAAATCGTACATTTTTAAAATGCCAGCAATACGCAGAGGAGCTAACCTCAACAACGCGATCAGCAATGGGACACGACGCAAACGTGTTGAAAGAGCTCAGCAGTTACCATACCAAATCGAAACAAGAAATGCAGCTCAAAGAATCAGGACGGCACAAAGTCGTGCACAAGAATCTCAAGAACAGCGTGACGAACGTCTGCAACAGAATATTACGAGACAAAGAGCGGCACGAGAACGAAACATAGATACAGTACGAGTACTAGATCGACAAAGGCAACGGATCAGCCGCTCATTAACACGTGCATCATTCGTTCGGCTTGCCTTTGAATATGCACCAGATATTAACTACTCAGCGCGTTCAAAAATTGCTATCGGTGGAATGGATAAAGTATGTCAATATTGTCAGGCATTGCAATTTCGGAAAGAATCAGCCGGCATGTGGTGCGCATCAGGAAAAGTTGTGCTGTCACCTCTACCAGCTCCGCCGGAGCCTTTATTATCCCTTCTTACTGGCAATTCAGATGATTCCAAATTATTTTTGCGTAAGATACGCAAATTAAATTCTTGCTTCCAAATGACGTCATTTGGGGCAACTAAAATTTTTGATCGTGCATCCGATGGACGTAATTTTGAAACTACATTCAAAATTCAACATTTTCGTCTTTGTTCGTAAATAATTTCATTGTACTAAAGGGTTATAGTAGTGAAATTTTTTGCCCCGGCTATAAAATACGTAGAATCAAAACAATTCAACATTACAAATCTTTTTGACAGGAAGAAGTCTGTCGGGTCCGCCGCTGCAACGCGTGGCTGAGTTAGCTAGTAAAGTATATATATTCTTGATCAATATCAACAGCCAAGTCGATCTAGCCATGTCTGTCTGTTCGTCTGTCTGTCTGTCTGTCCGTATGAACGCGCCGATCTCAGAGACTATAAGAGCTAGTGACTTCAAACTTGAAACTTAAGCTCTCCTATACCATGAGAAGATCAAGTTTGCTTCAAATTTTCGATAACATTTCTGGTTTCCGATATACTCATGTGATCAATAACAAAAAAATCTTGAATTTCAAAATTGTGAAAATAAGGTTTGAAACAATGGATAAAATAATGAACATTTAAAAAAATTTGAAAAAAATCGGTTAAGAAACACCAGAGATATCGCAGTTTGAAGTTTGGTTATATTGGTCACTGAATAAATACACACAAGTTACTGTAACCGTGTCGGGTTAAGGGTATGTCCTAGTCGGGATTGCTCGACTAGAGCCTTCTTACTTGTTTCTTAAATGGAGTTTAGCTTAACAACTAACATTTGTATAATGCAAACAAAAAGAACTCAACAATCGCGTGTTTACCAATACATACTCAAAAGACAATTTGCTTCATTTAACTCAAGCAAACGATCAGTGTTTGACTTGAGCGAAAAGAAAACAGAAATAACTGTCTTGCTCAGACGCGAGCAAGCTAAGTCAGACGCGACAAAATCAGTTTCTGTCTGAGTCTTTTTTATTGTGTGAGTGAAAGACACTTATTAGCAGACAACGAAAAAGTGTCAACAGTTATTTGCGAGCTATGATCTTAACACGTCTCCTTATTTATGATTTTTTTGGTTAAAAATTTTACGATAACAGTTATTTGCGGTCCATGGTTTTAAGTTATTGTTTTGCTTGGTGACAAATTCCTGTATATTTTCATTAAAATATAATTGACATAAAGCTTACATACAAGCTGACTCCACAGAAATCAGTCACAGTGATGAGGAATTAATTAATTAATTATGTCAGCCTCAGCCTGCCCAGATGCGATCAAGGAAATGATTCACCCTATAGGCCTGTACCACTAAGCGAAAAATAGTATAAAGACTTCAAACAAAACAAATGAGAGTCATCAGACAAAAGCTTTAGACCAGTGGTGGGCACAGAATTTGCAATTGTGAGCACTACAACAATATCTACAACAAACACAACTTCTGAAGTCTTACTCTGTTTGTCACGACAAAAAATCTGTGTTTTTGTTGTTTCTTTCAATGAGAAAAAAAATTATACACTAAGACAAATTCATTAGATTTATAAAATTTACTGTTTCTTTACTTATTAATCACATCAAAACAAACTGTACCTTTTCACACAGTGTACAAAATGATTTTGAGGTCATAAATTTTAACAAATGAACACTTTTATGACCCTACTTTTGACAGTCAAAACTCGAGCATTTGATGTGTGTTTGTATTTTAGTTTTATTGGGGGTCATAAATTAATTGCTCGCAGCGTCAAAATTTGTTGTTGTATTTAGGCTTGGCAAAACAACGGATTGAGTAGTCTGAGTGACGTGAGCAAAGGGATGCCCACCACTGCTTTAGACGATTGAATAATTAATTTGCCGTCTTTAAGTTTGATTACCGGTTATGCATCGTAGAAAATGCAAGTCATTCCATTTCTGACATAGCTAGCGAGATGGTAGGCAACAGCACAGACTCGAGTCTTTGGATAGGATCGTGATGACTATGTATATGTATATAAATATGTTCGTCCTGTCAAACATAGAAAATCAAAAATTTTCGCGGATCAAAACAATTACATAGTCCCGAGCTAGTAAAATATCAGTTTTGCTTGTTCTTTTAAGACATACTTAATATAACTTTGTGATCTATGACACAAGCAAACATGTATATATTAATAGAAGAGCGAACAAGTATCAAGTATTCAGAGATCTTGCCTCTAATTTTCACTAAAAACTCTTTTAAAATTAATATGCATCTGTGTGGTTGGAGTTGAGAACATCATTTGCTAGTGTCATCGAGCTAAAGAGTATGTATAAGAGAGCTGCATGAATGGCAAAAAAGGCACATTTTAAATAACAACGCTCTTAATGAGTTGAGTTGAATTGAATGCGAATACAAACAAAATAATAAAAAGAAACAAGTAAAAACGTTGCAGTCGGACGCAACCGACTGCGATATACTTTGATACCAGTTTACATTGCTGTTTTAAGGATTCCTAGTGCAAATATATATGAGGGCTTTGGGTATAAAAATCAGGCAGAAGGGGTAGGCAAGACATTTACCTGCGGCGGATGGCACTTTCTATCCTCCTACCAAGTTTGGAGACTCTAGCGCAAAAACCGACAAAGATACAGAGGTGGGCGGTATAAGTGGGCGTGGCATCCTACATTTTCTATGCACACCTGTTACGGATGTCACTACCAATGTTCATACCAAATTTGGTGACTCTAGCCCAAAAACTAAGAAAGATATAGAGGTGGGCGGTATAAGTGGGCGTGGCATCCAAAACATTGATGCAGATCTGTTACGGATGTCACTAACAATGTTCATACCAAATTTGGTGACTCTAGCATAAAAACTGACAAAGATACATGCCTTCCGATTTTTTTTAGAGCGGTGGGGCATGTCACGTTGTTTGGGGGCGTGGCATCCAATGTTTTGATGCATAACTTTGTCAGATGTCACCATCTACCTTCATGTCAATTTTGGTGCCAATAGCTTGAAAACTGTAGAAGATACAGGCATTTTTGTTTATAATTGGAGGGGGGCTGGAGGCGAAAAAGGTGGGCGTGGCATCCAAACTTTTGATTCAATTTTTTGGGGATTGCCAACAGCTATCTTGCCATCAAATTTGGTGACTCTAGCTTAAAAACTGGCAAAGATACATCCATTCCGGTTTTTATTAGGGCGGTGGGGCATATCCCGTTGTTTGGGGGCGTGGCATCCAATGTTTTGATGCTTAACTTTGACAGATGTCAGTATATACCTTCATGTCAATTTTGGTGGCTATAGCTTCAAAACTGTGGAAGATACAGGCATTTTTGTTTATAATTTAAGGGGGGTGGGGGCGGAATAGGTGGGCGTGGCATCCAAACTTTTAATGCAATTTTTTGGGGAATGCCATCAGCTATCTTGCCCCCAAATTTGGTGACTAGCTGCTAAAATGTGGGATATATTTGTGTTTTATCGATTCGCACATCGAGGTGTATCGACTTGTTATCGATTTCCCAGGCCCCTGAGGTCGTAGAGCCCCAAATTTAACACTTTGACGAAGACATGTACCAAGATATTTGCAAAGTTGCAAGGCTCTAGCTTAAAGGGTGTCGAAAAAAGTTGCGTTCATACGGACAGACGGACGGACACCATGACGGACATTGCACAAACCCAATATACTATGATACCTTTGGTATCAAAGTATAAAAACGTTGCAGTCGGACGCAACCGACTGCGAAATACTTTGATACCAGTTATAGTAAAGCTATGTTAAGGATTCTGTGTGCAAATAGTAATATTTGGGAGTTTTGGGTATAAATATCAGGCAAAAGGGGTAGGCGTGACATCCAAATTTGTGATGCATATTTGTGGCAGTTGGCACCTTCTCCCCCTACCAAGTTTGGAGACTGTAGAGCAAAAACTGAGAAAGATATTGAGGTGGGCGGTATAAGTGGCATCCAAAATTTTGATGTATATCTGTGTCAGATGTCAGCATCTATCTTCCTACCAAATTTGGTGGCTATAGCATCAAAACTGTCGGAGATACAGCTGTTTTTGTTTATAATTGGAGGGGGGCTGGGGAAAGAAAAGGTGGGCGTGGCATCCAAACTTTTGATGCAGTTTTTTGAGGAATGTCACCAGCTATCTTGCCCCCAAATTTGGTGACTCTAGCTGCCCAAATGTGGGATATATATGTGTTTTTATCGATTTGCATCGAGGTGTATCGACTTGTTATCGATTTCCCAGGCCCCCTGAGGTCGTAGAGCCCTTAATTTAACACTTTGTTTGACGAAGATATATACAGTGGACGCTCACAAATTAGAACTTTCGGAAATTAGAATCTTCCAGAAATTAAAACCAGTGTTTTTAGTTCATTGAACGCTCTGAAATTAGAACCGCGGTTCTAATTTCGGAGCGTTTTTTTTTTTACGTGAATTATTATTTTGGTTTGCCTTTTAACGAATTGCATATAAAAAGGGGATTTACCAACTGCGTGTGTTCCTATTTAATTTGTGTGTTTTTGTTAAACGCACTTATATTCGGTAATTTACATGCAAACTTTTGACAAGCACTTTGACGGCAATGGAAATAATTAAATAATAATAATTTGCTTAAATGGTGCAAAAATAGTGAGACGCATATAAGCACATGGCTAATCTTTTAGAGCTCCGTAAAGACATTGTTCTGTCTAATTTAAAGAAAAAAAAAATAAAAAACTAACAGACTACTACAGTAAGAATGAAATCTATTAACGATAAAAACAAATTCTTAATAAAAGTCATTTAAGCCTTTTTTGCTCAATTATGTATGAATACATTGTTTTTTTTTATTTAACTTAAAATAACATTCTTTTTGAAGCCTATTAAACAGAAAAGAAGCCATTTATTGCCTTATACGACATTTCAAAATGCGTCCAGAAATTAGAACTTTTTAGAAATTAGAACTACCCCAGGAACCAACTGGTTCTAATTTGTGAGCGTCCACTGTACCAACATATTTGCTTTAAGGGTGTCGAAAAAAGTTGCGTTCATACAGACGGACGGACGGACAGACACCATGACGGACATTGCACAAACCCAATATACTATCATATCTTTGGTATCAAAATATAAAAAAAAACATATTTATGTTTATTATGCATTTAACATACATATGGGCAATTCCAAAGTCGCGCACGGGACATTCGTACGCATTCAAAGTAAAAAAAACGTTAGGAAGGAAAGGACTTATTTTTCGGATGAAAATCTTAATATATAGCTTTTTATTAGTTCTTTCATTGGTGCAAAGATTGATTGTGGGCAATTTTTCATTATTAAGTTATTTGCAAAATTCAAGTGATTCGCACGGGACAAAAAACGGAAGTGACTTTTGAGGTCGACCAGTTCAAATGCCAAATTCTGCGAATCAAGAGGCAATATTTTAATTCAACTAATTTTAAACTGTTGTACACAGATGCCTCTTAAAAATGGCTATGAGCTTTTACCGTAATGACTTGAATTTTTTTGAAAATTCAATTTGAAGTAGATTCGCACGGGACATCGCGCACGGGACATTTTTTATCACATTTTTATTTTTATTGTTTTTTTTTTTTTGTTATTTTCATGGTTGCTGTAGCTAAATATTAACAAAACATATATTACAAATGTTTTTAATTAACAAAAAATATGATTTTATTCATTTTCACATAACAGGAAACTTAATAAGTATTTAGATATTTGTGCTTTTTTTTAATTCAAAGGCTATCCATTCAAATGTATAAAGAAATATAAAATTATAATAAATTTATATAATACAACAACAAGAAATTAATATATTGGTAATCATTATAATATTTACAAAGTTCCTATTTACATAGTATGGTTTCTTGCTTAGAATAAGCGGTTCTTGCTGCTTTCACCTCATTACAAGTAGATGAGAAAAAGTGGAATTTTGATATGCCCGGTATACTTTTAACCTCTTCCCATTTTTCGTTTAAATTAAATTTAAAAATGGAGTTTTCGATATCTCCTGTTGACATATATAATAAGTTTATGCCTTTAATATGTTGTAGTGCACACTGATAGAAAGAAAATGCATCCGGTAAAACAATACTCCTTGATTTAGTCACTTGCCAAACTTTTCGTTTTACTACTGCTCCAACTCCATCAACAGCTCCTTTTCCATATGCGCTAGCGAAAAAATTCCACTCCAATGTAGGACATTCTAATAATTCTACTATATCTACAAGGCTTGATACTATAAATTTATTTTTAAACTGCGAACAGCTTCCATCGGAAAAAATAAATATTTTTGATAAGCTTCCATATGATGAACGAAGTTCTTTTAAAATCCTTATCAAAAAAACAAAAACGTCCTGCTTATTGTGCGTTAGCTTATCACTTATGACAGCAAACGACTTTTTAGCTCCTGCCAGCCATGCTACACTAGTAAAAATGCTCACCTGCCGATAGCACTTTGTATCTCATTTTGACTTGTGAGCCTGTAATTTTTTGCAAAATCAATTTGAATCGCCAATTCATTTGATTTTAGATTTGCTTTGGTTTCATCAAAATATCTTTGCTGGGCTCTTTTGATAAAAAAAAAGAGTTTTAAAAGAAGGTAAAGCCATTTCAAGATCAACAATCATATCGGATAGAGTTCCATCAGTTTTGGAAAGGGCCATGGTGTTATTAATTTTGCGCCAACTCTGCCAACTTACTTCATCTATATATATAAAATAGTTTGTCCTGACTGACTGACTGACTGACTGATTGTTGAGAGGCCCACAGCCTAAACGATAAGAGCTAGAAGGCTGAAATTTTTGACATAATATTTCATGCAGCTTGAAAGTGAGCACTAAGAAAGGATTTTTAATTTGGATTAAATTTTGAACAAATCAATTTATTGCATTAATCACTTTACCTCATTCCACCACTCTGGCGCCTCATTGTCGCACAAGCTGTGAGTTTCAACGCCGCCGAGGTTTCAAAAACAAAAAAAAAATGACCCACTCCACTATTACCGTCTGCGCACAAGCTATTGCGGCCGATTATACACAAAAACAAAACAAATCACCCATTCCACTTCTGCCGTCTGTAGATGTGTGTCCGTTATTCTTTTTTCTTCTTTGTGCCTTTGACAATTGTTTTTCGAATCAAGTAGCATTTGTTGTTGTTGTTGTTAGTAAGTGTTGTTGTTGGGCTCGCAATGCTTCTTTTTGTTGGTATCATTGATTTAAAACAAATCAATTAAAACATAATTTGGTTTTGTACACCAGAATATGTTGCGCGAGTGGTCTTATCTACATACTTGCTAATTATCAAACAAAACTTTACACACAAATACCTGTTGCCATTGTTGTTTTGATATAATTTTCAAACTGACATTTGTAACTTTAGTTGGTGTTGCAAATGCACATATGTACATACATACACATGTATTTACGTGCATTTTTCATTATTAGTACATACATATATATTAATACATACATATATATTAATACATACATATATATTAACAAAAATGCAAATGCAAATATTGGTTAATGCACGCATACATTGTTGTATCTGTAGCAAGCTAAATGAAAGCAATAAACATGTTCACCGACAGTGCAAAAACGAACACACTAACAAATAGGATCTTAAGAAATGTAATCTATATCTATATATATAAAATAGTTTGTCTTGATTGTTGAGAGGCCCACAGCCTAAACGATAAGAGCTAGAAGGCTGAAATTTTCACAAAATATTCCATTCAGGTTGAAAGTGAGCACTAAGAAAGGATTTTTAATTTGGACCACTCCTTCGAGTACCATCCATACAATTCAAGGTCCTGAGTTTATCATTTTACCTCATTCCACCACTCTGGCGCCTCATTGTCGCACAAGTTGTGAGTTTGAACGCCGACCGAGTTTACAAAAACAAACTTAAGATATTGCATACATATGTATGTTTATTTAATGCAAATAAATTGTATAGATATGTACAGTGGTGCTCATAGACTTAAGCCACTGCCACTACCATAAACTGTTTCCTTAATAACTTTTTTGAACATATTTATTTCGGCCTGAAATTTTTTACATTTTGCAACACTATTATTTAAGCAGCTGATCACAGTATAAAATGACCAGAAGGAATTCGGGGTTTCCCAAAAAATTGACTAAATGTCAAAAAGGTCAAAAAGGCTCTGCTCATATACTTAAGCCACCTGGAAAAAAATGGTTGAAAAAGTTAAAATTTGCCCAATATTCCTTATACTTTTAATAAAATTACTTAAATATTGAGTGGGATGACCTTTCTGCTTAAGAACAGCTAAGCAACGCTTTGGCATTGAGCCCACAAGACGTGCGCACTGTTGAGGAGTGATTTTCATCCACTCTTCTTGCAAAATTCGCCAAAAATCCTTTTTTTTTTTGGCCAACGACTTGTTTAAGAACCTCCCACAAGTTATTTATAGGGTTCAAGTCGGGGCTCTGCGGTGGCCATTGCAAAACATTGATTGCCTCTTGGTTAAGCCACGATTTGACTATCTTGCTGGTGTGCTTCAGGCCGTTGTCCTGTTGAAATATCCAGGCAAGTGGCAAATTATCGGCATATTCTCCAGACAAATTGTTAATAAGGATGTCCCTGTACATTTCGCCGTTCATAATGCCTTCTATCTTCACTAGGGGACCTACGCCCGATGGGGTGAAACAGCCCCAGAACATAATCGAAGCGCCACCATGTTTAACGGTCTTCTTCGTGTATTTGTGGTCCAATTGTTTGTTGGGAGGACGTCGTACATATGCTTTACCATCACTCCCAAAGACATTAAGCTTGGATTCATCGCTCCAAACAATCATGTTCCGAAAATTGGTACCTTTTTTGAATATGCTCTCTGGCGAATTGAAGGCGCTTTTTAACATTTTTTTTGGACAGCAATGGTTTTTTTGGGCAATGCGTCCATATAACCCGAATTCATTTAGACGTCTTCTAATGGTCTGAGAGGACACATTCACGCAATAATCTGCCACCATTTGACCTCTGATTTGCGTCGAAGTCAAGAATGGATCGGCTTTACTGATTTTGGCAATCCGTCTATCGTCGTTTAAAGTGGGTTTTCTGGGCTTTTCACGTGGAATTTTTTCCCAGGTTCCATAATTCTTATAAAATACAATGGCATTTCTGACTTTGGCACGCGAAAAATGTAAAGTCTTACAAATTTGTAGAATATTTGTGTTTTTTCGTAATATTCCCATATTAGCTTTCTTTCGGCCGGATTTGTATTTTTATTATTAGCCATAGCGGTCAAATTGTTTTGGGAAACGTATTTAGTATTAAATATTTTAGTTTAAAAAATAACTAGCACAACTTTCCCGGAAAAAACACAAGTTTGACGATTTTAGCTCAAGGTGGCTTAAGTATATGAGCAGAGCCTTTTTGACCTTTTTTGACATTTAGTCAATTTTTGGGAAATCCCGAATTCCTTCTGGTCATTTTATACTGTGATCAGCTGCTTAAATAATAGTGTTGCAAAATGTAAAAAATTTCAGGCCGAAATAAATATGTTCAAAAAAGTTATTAAGGAAACAGTTTATGGTAGTGGCAGTGGCTTAAGTCTATGAGCACCACTGTATATATGTACATACATTCAATTTGTATTTTTATACCCTTAACCCATAAAATGGGTAAATAAGGGTATAATGGTTTTGTGCAAATGTATGTAACAGGCAGAAGGAAGCATCTCCGACCCTATAAAGTATATATATTCTTGATCAGCATCAACAGCCGAGTCGATCTAGCCATGTCCGTCTGTCCGTCTGTCTGTCTGTCCGTCTGTCTGTATGAACGCGCCGATCTCAGAGACTATAAGAGCTAGAGACTTCAAACTTGAAACTTAAGCTCTCCTTAACCATAGGCAGATCAAGTTTCCTTCAAATTTTCGATAACACTTTTGGTTTCCGATATACACATGTGATCGATAACGAAAAATTCTTGAATTTCAAAATTGTGAAAACCGGGTTTTAAACAATTGGTAAAATAATGAACATTTTAAAAAATTTGAATAAAATCGGTTAAGAAACACCGGAGATATCGCAGTTTGAAATTTGGTCATTTTGATCATTTTGGTCACTGGGTAAATACACACAAATGACTGAACGCGTTACGTATGGGGTTAAGGGTATGTCCTAGTCGGGATTTCTCGACTAGAGCCTTCTTACTTGTTTTTTTATATCGAGCCCTTTGCGCGAAAATAATTAATCTTAAACATCTTTGTATAGTGGTAGATTTCCTTACTTCCTGCTTATCTAACTCAGACGTTACGTCGTACCACACAAACATTGTTGATATACAATTTCGAAAAAGCAAGCAAAGCACATACGTAAGTTTGTATGTATGGGGTTTTGGGTATAAAAAGGCAGGCAGAAGGGGTAGGCGTGACATTCAAATTTGTGATGCATATCTGTGGCGAATAGCACCTTCTATCTCCCTATCAAGTTTGGAGACTCTAGCGCAAAAACTGAGAAAGATATTGAGGAGTGGCATTCAACATTGCACATTTGTTACGGATGGCACTAACAATGTTTCCAGCAAATTTGGTGACTCTAGCGAAAAACTGAAAAGATATGGAGTTTTCAGATTTTAGAAGGTGGACGGTATCAGTGGGGGCGTGGCATCCAAAGTTTTGATGCATATCTTTGTAAGACTTCAGCATCTACTTTCCAACGAAATTTTGTGAGTATAGCTTTAAAACTGTGGGAAATACAGTCATTTTCGATTATAACTGAAGAAGGGGGCTGCTGGCGGAAGAGGTGGGCGTGGTATCCAAACTTTCGATGCAGTTTTTGAGGAATGTCATCGGCTATCTTGCCCCCAAATTTGGTGACTCTAGCTGCTAAAATGTGATATACAGTGGTGCTCATAGACTTAAGCCACTGCCACTACCATAAACTGTTTCCTTAATAACTTTTTTGAACATATTTATTTCGGCCTGAAATTTTTTACATTTTGCAACACTATTATTTAAGCAGCTGATCACAGTATAAAATGACCAGAAGGAATTCGGGGTTTCCCAAAAAATTGACTAAATGTCAAAAAGGTCAAAAAGGCTCTGCTCATATACTTAAGCCACCTGGAAAAAAATGGTTGAAAAAGTTAAAATTTGCCCAATATTCCTTATACTTTTAATAAATTTACTTAAATATTGAGTGGGATGACCTTTCTGCTTAAGAACAGCTAAGCAACGCTTTGGCATTGAGCCCACAAGACGTGCGCACTGTTGAGGAGTGATTTTCATCCACTCTTCTTGCAAAATTCGCCAAAAATCCTTTTTTTTTTGGCCAACTTGTTTAAGAACCTCCCACAAGTTATTTATAGGGTTCAAGTCGGGGCTCTGCGGTGGCCATTGCAAAACATTGATTGCCTCTTGGTTAAGCCACGATTTGACTATCTTGCTGGTGTGCTTCAGGCCGTTGTCCTGTTGAAATATCCAGGCAAGTGGCAAATTATCGGCATATTCTCCAGACAAATTGTTAATAAGGATGTCCCTGTACATTTCGCCGTTCATAATGCCTTCTATCTTCACTAGGGGACCTACGCCCGATGGGGTGAAACAGCCCCAGAACATAATCGAAGCGCCACCATGTTTAACGGTCTTCTTCGTGTATTTGTGGTCCAATTGTTTGTTGGGAGGACGTCGTACATATGCTTTACCATCACTCCCAAAGACATTAAACTTGGATTCATCGCTCCAAACAATCATGTTCCGAAAATTGGTACCTTTTTGAATATGCTCTCTGGCGAATTGAAGGCGCTTTTTAACATTTTTTTTGGACAGCAATGGTTTTTTTTGGGCAATGCGTCCATATAACCCGAATTCATTTAGACGTCTTCTAATGGTCTGAGAGGACACATTCACGCAATAATCTGCCACCATTTGACCTCTGATTTGCGTCGAAGTCAAGAACGGATCGGCTTTACTGATTTTGGCAATCCGTCTATCGTCGTTTAAAGTGGGTTTTCTGGGCTTTTCACGTGGAATTTTTTCCCAGGTTCCATAATTCTTATAAAATACAATGGCATTTCTGACTTTGGCACGCGAAAAATGTAAAGTCTTACAAATTTGTAGAATATTTGTGTTTTTTTCGTAATATTCCCATATTAGCTTTCTTTCGGCCGGATTTGTATTTTTATTATTAGCCATAGCGGTCAAATTGTTTTGGGAAACGTATTTAGTATTAAATATTTTAGTTTAAAAAATAACTAGCACAACTTTCCCGGAAAAAACACAAGTTTGACGATTTTAGCTCAAGGTGGCTTAAGTATATGAGCAGAGCCTTTTTGACCTTTTTGACATTTAGTCAATTTTTTGGGAAATCCCGAATTCCTTCTGGTCATTTTATACTGTGATCAGCTGCTTAAATAATAGTGTTGCAAAATGTAAAAAATTTCAGGCCGAAATAAATATGTTCAAAAAAGTTATTAAGGAAACAGTTTATGGTAGTGGCAGTGGCTTAAGTCTATGAGCATCGCTTTGCACATTGAGGTGTATCGATTTGTTATCGATTTCCCAGGCCCCTGAGGTCGTAGAGCCAAATTTAACACTTTGTCTGACGAAGGTATGTACCAAGATATTTGCAAAGTTGCAAGGCTCTAGCTTTAAGGGTGTCGAAAAAAGTTGCGTTCATACGAAAAGACGGACAGACGGACAGACACCATGACGGATATTGCACAAACCCAATATACTATGATACCTTTGGTATTAAAGTAAAATGACGCGTCTGATTCTCAACCTCAATGGTGGCGTGAAAAAGAGAATATTAAATACTTTGCTTATATGTTGTTAAACATTAACTTATTGATTTATCTATATATATAAAAATAAGTGGCAGTTTTCGTTGTTCATTAAAACCGCAAGAACGAGCACACCTATTGAAACCAAATTTTTAGGCATTGTTCGGACTATTTAGTAGATGGTTTGAGTGAAGTTCGACCCAAATCGGTATACCAGTTCTTCATTTATCTCATATTTTATAATGAGTTCAATAAATGGAAACAAATTTTGAAAAAAGAAAACAGGGATTTTGCTGTCAAATTTAAAATTTTTTCAGTGTTGAATGTAAACAATATTTTTTACTGTAGTCATTTTATTTTGTACGTGCTGCGATAACTATTTTGCGTGTTCTTAAAAAAAAACGTTGATTTTGAGCTCTTGATGTTTTTTTTTTTCTGACACAAAAAAAAAAATGCCAAGAGCCAAGTGAGCAAATATAGGGCGCCGAACGCGTACAGCAAATTATGTGGCTATACGAAGACAAAATCGGACTGAATATGAACTCACGCAAGCAAATGCATCGCAGCGTGAGCGAAATGAACGAAATAGATCGGTTAACACTGTACCTGCACAGAGTCTTGCACGGCGATCACGAGTAGGTACAAATTATCGTGAAGGGAGAGTTCCGTTTCGCCTTCGCGATCAAATGGAATATGTTGGCTTTCAATACGATCCTGACTGCGACTACAGCCTGCATGGTGACTTTGGAGTAATTTGTACGCATTGCAATGCAGCGAAGTTTCGAGGAGAAACAGCTGGCATGTGCTGCTCCAATGGCAAAGTGAAACTGCCAGCATTGGAACCGACACCAGAACCATTACATTCCTTGATCACTGGAGAATCGCCGACGTCTAAGCATTTCTTAAAGAATATTCAAGCATACAATTCATGCTTTCAAATGACTTTTTTGGTGCAACAAAAATCATTAGAGATGAATTTATGCCGACGTTCAAGGTTCAGGGACAAATATACCACCGAGCAGGCTCGCTCTTACCATTTGCCGATGCTGACTATAAATTTTTGCAAATATAAGTTACAGTTTTAGAAAAATAAGTATAACACAAACTAAAAACCATTAAGAGTTTTAATCGATATGGGTGTAGCGAAGTGCACCGGGTAACAGCTAGTGTTATATATATTGCTAAAATTTTGTAAAAACTATTGGCGCAGCGAAGCAAGCGGGTCACTTACTAGTCATTCATATTATTTAAATATGATAGTGGAATAAGTTGGTATTTCAAATCGCTTAAGCATTTTTGGCAATTGCTTGTCATGCAATTTTTACTAAGAATATTGCAGCAAACAGTTTCGAGAAAGCTTTCGGAATTACTGGTAAAAGATGGCATAATTTTAGCACAGCCTTCTAGTAAATAGCCGAAGTTAGCGTGGTACATACAAACACACATATTATGTGGCGTTTTATTAAATAACTGAACATGCCGTGGCCTCATCTTAAAAAAATAGGATTCACTAATTTTTTTAAATGGATTTTCTTTTTTAAAGAGCTCAAGTGCTTCGGAAACTGTCATCAGCATAAAACGTTTAGCAACTACATCGCCTGCTATCAGAAGTGTGTCCTTTTTGCCTGAGGACTGGACACTAATATTATCGCTTATATAAAAATCTGTTATTAAACTATTTAAGCTGTCTGGCAGTGTCGTTTTGCAATTAGTTTCCGTAGTTTTTGGTTTTGAGCTATCTTTATATTTGTTTAACAAAATTTCATGTACTCTTACTTTCTTATCTAAGTCTTTTGGTAGAGCAACCTCAACTTTTCGTAAAGCATTTCCCAATGTTTGCTTGCAACTGTAAGGACTATTGTGGATTATAGCATCTTGTTTTTCTTTTTCTCTTTTTTCTGCTAGCTTTTGTCGATATAGTCTCTTTCTCATGCGCTCAAGCTCCCTCCTATTTTCCACAACTTCATTATTACCATTCGTCGAAGCTTTATATTTTCGCCATGTGTTCCGCATTCTTGTGTTGTTCTTTAACTTACTGTTTTCCCAGATTACTGGGTTTTCCTTCAAATTATCTCTCCACCGTTTGCAAGTTTCTCTTCTTTTTTGGCTATTACTTTTGCTCATCTACATTTAATATATATTAAAACATATGTATTTATCTATTTAAGAAAACAACAAAGTGAACAAATAAAAAAAATTTAATATACTTACGGTCGCGCACGGGAAAAACTTTAAATATTCACCAAAAATACAAATCTTTCTAAATTTCTGAAATATTTGTACACGTTGATTGCACAATCAAACTCTGTTTGCAAAAAAAAGTTGATGCGTTTCGGGCAAGTAGGTCGCGCACGGGACATTGCTGGAAGCGATAATGCAACTACATATTTTACCGTTTGTAGTTATCGCATATTTCCCTTTGCGTTTTTTTTCGACTCTTTGCATTCTCTAAATGATCTTAGAAATTAAAAGTCAAAGAATAGTGCCTCTGGTTTAAAGGTTATAATCAAAACCAGAAACCCCAAAATTTTTTCAACCCAAATTTTTTTCTACGGTCTGCTCACTAAAAAAACCGAAAAAGACCAGGCGCGCTCTTGCTCTGAACAGAACACTTATTTTTCTTTCTTTTGTGTTTTTTGTTTTGTGTTGTTCGATGAGCAAAACAACACGGTTAGATCAAAGCACAAAATCCCCACAGTAACTGAGCGAATCAGCTACTAAGAAACAGGGGTTGTCTAAGTTTTTTTGTATGTATGCGTGTATGCATGTATGTTCATATATTCGCAGAGCGTGGAAGGGGAAGAGGGGGAGCGAAGATTATTAAATACAAAATAATAGACAAAAATACATTTGTATAAAGTAAATTAATTATATTTCATATATTTTCCCAAATTGCAATAAAAATAATAAAAAACCAAAATAACCAGAGACCCCGAAATTTGCTCAACCAAATTATGGATTTAATTTTACTATTAATAAAGAATTTATGTGCTCAGGAGTCAAATTAGTGCGCTTCTCATTTAACATAAAATTAAGCGCAGAGAACGATCTTTCCACCGTCACCTGAGTTGCCGGTGTGGCTAACACGACTTGCGCCAGTTCACTCATAATGACGTATTTGATTCTTTATCAAAATTAAAAAACAAATGCACTTTGTCGTTATTTACACGACTCATTTTAACAAGACGCTTTATAAAACAGTCAAAGAACGAAGCGAGGCAGAGAAGATTAACAAAGTAAAACACACGCACAGCGCACACATATATTTGCAAAAGACACTTTCGAAACTGCAAACTTTCCCAATTGAACAAACGAACGCAGTGAGCGATACGATTTGCTCACTGATCAAGCAAAGAGCAAGCCGAGAAAAACGAAGTTGATTTGCTCTTTTCGATTCCGTTTTCAATCGTGTCCGCGTGCGACTGCTCATTTGCTGACAGTTTGAAATAAAAGACCACTTTTTGCGAGCTCTGATCAAAACAAAACATGAACTAAAAACATTATCATTTTCGAATATTTTGAAATCGGTCTTAGATAAATGCAAAATTCTTTCAAATTTGATAAATTTGAACATTTCTTAATGTAACTCTGTTAAAAAAAAAAACATTTTTGAAAAGTTTTAGTTTTTTGGCCGCGGTGGACCTTTCTGTGGAATTGCCCATATACCTAAAAGCCTACAACAATTTGTCCGCTTGATTGCTTTCCATTATGCCGCGCTTGTCACAATTGTCTCTAACGAAATGAGCGATGCACAAAGTGTGTATGCTATAAATAGAATAATTCGAATGTCTTCGGCTTTGCCAAATTTTTCATTCCGCTTTACGCTTCATTCATTCTAATTCACTCCACTAAGTGACCTTGGTTATGAGTCGCAGCGCACAACGAAATTCCTGCACATTCAATTCAATGTGTGCGTCTCACTTACTCAATTCAATTCAATTCGAATGCATTCAGTTGAACGTATGTTGTGAGTGAAGCCATGCATCTCTCTAGTATGTATTAACATAAAGTGCAAAGCTGTGCAAAGCTGAAATTGCGACTAGGCTATTCCAGCTAGACAAGAAACGAAATTTTATCTTCCGTTTCTTGCTCCCAGCTTGCACGCCTTATTCAACAACAGAAGAGCCACTGAAAGCGAACTCCATATCCCTGGCGCGCCCCACCTTTAATCCTAGAAGTGCGACTGAAGATGCACACATACATACATGATTGTGAGCTCACAATGACTGTGTGCTGACTCACATATGAACATGAAAACAACGATCAGATCCAGAGCCTCGAGTCTGTGCTGCTGCTTACTATTTCGCAAGCTACGCAAGCCGATCTCTTTCTCTCTCTTTGTAAATGGATTTAATCGTCAATGGCTCTAGCTGATGAGAGCGCGTCAATTCGTCATTTTTGTGGTAATTTTTGTAGAGTGCAAACGCATCTTTTGTATGCTTGTCCACTATCTATACACTTCAACAGTATTGAAAAAATAAAGCTGATAAACTTGTTGGCAGTGTATGGCAAAGCTCTGCCCTACAAATCATCACAACATGTGTCTCGTGTATGCCTAGCTTTACTGCGACTTAGAAATCGGTCAACTGCCAAAAAAAATGTATTGGGTTACTTGTTTGTATATGTATATGTGTATATCGAAAACCAGCAGTGCCATCGATAATTTGAAACTAACTTCTTTTGCTTATGGTATAGAAGAAGAGCTTAAATTTCATGTTTGAAGTCTCAAGCTCGGCGCGTTCATAAAGAACAGACAGACGGATAATTGAACCATTATACCCTTCTTTACCCATTTTATGGGTTAAGGCACCAACCTTGTATAAATAGATCCGTTAAAGTGTCCAAAATCGCTGTCACTGTTGTTGTTGTAATCTCTGGCGCCCCCTTTTTCTCGGGTGCTAAGTGAGGCCAGCCGAACGCAATGAACCGCGTAATTTGCAGGCGTAGCGTGGGGCTAGGAAATTACAAGGCATTTTGTTGCTGGCTTTCGCTGCGACCACATCAGGCATTGCCTGTCAGGCAACCCACCCATATTTTATGTATGCGCTGGTATGCCAGCGATCGTATTTATACACATAGTGTGTCTGTTGGTACTCAGTGTTCAGTGGACCTAGCCGAAAATCAGCAAAAACAACAAAAGAGCGTATGTATACCTTCTTGCATATATATGTATGTGTAGGTATGTGCTTGCGTTTGTTTTGGTATTTGTCGGACTCAGGCTTCGAAGCGATTTTTGGTTTTTGCTTCTAGGTGCTGCTTATGAATGTATATTCTTTCTAACTTTGTTATTCTATGACACTTGTAACTCTGTCAACGCAGCTACCAAATTTATGTTAAAGAATGCACATAAATTCAATAGGAGTATTTACCACTGCATTTTTGTCAAGATCTAAGAATGCTTGGGTGCGTTCATGTAGGTAATGAAAGGGTTGGCACGGAAAAGACCTTCCAAGCGTATATAATACATTTATGAAAAAAGTTTTTGTATTAGTACGAAACTCGTATAAAACCGATTCGCACTGGAACCAGATTGCGGACCGAGAACCTAAAAATATATGAGAGCCAACACTGAACCTTTTACTAAAATCGTCGACTCGGTCCGGACCAGAGCCGAAACGGAAATTTGTTTCGGTCTTACACCCTGATTTCAACTATGCTCGCGATAGTTTTAAAAAATATTTATCTGGTCGGACGTATTTTCTACTATGCGTTATGCATTTCATCACACTATTTAAACATACTTTCTGAAGTGTATAAAAATATTGCATGGTTTTGAAATTATTTTAGTGTGTGCTTCGTAACCAGAGTTAACTTAACTCTGATTTAACTAATTTCTTTCAAAACAATAAAAAAAACCCTTATGTTTTATTCGTTACAGATATTTCCTTCAAGAGATTCAGCTTGGAGAAACCTTAATAGCTCGCGGAGATTTCGAGAACGGCGTGGAGCATTTAGCAAATGCAATTGTTGTATGTGGACAACCAGCGCGCTTGCTGCAAGTGCTACAATCGTCCTTACCGGCTCAAGTGTTCGCCATGTTAATTATAAAAATGCAAGAATTCGGCAATCGGGCCACAGAATCTAGCGAAGGATTAGTCGGCCATGGATCACGTGCAGGACAAGTTGATAGCACAGCAAACATTTTAGAAAGCTCTGCTACTATTGATGACTTAGAATAAGTTAAATAATTGAATAAATAAAATCTTGCAAATACATTTGAACCTTAACTATGATGTCAATTTGCTTTTTAAGTCCATCACGCTTTACAGAAAATTACAGCCTTAACTTAAATGCACATTGTTAACAGACCGTAAAAGTGTGTGCCCAGAGTAACGGAAGGTGTATGTGTTTTTTTTTTTAGTAAATATAATCGTTTGTATCGATTATTCGCCATTTTTATATCAATTATTAGCGTTAAGGCCAATACGCTTAAAAAAAAAGTCAGCCGTAACGTAAAAACATCATATAAAAAAAAACGTTTCTGTTCGGTTCGCGTACGCAACGTAAAAACTTAACATTTTTTGGTACGCTTGATCATTGTCATGCGAGGAAGCCAGTACCAGTGTATTATTATTATTATTATTTACAAGGCCATAGTTGGTGCACCTCGACCAGATTGATCTTTTGTGCTGGCCAGTAGGATTAGGGACTCTCCTGTAGCCCTAGGCTGCGAATAAAGTCTAGAACTTTATTCAGATAGAGACTCCATATCCTGTGGGGTGGCACGGTTACCTCCCCTAGTTGTGTTCTGCGCCTGCAGAGTGCTAGGCATTCGCACAGTATGTGAGTTGATGTCTCCTCGTCTGAGTTACAGAACCGGCAGACGTCAGAGTCCGATAGGTTCAATTTCTTTAGGTGATATCTCAGGCAGCAGTGGTCTGTAAGGAAACCCGTAAGCGTACGAATGTCATTCTTCTTTAGGTTGATAAGACGCTTGGATATATTCTTATCTGGGGTTAGGAAATTTTTGGCTTGGCGTAGCCCCCAGCTGTCGGACCAACTTTTCTTTGTTTCCCTTTCTTCCCATGTTCTGAGTACAGCTTTCCTGTGTCCCTTGGTGAGTCCACAGAATGCCTCAGGTCCGATAAGCGGCCTACCTGCTCCTTGCTTTGCTAGAGCATCGGCCAGTTCGTTACCATCATGTCCTTCATGTCCAGGAACCCATACCACCGTAAGTGTGTTATTTTTTCCCAGAGAGTTCAATGGAAACATTCTTCGACTAGCCTCGACGAGAATTCGAATGATCTCAGGGCATTTAGAGATGCCTGGCTGTCGGAGAAAATATGGATCATAGCACAATTTGTCTTCCTACGAAGGCATTCTCGGGCGTAGTTCTCTATCGCGTATATTTCTGCTTGGAAGATGGTAGGTGTTTTACCCTTAGCACATTGGGCCAGAATCCCTTTTTTTTTGGCATAACGGCGAAAATTTTTGTAAAACTTATCTTTGATATGACTTAACATTTTGAAAGGGCATACATTAGTTTGTGAGGTAGCAAACTGCTACCTCACAAATAACACCTGACGTCTTGGGTCAACGAAGACGTCACAAAAACGTTTGCGCTACGCAGTAGTGAGAGCTACACGACAAAAAGCTCGATGGTAGCGCAAACGACGCAAAGTGACAACAAGTGCAACAACAACTACAACTGCCGCCCGTAGTCACGGTAGCAACAACAACAACAACGATCGCTACTAGCCGCAACAGCAAGCACAGCACGACAGCTACCGTGCGCAGTAGCAGCAACAACAACAACTGGAGCTACCGTGTGCAGCAGCCGCAACAACAACAACTGGGGCTACAGTGCGCAACGCAACAGCAGCAACGACGCCAGTTACCGCTCGCAGCCGCAACAACAACAACCACAGCTATCCGCGCAGCCGCAGCAGCAACATTAACAACAGTTACCATCGCCGTCACCACAGCAACAACGACAACTACCGTGCGCAGCGAAAACAACTACGACAGACACTCCCTACAGCAGCCGCAACAACAACAACAGTCTCATCGGAGAGCCACCTCCACAGTGAGGTGGAAATTCTGCCCGTTCGGGATCACTGCTTGCTGCTTAGCCGACAACACTTGGTCAAATCCCTTTCGCCCGAGCACCCCAACCATCTCAGCTCAGGGCTGGCCATGTCGGCTAGGACCAGACCTATCCGCTTCGACTACAGAGCCGAACTGCCGTACCTCAGAAACCTCTTACCCTTCGAGACCAGCACAAGTGAGGCATTGAAACAGGTCCACACTGCCACCGTAGCAGCTTCACTCGAAGCGCTAGCTCCTAGCGTAGTTCTAGGAGGCAGACCCCCACCCATCAGCCCTGCCGAGCAGCAACTGCCGAGAGCAACTAGGTGCACATTGGCACAACTACGTTCGGGTTACTCAGCCTACCTAACCTCGTACCTTGCGAGGATTAACCCGGACGTAGACCCCTGTTGCGAGGCTTGTCGCTCGGCACCGCACACGACCCAGCACCTCTTCGAGTGCGAGGCGCGACCCACGGCTCTCACTCCACATGCACTATGGAGCAATCCAGTCGAGGTGGCTCGCTTCCTTGATATGGACCTGAGTAGTGATTAATGTCTCTTTTTTCCTTTCTTTCCCTTTCCAAACCAACAACATGGATGCGACTACCTGCGGTAGGAAAGAGGACGGTTACAACAACAACAACAACAACAGTTACTGCCGCAGCCGCCGCCACAACAACAGCAACAATAGCTGTATAGTCGCCCAAACGCTTGCATTGGCGTCAACGACGGCAACCAGGGCGGCACAGCCACAGCAGCAAACAGCGGCAACAGCCAGCAACAACAACAAGAGTGACGACTCGAGCGCCTAGTAGAAAGGACGACAGCGTCGACCACAACAATAGCAACGGCCACAGCCAGGATCGAAGAGGCAGGAAAAGACAGTGTAGTGATAGTGCAAGTGATCGCGAACGGTGCCAGACATATAACATACATACGCACACCCGTGCAGACACCCGCGCACGTATACACACACGCACGCCTACACACACGCACGCATACACACACGCTTCGACTAGGCACACCGGCATACACACCCCCACACACACACATTCACACACACATACACTTCATCACCCACACACACATATACACAACGGTGCGGGGTAAGTCGGCTCATGGCCAACCACACAACGAATGTATCCCTCCCACATATCCCCAAGATAGAATAATAAAGAATGAACCTATGTATATAGACTTAAAATAAATGTGTGTGTTTTTATTACATGTCCCCCTTCTCCTCCCCTCTTACTTTCCTTTTCAGCAAAACCAAATCTCGCCTTAGCCTTCGAGTAGCTCATCTTGCGACCCACCTGGGCCAGGCTGAGGGACGGGCTAACGAACCTTCCGGGTTTTACCCTAGGTTCTGTGACGCCTATCTCTTGGTCAGGTCCGTGTGGTGTCGTGACGGTGGCGGACCTAGGTAGAGAAGTTTGGGGAAAACGCAATCCGAGTCTTACTCTATGCGTCCTTCCCTAAATCTCTGCCTGGGCCAGCTACCCGCGTTTGCGAACGCGACTGATGAGCCGAGCGATGTGGACGGGATCTTGAGGTCATCTGGCCAGGCTTCCGGGTCTTACCCTTGCCTGTCCAGACGAACCTTAAGAATCCTATCCCTTCGTGGCCCGAAGTCTGAAGTGCCTGTTTGGTCGACAACGAAGAGTCGTACGAAGGGAGAGGGAAAAGGTACCTTCCGGGTTTTTACCCTAGGGCCTCAACCTTCCTCTTCGGGCATATCCAAAGCTGTCGATCGAACGGTGGTATCTGTCCCGACCCCTACTTGTCAACGGTTTGTTGCTCGACCCCGGTGCGGCTCACTCCGGTGTTCACGCACAAATTATAAATTATCTGTGTAACCCCGGACGCGACTGAGACGCCGACCTCGGCCAAGAAAACGTCCTTACAGATGGCGCCCGAGCAGGGACATCGGAGAAAACTGTCGAGATTAGGAGCCCCTCCCCTTTCGTGGCCTAAAGAACCACTAGTACAGTTCGTACAGAAGGGGGTGGTCCGGGATCGACACCATTCCGTAACGTTCGTCAGTAAATGTCCTGTTCACGTCCAAAAGTGTTATTGTCCTGTATGTTGTAGTATAATTGTTTTCACATGTTTTATTTTTATATATAAATACATACATCAAACATACACCCTTAAAACCTTGACCCGAACATTCGCCGCCCCCCTCATGCCCAAAATCCTCAATGTGAGAGCGACGCCGCGGCAGCTGACGGCAGAGGCTGCGCCGTCGCGCTGCCAGCGGGACCTGCGCTGCCGACGTCGACAGAGCAGCGGCGGATAGTGCTAGCAGCGCGGCTTTTCTGTATATAAGGCCGGCTGCTAGCCTAAGGAAGTCAGTCAAGCTCCAGCGCTCAAAGCGATCAGTGCTAAGATAAACAAAGTCTACGATCCTTTTAAAGGATAATAATAAAATAAAACCTACAGTTCTTGAAGGATAATAAACTTAAACCTCCGATCCTTGAAGGATAATAAACTCAAATCTACGATCCTTAAAGGATAAGAATTTAAACCTACGATCCGCGCCAGATTATAACCAGCAACAACAACTACGATCCCTCCCTGAAGGATAAAATAGCAGCAGCCTCAAAACCCATACAAAGATGGTAAGCGTAAGTTGGGTATATTACCGCAAGAAGGACGAACTAGTGTCCATGGCCAGCGAATTCGGGCTTGATGCTGAAGGCACGGTCACCGAGCTACGGAGCCGTCTCGCCACCTACATCAGCCGAAGTGAGCTCCCCGATACGCTTGTGACTCGATTCGAGGAGCTAGCGGCAAAATACCAGTACAGTTCACCAGCCGGAAGTAAATCCCGGTCACGAAGCCAGTCACCAGCAGATCCTAGCACCCCCGTCTCCAAACCGGTAATAACAGTGACGAATACCGACGGAGCTGTACCAGGCCCCGACCCAACCCGACTTGGAGGCCGATCACCACCCCGACTACGACACAGCTCCCCACACGCACCGAGAACCGATATGTCTTACGGAACGCTAGCCGAGAAGATCCAGATGTGGGGACTGACGTTCGACGGGTCAACCGACCCGTTGACTTTTATCGAGAGGATCGAGGAGCGAGCAGTCGTGCAACAGATCGACTCATACCGGCTACCCCTAGTCATATCAGAGATTTTAACAGGTGATGCCGAAAACTGGTATAGGGTGAACAAAATGCACGAGGTAAATTGGGTTCGGTTCCGACGTTTATATTCGAAGGCACGAAGTCACCAGCATGACCCAGTTAACACTGATGGCAACACTTTTCGAGATGGCACAGGAGAGGGAGAGTCAACGCCAGAACACACTCAAACATGCTGCCAGCAACCGAACACCAGCCCGAGACACGGATAGCAACCCCCACACCCCACGACACCGCAATCCGTTCCGCGATGCACCACGGTTCCAGGAAACGCGTACCACCCCAACGGACGATACCCTAGTGGACGTGCGAAGCGCATGCCGACATTGCGCACAGTCCGGACATACACGTCAATCTTGTCGGAACCCGCAGGTGTTATTCTGCTGGCGATGTGGACGAAGAGGCATTCGGACAAACGAGTGCTGCTCCCAACCTTCGGGAAACGGAGTGCCTCCCTCTTCGACTCCGACGCAGGAGGGAGCCAATGCCAGCAACCAACGGAGGTGAACGGGGCTATCAAGCTCGAGAACGCGAGGATAGTAGCCAAGGTCAGCTTGGATGGTAAGCCCTTCCTGGCTACTATCGACACAGGAGCCACACGAAGCTTCATCAGTGAGCGGGTGGCACAACAACTAGCAACGGAAGGACTCCGAAGACTCCAGGTGGGGGTAAGACTGGCAGACGGATCGCGGACGACCATCAACAAGGCCTGCATCACCACCATTCAACTGGGAGAGGAGAAGATTCGTCTAATGTTATTAGTGATGCCCACCGTGCTAGACGACCTCATACTGGGAGTGGATTTCCTGAGGTCCACCATATCGTTCGGAGGTACAGCCTTAAAGCTCACCCCAGAAATGTTCCAGAGCCCAGCCGGTCGCCGAAGGGCGACAACCTAAAACGAAACATCGCCAGAAACCAGCACCCCGATACACAACGCCGCATTGTCTCCAACGACCACCATTCAGAAGGAAGATCCGAGCACCAGCCAGACGCCCACGGTCTGCAGTCGCGAAGTGACCTTCAAGGTGAACCAGGAACTACCCGAGGAAGACCCGAGCACCAGTCAGACGACCACGGTCTGCAGTCGCGAGGTGACCTCCGAGATGACCCAGGAACAACCCGAGGAAGACCCGAGCACCAGTCAGACGACCACGGTCTACAGTCGCGAGGTGACCTCCGATACAGGAATGGGAGACCAATCACGAACCTCACGAAGCAGCCAGGGACAACAGCGAAGAAGACAACCCGAGGGTCCGAGCTTTCCTGGAGAGAGAACTGGCGCTGTTTGATGGATTAAAGGGAGTTTCCGACGAGAGACCCATCAAACAGCGGTACTATCCGAAGAACCCTGCTATGCAGAAGATTATCTACGATCAGGTGGACGAGCTGCTCAAGAACGATTGTATCGAACCCTCGAAATCCCCCCACAGTGCACCGATTGTCCTAGTAGGGAAAAAGACGGGTGACGTCCGGATGTGCATCGACTACCGACAGTTGAACGCGAGATCTATTCCCGACGCATACCCTCTGCCTACAGCACATCTTGGAACGACTCCGCAACGTGAAGCTTATCAGCACCCTGGACCTAAAAAGTGGATACTGGCAGATTCCGATGGCCCGGAATAGCCGAGAATATACCGCCTTTACGGTACCAGGACGGGGACTTTTCCACTGGAAAGTCATGCCTTTCGGCCTTCACTCCGCTCCCGCTACCTTTCAGCGAGCTCTCGATGGAGTCATCGGTCCGGATATGGAGCCCCACGCCTTCGCCTACCTGGACGACATCATCATCACAGGATCAGACCTAGAGGATCACTTACGGAAGCTTCAGGAGGTACTGCGACGTTTGCGGAAGGCAAACCTCAGGCTAAACAAGGCAAAATGCAAGTTCTTCAGGCGAAGTATTTCCTACCTGGGCCACGTCGTCAGCGAGCAGGGCATACATACCGATCCGGACAAAATCGCAGCCGTCCGAAAGCTGAGCCCACCGACAACTGTGCGCGAGCTTCGACGATGTCTGTGTATAGCCTCGTGCTACCGGAGGTTTGTGCCGAACTTCGCGGAGATAGTACAGCCCATGTCGGTACTGCTGAGGAAGTCTAAGCATTGGGAGTGGGGCGAAGCACAACAAAAGGCCTTCGACGAACTAAAGCCACGACTAACAGAAGCTCCAGTGTTAGCATGCCCCGATTTCAGCGTCAAATTTGCCCTTCAAACGGACGCTAGTGATTTCGGCATCGGGGCCGTTCTCACCCAGGAACTGGACGGAGCGGAGCGCGTGATCGCCTACGTCAGCCGGAGACTATCTAAACCAGAGGAAAACTACTCGGCGACGGAAAAGGAGTGTCTCGCCATTGTCTGGGCGATCCGGAAGTTGAGATGTTACCTAGAGGGTTACCGGTTCGACGTCATAGCTGACCACTTGGCGCTGAAATGGCTGAACAGCATCGACAACCCGACTGGCCGAATTGCGAGATGGGCGTTGGAGCTGCAACAGTACCAGTTTGACGTGCATTATCGCCGCGGGGAGCTTAACGTTGTAGCAGACGCGTTATCCCGACAGCCAGTCGAAGAAGCCCTACAGTCGGCTCAGACCGATAAATCAGCTCAGACCGAAACTGACCAATGCCCGTGGATCGGAAAACTCCTTAAACTGATCCAGGATCGACCTGACCAATTCCCGGACTACCTGCTAGAAAACGGCCAAGTCTATCGGCACCTTGGTCACTGGCCTTGGGAGGAGGACTATGTGCCATGGAAGCTCTGCGTGCCGTCAGATCAACGTTCCCGCGTACTAAAGAAATGCCACGATAACCCCACTGCCGGTCATCTGGGGATTCGAAAGACCATCGGACGAGTAATGCAACGTTACTACTGGCCCGGCCTATTTCGCGATGTAACGAAGTACGTCCGACGGTGTACAAAGTGTCAAGTCTTCAAAGTAAGCCAGCTTAAACCGGCCGGAAGGATGTTGACCCGACAAGTGGCCGAACCATTTGCAACAGTCTGCGCAGACTTCGTGGGCCCTCTACCTCGCTCAAAACATGGGAACACCATGTTGTTGGTATTCTTTGACCACTTTTCCAAGTGGGTAGAATTGGTTCCACTACGGAAGGCCACCACAACACACTTGGAAAAGGCATTCCAGGAGAGGATCCTTTGTCGATTTGGAACCCCACGCGTGTGCGACAATGGGACACAGTTCACGAGCCGGTCGTTCACCCGATTCTGTCAACAGCTTGGAATGGAGCTCCAACATACCGCTCCCTACAGCCCACAACAGAACCCCACGGAGAGAGCAAACCGGACGATTAAGACGATGCTGGCACAGTACGTGGAAGGACACCAAAACTCGTGGGATGAGTTACTGCCCGAGATCATGCTCGCGATCAATACCAGTATCTCAGATACAACAAAGTTCAGCCCGGCCTACTTGGTGCAAGGACGCGAGCCACGACTACCGAATGCATTATACGACCAAGTCACGCCTGGAAGCGGACGACCGGAAACGAGCCCCGAGACTCGAGCCACCGAGCTACAGGCGATATTCGATGTCGTCAAAGGGAACGTACAGAGGGCATCGCAGGAACAGGCCAAGGAGTACAACCTCCGACGAAGGGAATGGCGGCCCACTCTGGGTAGCAAAGTTCTCGCCAAACACCATGTGTTGTCCAACGCCGCAGAGGGATTTGCAGCAAAGCTGGCGCCGAAGTTCGATGGGCCATATCGAGTCGTTAAGTTCGTCTCCCCAAACGTCGTGCGAGTTCAACACGAGGAGACGAACCGACGACGCGTCGCGAACCTCGCAGACCTAAAACCATTCAATCGGGATGAGGGAGCCCTCGATGACACGGCAGAATAATCCTCTCTTTTCCTCCCCACTCCTTCCTAGAACCACCTCATACTTACAACAAATACTCAACGTGCAAAAATTACAGATGTCAGAGGCAGACGGAAACATCCTTTTTGATATAGAGGGTCACTCACGGCGCTATGTGGATCCGGAGGGGTATCATACCGACGACAGCCAGCTCACGGACATATTTTATCCCCCAGATGAGTTGCCAGACTCCGCCCTCGGAGTGGAGCTGCCACCGGAAACTGTGAGGTCGGACGTCGGCCTGGTCTTCGACTGGCCAGATGGTGCCTTGGACGAGGCCCTTACAGGAGTACACGACATCAGCTTCGATGACCTCCCCCTCTACGCTATTGATAGGGAGATGGTTCATGAAGCCTGGAGGGTCATCGGGACCGGTGGCATGCTCCCGTATGAGGTAATCGAGAGCGTTGAGGCAGCGATACAAAAAGTAACTCATCGGGGATACAAATATGTAATGGAGGTGAATGACCACGGCTTCCAGGTCAAAGTCTCCCCAATCGGCAAGGTCACCGTCCGCCATCGCCCCCCGAACTAAGAGGGGGATGTGAGGTAGCAAACTGCTACCTCACAAATAACACCTGACGTCTTCGGTCAACGAAGACGTCACAAAAACGTTTGCGCTACGCAGTAGTGAGAGCTACACGACAAAAAGCTCGATGGTAGCGCAAACGACGCAAAGTGACGTGCGCGACGCACTTGGCGCAACACGGCGTTGTTAAACACTGCGCCGGCGAGCTTTTGGAAGAGGAAGAAGGATGACCAGCAAATAATTCGCGAAGTAGAGTTGAACGCAGCAGACGAACCTTAAGAATCCTATCCCTTCGTGGCCCGAAGTCTGAAGTGCCTGTTTGGTCGACAACGAAGAGTCGTACGAAGGGAGAGGGAAAAGGTACCTTCCGGGTTTTTATCCTAGGGCCTCAACCTTCCTCTTCGGGCATATCCAAAGTTGTCGATCGAACGGTGGTATCTGTCCCGACCCCTACTTGTCAACGGTTTGTTGCTCGACCCCGGTGCGGCTCACTCCGGTGTTCCGGCACAAATTATAAATTATCTGTGTAACCCCGGACGCGACTGAGACGCCGACCTCGGCCAAGAAAACGTCCTTACAAGTTATATCGAATTCATAAAAAAAAATGTTTAGTGGCAACGCTGTATCTTAGACGCGCAAGCAAAGTCAGATGTTTTTTCAGCTGACTTTCGTCCGAAATTGGCGGGAAGCTTGTACTCAACTTTGCGACCACGACCACGAATGTCTTACAGTGATGCAGGATCCCGGCTGAAAAGACAAATGGCAACGGATCTGGCAGATATTGAAGATAATAACACAAGTCTCGTTGTGCACGCAGCATCAGTAAAAGTCGAATATGAGCCATACTGCATTTGTGTTAAAGCATACTCTTTCGAATCTTAGTGCACCAAGTGAGATTAGAAAAAATTTGTCATTCTCGGAGCTAGTACCACTCACTCCAAGTCAAGCTCTTGCATTTATAATTGATAACTCACTAACCAAGGTTCAATACAACAATATGAGAGCTTAAGTTAGGTTAGGTTTGACAGGCTGACCCATCCCGGCGGAAGTGTCACACATAGACCACTGAGGGTCCTTAGTGAGGCCGGCGGTTGGATATGTTGGGACTATCTTGTTGTGTGGTCCTGCGGCGTTAGTATGCTTCGGGCAAGCGCTAGAAGCTTGTTTGGTTCCAGCTTGCTGGCCCTCTTGGGAGCCTGGGTGTGTTGTAAGCGTTTTGCTGCCAGTGCGGGGCAGCTGCCTAGTAGGTGTTCTAGTGTTTCCTTGACACCTGGTTCCTTGCATTTCCTGCATTCATCGTTGTCTGTCATGCCTAGCCTTTTTGCATGTACTGCGACGAGGCAGTGGCCTGTCAGGAGTCCCGCAAGCATGCGGCAATCATGCCTTTGTAGTTTCAGCATGTATTGCGATAGCTTGTCGCTGTATGTTATGCACATTATTTTGGAAATCCTGTAGTTGTAGGTATTTTTCCACCTTTCTGCTGCTGAATCCCTTGCCTGTGTTTCCTTGTGTGAGTGTAGCGTTCGCAGGGAGATCGGAATTTCTGCCGTGTTGAGTCCCGTGGCTCCTTGTTTAGCCGGAGAGTCGGCTTTTTCATTGCCTTCGAAACCCTGATGGCTGGGAATCCAGTAGATGCGCATGTTTTTAAGCGTGCTGAGTGCATCTAATGCTTTCCTGCTCGCCAGGACATTTCGGGATCTTATCAAGTGCGCCTCTAAGGCTTTTTTTGCTGCCTGGCTTTCAACGAATATATTCACCTTGTTAAGTGCTGTATTCGTTTGTAAGACTGATTCCGCCGCTTTCCTTATTGCGAATATCTCCGCCTGGAATATGCTGCAGTGGTCTGGTAATTTGTAGGACAGGCTCAAGGACGGTTCAGCGCAGTACACTGCTGCGCCGACCCCCTCTTTCATTTTTGAGCCGTCTGTGTATATGTTGATTGCTGTCTGCTCTGCTCCTGAGCGCTAATCATCTTTTCCTAAGAGCGTGGGCGTAAAGTTGAAATTGTTTTTTGGGATCATGTAGTCTGTTTCGACCCAAATCTCTATTCCAATTGTACTATGCCCGTAGTTGTGTATTGTCATGTTGCCTTCCGTGCAAAGACGTTGAGCAGTCTTACTAGGCGTACCTGTATGTCCACTGGGTTGACATTCAATATGGCTTGTAGTGATTTCTTAGGAGTGGTCCTCAGCGCCCCTGTGATGCACATGAGTGCATGTCACTGGGTTTTTTCCAATCGTTTTAGGTACGTAGATTTCTCTGTGGCTTTCCACCACACCAGTATTCCGTAGAGTAGTATGGGGCGCACAATTGAGATCAGAATCCAATGTGTTAGTCTTGGCGAGAGTCCCCAAGTGGTTCCCAACATCTTTTGCGATGTGTAGAGTGCAATGGTGGCTTTCTTCACCTTTTATTCTGCATTGAGCTTCCAGCTCAGCTTGCTGTCCAATACTGAGATGTCTAGAAATGCGCCTAGAGCGTATTCTTTGTGGTGAAGTGCCTTTACCCTTTGTGTACGCGTGTTGATTGCGTTCTAGAGACACCTCTGTATTCTCTCTGATATGGAGGTCTATCAGCTTCTCTAGTGTTTTTAAAAGGAATGAGGTCAGGCTAATGGGTCTTTAGACTTTAGGCAGCACGTGCGCTTGGCCACCGGCACATAGCCATGAATTAGACATCCCCTAAATATTTCTTTGATCGTATGTTTGACCCTTTTCTGCATGGCTGGGAATATTCCGTCTGGACCTGGCGATTTGTAGCTCTCAAAGGAGTCTATTGCCCACAGTATACTTTGTGTTGTTATTATATCTTCGGGAATTTCCACTCTAGTGTTGGGAAATATAATTAGTGTCATACAAACGCACATCTGTGCAGTTTGGGAAATGGGCCTCTAGGAGCACATTTGCCGCATCTTCACTGCTGTCTGTCCATCGGCCGTCTTCAGTTTTTAGTTGGCTTCGTACTGTTTTTTGGCGAGCAGACAGCTTCCTTAACCTTGCGGTGTCAGCTCTCTTTTCTTTGCCATGCGTGCCTTTTATCTGCTCGGACTTTTTTCTTGAAGTCACGTAGCCGTATTTTGTATTCGTTTCATACTAGCTCTTCTTCTGCTTGTTTCGCTAGTTTAAAGAGTTCTAGTACATCTTCCCTTTGTCCTTTGAGTTCTGGAGTCCACCACGGGGGCATGTGTCCCTTCTTCTCTCGGGATAGTTTACACGTCTTATGATAAGCCGTCAAAAGATTTTTATTGAGTGTCTCCAGGGACTTCTCTAATTTATCAGGTGAGGCTATCTTAGGCGGTCGAGAAAGGTTTCTTTCAACCTCTTTCTCAAACTACTCCAAGTCTGTGTTACGCGGGTTCCTGTACACTTGCTTTTGCACTGTTCTTTCAAAATTAACTCGGAGTTGAATGTACCTATGGTCTGAGAAGGAGTGTCTGCTAAGGATACCACGTTATTCGTTACCGACGCGAGGTTTAAATCTAAGACGTTGGAGGAGGTAGGACCAACATATGTTGGGTCTTCCCCCTCGTTCGCAATCTTAAGATTAGTTTGTATGATAATAGCAAGCAGTGACTTACCCCTATCGTTGATGTGTCTGCTTCCCCATACAGTATGGTGTGCGTTGGCATCTGCTCCAATGGTGAGGGACTGCTTCTTCGGCTCGGTCTCCATCACCAGTCGACTTAGCTCTTGAGGGGGTGCGTCGGTGTCATGCGCCATGTAGCATGATGCCATCAGGATAGGTTCATCCTTGCCACCTTCTGGCGCTACCACCGTGAGATCGTCAGTACTGTAATTAGACAATAAGTAAGCATTTATACCCTATCTTACTAGTATCGCGGTCCTTGCTCTACTCACTGTTGTTGGATAGAATACGTTGTAATTCGGGTGTCTTAGCAAAGAAACCTTGTTTCCCGCAGCTATCCAAGGTTCCTGGATAAGTGCGACGTCGACGAGCCCTGTCTCCAGGGTTAGCAGGAGCTCCGCCGATGCCAACTTACTTTTATGTAAGTTGACTTGGATGACCCTCAGCTCCATTAGTGGCTGTGGTGTCCTCCACGGAAGCGACTTTCATTACGGTGATGTCTGCATCCTCGTCGTCCTCGATCTCCAGGCTCTTGGTGGCTTGGGTGACCTCCACTAGGTCCCTCTCCATTTCACCAGTGTTCTCGTTCGTGTCATCTGGATGGCGTTTTTAGAGACGCAGGTACACACTCCCTACGCCCCACGCCATCTTTCCGTGTCTAGCGTATAGAAGATCGTCGGCCTCCTTATTGATCTGAATGACCATTTGCTGGCCCTTCCTATCGGGTTTCCAATCAATCGTTGGCACGTCCGGATTCTGCCACTTCATTAGCTGCGACGCCTGGTCCGCTGGGACGACCCTTGGGAAGAGCACCTTTGCCTTTGGCAAGGACGGAATGCAGGTTCTGTCCACTACCTAGAGCTTAGCACCCTTTCACGGGGCAGCCATAGCAGCCACGACGCCGGTGACCCACTTCAGAGTGTGGTCATCCTTGCAGCTTAGGATCTTGACACCTAAGAGCCAGCCCACTCCTTCAAAAGAGATGGGAAGCGACTCCGGTGCGCCCATCCGGCTTAGAAGCGCATCGAACAGCAGCGCATCCACCTCCTTCCACTGTTCGGCCTTCATTTTGCCATTTGGGTCGCTCCGGTCGATGAGCGCGACGACTAGATGTCCCCTCGCTACATCTCTGGCCGTCGGTTTTGCCCGCGACACCTCTGCTTTAGCGGTTTCAGCGGAGGTCTGGCGTTTGACGGCCAGTTGCTCCTCCACCTTGTTGGCAAAACCGGCGTTCTCGGGCGCCATGTTCCCCTCTTCGGTCCTTTCGTCGGCCCACTTCTTGCTGCGGATCTCATCTTGCGTGAGCTCTCGCTTGCAGTCTGCGAGTTGCGCCCGGATCTTTAGGGTGGCCTTATACTGGGCTTTGGCCCTCATGCCCTCTGACCTTTTGAGCCCGACCCTACTAGGGGTACTGGTACTCTTTGGGCCAGAAGGGCATGGGTCCGCCACCTCCGACGTAAGAGACCCTCCATGTGAGTCGCAATACGAGTCTCCAAGGACAGTGGTATCGCGCCACATTTTGGGCTTGTTGTAATTGTTAGTGTTAGTAATGGCAGTAGCTATGCAATCGTCCTGGCCTGCTCCAACCAGTACGGAGGGTGTTGGATCAGTAGTTTTTATATATAGCAAAGTTATTAAGTTATTAAAATGAAGTTGAAATATTGAATTGTCATATAGTAATTACTTTTAGATAAGTCTAACATATACTTAACATAGCTTGAGCATATAACATAGTCGCTCACTCTTAGTTAAGTTTAGCATAGGAGTAACATAGTTAAGTAAGTTCATAGGCTCTCAGCGATCTGCATAATCGTTGTTAGTCAGTCGCTCATTATCGCTTGAAATCGCTGGTTGCACCAGCGCATTAAACTTTTGAATTGAAGCACCAGTCGTTTTTCTTTGGCCACAGCAGACCGCTTAACCGGAGTCGCGATTTTTCGTTAACAAAAATTTATATCATAAAAAAGCTTATGATTTTTTAGACGGGTTGCTGGCGACACGCAGAGAGGATTTCTCCCCCCGTGTTTTACCGTCCGTCACACCCATGTTATTTTTATTTCTGGAGAGTCTACCCATTGCATTTTAGCCTTTCTGCCAAGGACCTAAAAACTTAGTTTGCTCTTTCCTCTGGCAAAGAGCTCACCTTAGCTAAGCATAATACCGCTTCACAGGTGAGAAGATCCGTTGCATTGTTCGCCCCTCTCCCTCATAGTGGCGAAGCTTTTGAGTGGTGTTTATGCGCATAAGCTTATTACGTAACTTAAGAACAAAATTGTAACACACTATGTCAAAACCACACACAATAAATGACACAATAAAATGTATACAGTTCCAAATTATTTTTAAGCTGGTTTAGGATTAAAAGGCCGTTTTGGCTCTTGATAGTTTTTTGTTTATTTCTCCATCAATATTCATTTTTTTATATGTTCATAGGTTCGCTCCACTCCCACGTAGTGCCGAGGCCTTTGGGTGGTGTAGAGCTCCCCTAGTCAGGCAGTGATGCCTGTTGCCTCAACTCACCGCACCCTCGCATCGCCGAAGCCTTTGAGTGGTTTGCGGATTGCTTCGGCCGGACGCCGCTCTGCAAGGCAATTGGCACCACTTACCCCTCGTTTGTTTCGAGGTAGCATGATGACCATTGCCCAGCCGGTACCCTCGTGGAGGGATCAGTTGAGGGTTTTCGCCAGCCTATGAGAGCTTTAAATACAGCACATTTTTCGAATATTTATCCATGCTATAATAAAGTAGGAGAAGCCAAATTAGAGTGCAGGCCTACGAGAGTTAATGTGACGGAAACAAGAGCCCAAGTATCTCTCCAAAACTTGCTTAATCATACGGCCAGTCGAATTCTCGATTTGCAGGAAGAAGTATTTAAGACACATACAAGCAGCGTATGTACAAGCTGAGATTCCTAGGAGAAAAATCCGATTTCAAAGACGATTCGTAAGTTGTTACAAGCGTCATTCCACTAAAGCTAACGGATGATTATGGAACCCCTTTATGGAATATTCAGACCCCCCAATCTGTTAGATTTTGCAGACCCCTAAAGCTCTAATTCGCTAAAGAAAGCAAAGATCTCATTCTTGCAGATTTGGAATCGCAAATACAAAACTTGATAGCTTATACTTTCGATTTGCCAACCGGAAAAAAAAAATTGTAAATTTTGATCTCTATTTGACATTGATTGACGGCAAGGTGTTGAATATACTAACGGGAACTAAATCTTGTCAAGTATGCTCTATCTGTGAAGCCAGTCCAAAGGATTTTATCAAAACTACCGATTTATCAAACTTTAAGCCTAAACCAGAAAATCTCCAACACGGCATCAGTCCCCTCCATGCATGGATTCGGTTTTTTGAGTTCGTACTTAAAATCTCATATAAACTAAAGTTAAAAAAGTGGCATGTAGGGGATAACAAAGAAAAAGACCAAATTGCATCCCGCAAACATGAAATACAAAAATTGTTTTAGAGTGAAATGGGTTTTAATGTAGATAAGCCAAAACAAAACGGCAGTGGAAACACGAATGAAGGAAATACCGCAAGAAGGGCATTTAAAAACACATCGCAGCTTTCCATAATATTGGGATTAGATTATGATATTCTGCACCGATTTTAAATTATTTTAATAGCAATATCCAGTGAATTCTTCATTAATGTTTCTGAATTCGAAAAATTCTGCCAAGCAACTGCGTCAAGTTACATGGAAAAGTATTCTTAGTATCCAATGTCAGCAACGGTCTACAAAGTCTTGGTTCACGGGTCTCAAATAATAGCATCATCGGTATTACCAATCGGTTGCTTTGGGGAAAACGCATCTGAAGCGCGAAATAAACTTTATAAGCGCGATAGACAATCATATGCGAGAACAAATTCTTAATTCTTCTTAATTAACAATTTAACGGATGTGTTTTATCGGTCAATGGATTCGTCGGACCCTTTACTTTCAAGCCTCAATATAAATAAAGGATTGGCTCAAAAAAAAACCCTTGCCAGAGTAAGTTATCAAACTTTTAAATGCACCAAACGTCGAATAAATTCATAGGGAACATTACTTAGGCAGCGATGATAACGACTTGGATAATGATCATGAAGACGATAACCCAGTTTTTATGGATTTGGAAGAAGAAAAAGAAGATTAATGTTATTTGATTTTTATTGTAGGTCAGTGTCCAATAATGTTTGCGTTGTTTTGCTGTTGATGGGCTGTTCCGACCGTTGTTATTCATCTTAATATTAAAGGGGTTTTTTTAATATTGATTATTCCTAAAATAAATCTGTATTTAAGTTCGTTTATATAAAATATCAAATAATAATAGCAACTACACTCCTCAAGAGAGTGTTCAAGTCTCTAGCTGTATAATTGGATTTCATATAAATAGTCGGTTTGGATGGGGGAGGTGAAGGCGTGTTCCAAATAAAAAAAAAAAATTCTTAATTCTAAATTAGTCCAAATAAGGTTCGTGCCAAATTTCAAATTCCTAGCTTTTTAATAGACTTTATGCCAAAAAAAAGGGATTCTGGCCCATAGTGCATGGCTATGGCTTTTCTGAACCGTGGTCCAGTAATGCCCGCCCCGGTGTCACCATTCTCTAGTTTAGAGCCATCCGTGTACCAGATTTGAACTCCATTGGGTATGCAAGATAGAACAGCATTCCAAGTGCTTCTGTTTTGTATTGATACAAGGCAGTTTCTTTCAAAGAAAGGGCCCGACAAGCTATAGTCCAAAAGACGAATAATAGGGTCATTGAATAGAGGCGTAAGAGCCTTTAAGTGACCCGTTAGGTTCCCGAGTTTTAGTTCACCGATTTTAGTAAGTCTTAGAGCACCCAAACAAGCCTCCTTCTTAATTAGAATCGGGATCGCTGGAATGCCAGTTATGACTCCTAGTGCTTCAGTTAGGCAAGTGCGCATCGCTCCCGTGATGCCCATGCAGACTAAGCGTTGTATTTTTGATAGTGTTTTCATTGCAGTTCAATGCTCGACCTTGGTCCACCATGCTAGGGCAGCATAGGTAAGAATGGGTCGTATAACAGTATCGAAGGACCAGTAGATTATTTTTGGACTGAGTCCCCATGTTCTGCCAAAGAGCCTGTTACAGGCAAAGAATGCCCTAGTGGCTTTAGTGACAGTGCTGTTTAGGTGAGGCGTCCAATTGAGCTTGGAATCAAGGATCACCCCAAGATATTTCGCTTCAATAGAAAATTCATTTGGGAATATGGGAGATAGAATACAAGTCAAAGTGCCTGATTGCATTCAACTTGGTGGATGCCAGCATGATCCTTGTCCCTACTTTCTTCAAGTCGACGAGCTACCTCCACGTGGTTCTTCCTGGATTGTCAATAAACACCCGTTTAGTGGGAAACTAAATCGCGCGGCGGGATCCCTAATCCTTCAAATTAGGTTATGGTGTAGGACTTGAAACCCACCCACAGAAAACAAATCTTTAATGAAGATGCAAGAGGAGCCTCGGAGCGGATTCGAACTAACGTTGACGACTATGGCAAACGAAAAAAGGACTATGATTTGAGGGTATGCACTTGGAATGTACGAACATTGTATAGACCGGGTGCTGCTCAACAACTAGCAGATACACTCAATAAGTGTAAGGCAGACATTACTGCTATCCAGGAGATGCGATGGAAAGGACAGGGTTGCAGAAGAAAGACTGTGACATATATTACAGCTGCCATTCGCAATGGCATGAATTTGGCGTTGGCTTTGTTGTTGGTGCTAGGTTACGGCAACGAGTCTCCCACTTCTTGCCAATAAGTGAGAGACTTGCAACAATACGCATAACTGCTAAAATTTTTAACATCAGCCTAATTTGCGCGCACGCCCCTACTGAAGAAAAAGACGATGTTACGAAGGATGCCTTCTATGCAGATCTCGACCGAGCATACGGCCGTTGCCCATCCCATGACATTAAAATTCTTCTCGGAGATTTTAATGCCAAGGTAGGGCGTGAAGGGATCTTTGGTGCAACCGTCTGGCGATTTAGCCTACATGAGTCCACCTCGAGCAATGGTCTCAGATTAATTGGCTTTGCTGTGGCGCACAATATGGTAGTACGTAGTACTGGATTTCGTCATCTGAATATCCACAAAGCATCTTGGCTGTCTCCTGATCGACTGACGCGGAATCATATCGATCATGTTGTGATTGATGCAAGGCATGCATCTAGCATACTCGACGTAAGATCTTGTCGGGGTCCTAACATCGACTCTGACCACTACCTTGTCGCAGCCAGGTTTCGCACACGGCTATTTGTGTCGAAAACGACTTATCGGGGTATGCAAAGAAAGCTGGAAATCAGAAAGCTGACTCACAACAGAGTAATGACGCATTCACCTCTCGGCTCTCTGGTCTACTAAACCAACCAGTACCAAATGCGGAAAGCATCAGTGATATGTGGACGCGCATATCTCGCTCCCTACGAACCTCAGCGGAAGAGGTGCTTGGATTCCGGCGCCCTCCCATAAGGATTCCATGGTATGACCAGGAGTGTCGTGAAGCAACAGCTGCAAAAGACGCCGCTTATAGAAGAACACTGCAGTCTGGAGCTACACGAGCTGTGGTAGAGGCGTACAGGACAAGGAGAAGAGAGGAGAAACGCCTTTTCAGACGCAAGAAACAAGAACTAGAAAGGCAAGAATGCGAGAAAATGGAGAGCAGCAGATGCAGAAATGACGCACGAAACTTCTACCAAAGTGTTAAGCTGACCCAAGGCTTCAAAAGTGGAGGAGTTTCCTGCAAAGATGATGACGCAAACCTAGTTACAGACGCAGGGATCGTGCTGAAGTTATGGAAGAGTCACTTCCCGAGTATGTTGGCAGATAATCATGAAAACGATATTGGGGATGATGACGTACAAATGCCAATCCATGACGACGGAATCGATATATCAAGCCCCAGCTATATCGAGCTTGAAACCGCTATTCAGCGGCTTAAAAACAATAAAGCAACAGGTGCAGATGGCCTGGCAGCCGAATTGTTTAAGACTGGTGGCAATGAGTTGATTGGGAGCATGCATTAACTTATATGCAAGATATGGCTCACGGAGTGCATGCCCGGCGATTGGAACATCAGTCTGATCTGTCCCATCCTAAAGAAGGGTCATGCCACATTGCTCACCAACTATCGTGGCATCAGTCTACTTCCTGTCGCATATAAGGTCTTTACAAGCGTATTGTGTGAAAGGCTAAAACCCCATGCCGAGGCAATTATTGGACTTATCAGTGCGGCTTCCACCAAATCTTCACACTGCGCCAAATCCTGGAGAAGACATATGAAAACCAAATCGACACGTACCACCTCTATTTCGACTACAAGGCAGCTTTCGATAGCCCAAGGCGGGATTGCTTATACACTGCTTGGTATCCCCGCAAAGCTAACGCGACTTTGCAAAATGACATTGAGCAATACCAGCAGCTCTGTCAAGGTAGGAAACGACCAGTCCGAAACCTTTATTACCAAGCGTGGTCTCAGACAGGGTGACTCGCTTTCTTGTATGCTCTTTAATCTTTTGATGGAGAGTATTATAAGAAAGGCTGCTGTGCATCGGACGGGGACAATACTAACAAACAGATGTTCCCAACTCCTTGGATATGCTGGTGATGTAACAGCGGCGTTCGGATCAATTGAAAGAGAACTATAAATACCGGGAAAACGAAGTTCATGGTATGCTCTAGCAGAGAATCTCGGCGTCTAGATTCACAGTTTACCACTGGTAACCATAGCTTTGAGTCCGTCCAGGAATTTGTTTACCTTGGATCTGCGGTCACGTATAGCAACGATGTCAGTCTGGAGATTATGCGACGAATCACACTTGCCAACAGGTGGTACTTTGGGCTTAGTAGACAAATAAACAGTAGAGCCCTCTCTCGACGGACGAAGAAAACACTCTACAAGACGCTCATCCTTCCAGTTCTTCTTTATGTTGCGGAAGCCTGGACAGTAACACAACCAGATGTACCTGCTCTTGGAGTTTTTGAGAGGAAAATTCTTCGCAAAATCTATGGTCCTGTCAGCGTTAGCGGTAACTACCGCATCAGGTGGAACGACGAGCTGTATGAGCTATACAACGATGTCGACGTAGTAAGTCGTTGAATATTCAGCGACTTCGTTGGCTGGGTCACATCGCTCGTATGGAGGAAGAATCTCCGGCTCGGAAGGTATTTGATGCGGTGGTAGGCGGACAGCGAAGGAGAGGACGACCTCGGATACGTTGGCATAACCAAGTGACCTGTCAAAACTTGAAATTGTCAACTGGAGAAGACGAGCCCAAAGCAGGAGCGCGTGGAGGAGCCTTGTGCATCAGGCAGTGACCCGATAGGGTTGTAGACGCCAAATAATATAATATAGAAAATTAATTTTTCGTACCGTTAGGGATTGGGTTTTGTAGTGTCTGAGTCCTTTGTCGAGTGAAAGGGACTAGGACTGTCTTAGATGGGCTTATCGATAAACCTTTATCTTGACACCACTTGTTTGCTATATTGAGTGCCTGTTGCATGCGACATGAGATTGTTGGAGCATGCCTGCACTCGATGTAGATAACAAGGTCATCTGCGTAACCCTGGGTGGTGAAGCCAGCGTTATTGAGTGTGTAGAGAAGTTCATCTATAACCAGAGTCCACAATAGAGGAGAGAGTACACCCCCTTGAGGGCAGCCCCTTGTGGCTGCTATAGATGTGAGATTGCCATTAAGGTCAATTGAGATTATTCTGGATTTTAACATTTCCAGAATCCATTCAATAATTATGGGAGAAACTCCTTTCTGATTGAGAGCAGTCTTTATGGCTTCATATGAGGTATTATCAAACGCCCCTGAGATGTCTATAAAGGCACCTAGGCCAATCCACTGTCAGCTTAATACCTTTTCAATTTTGGTTGTAAAGCAATGTATAGCAGTTTTAGTGGACTTTCCTGTTTGATATGCATATTGAAAACGATCTAGGGGCTTTTCCTTCAGGTTATTAGCCCGATTGTGATGGTCAAGGAGTTTTTCCAACGTTTTTAGAAAAAAGGAGCAAAGACTGATCGGTCTGTATGCATTTGGCATTTGGGAATCTTTCTTTTCTGCCTTGAGCAAGAACACGACCCGAACCGTAGTCCATTTGTTTGAAATGTGTCCAAGAGCTAGACTAGCTCTGAAAACTAATGATGGCACCACCATGTCCGCCCCCTGTTGCAGAGGACATGGTTGGATACCGGCCGGTCCAGGGGATTTGTATGGGCTGAAGTTGTTTATAGCCCCATTGTACACTTTTGTGATGGAATATTCCATGTAGGAGCTTATTGCGCAGTATAGATGGTGGGGTTGGAGATACCTCATCTACCTGGTCATCGTCCGCCACTGGAGTAATACCTGTACCAGAAGTGGTAGGAGGATTCATGGTTGTGGCCATTAGCCCCTTTTCCACTTGTGGTAGGAACACACAGCCCGTGAAGTGGGTTTCCAGCAGTAGTTGCTGGTCTCCTCTGGGCTATTGGTGTAGGTGCCATCCAGGTCTTTTAGTGTGCACAGCCCATTTGAGTGGTCTTTACTGATTGCTTTTTGAAGGCGGACCGCTTCGGGAAGTTTTGCGATCTTCCCACAGTGATCTCTCCATGTAGCTCTCTTAGACCTCCTCAGTTCTTTATTATAGAGCGTTAGGCTACTTTTGTAGGAGAGCCTTGAGGCTTTCCCATCTTTGGCCTTATTGAAGAGTTTCCAGGCAGCTCTTCAGAACTTTTCAAGAGTGTCGGTCCACCATGGAACATCTTGCTTAACTCTGTGGACCTTTTCGGGGCATCCTACATGGAATGCATCTTCAATGTGTTGGTGAAGCTCATTTGCTTCTGCTTCCATCTCGAATGGTGTTAGAATGGGAAGAGTGGAGCGGATTACACGATGCCCAAGTTCAAGGTGAAAGAGATCCCAGTTGGTTTTCCCAGGATTTCTGTTAACTGAGTTTTGTACCTTGGTGCTGGTCAGGTCAAATCTAATGTGCTGATGATCATAGAGACCACCCCTGATATATGCCAGTTGGAGATAGCGGACAACATGTTTGTGCTACATAGCGTTAATTCAAGGACTTCACCTTTAATGGAATTTGTAAATGTTGATTCGTTCCCCTTGTTTAGTATACTTATATTGTTACTATTATTATTATTATTATTACAAGGGCCTTATTACACTGCGACCAGATGTTAGAACTTTTGTGCCGGCCTGTAGGATAAGGGTAGAGTCACTGTAAAGAGGCTTTTGATAAAAGAGAGCACTTTGGTAGTGTCTATATGTTCCCAAATCTGGTAGGGGGGAAAAGTTCACCTCCTAGGTGTAGAAGTCGACATCTGCTTAGAGAGGGGCATTCACATAGAACATGTTCTGATGTTTCTGTCTCCAGCTCACAGAATCTGGTAGCCTGTTAGCCTTTCGTGTCCTTTCGAGAGTCCACAGAACGATTCAGGGCCGATTAGTGGTGTCGACGCCCCGCGTTTAGCTAGGGAGTCAGCCACCTCGTTTCCTATATGGCCTTCGTGCCCCGGCACCCAGCCCACCGTTAGGATGTTTTTGGAGGCAAGGGCGTTCAGCTAATGGAAACAGTTCTCTACAAGTTTGGAGGAGATTACGAAGAATCTTAGCGCTATGAGCGCTGCCTGACCGTCAGAGAAGATGTAAATCCGTGCACCTTGCATTTTTCTGGGTGGGCATTCACGAGCACAGATTTCTATGGCGTATATCTCTGCTTGGAAATTGGTTGGAGACTTTACCATGGCTATGGATTTGTTGAACCTTGGTCCAAAAATACCAGCCCCGGTGTTACCATTTTCCAGTTTTGACCCGTCAGTGTACCACGTTTGTGATCCACTGGGCAGAGATATTGATTTGGTTTTCCACTCGTGTCTGGTATGCCAGACTATCGAAAAGTTTCTGTGGAAGATAAGTTCGTTACGCGCAGAATGGGCTCGTTTATTAGGGGTTCGAGAAAGGGGGTATGCCGGTTATGACTCCAAGTGCTGCTGTGGGACATGTCCGGATGGCTCCAGTAATTCCTATGCAGACAAGTCGTTGTACTTTGGTAAGTGCAGCCGCAGCTGTCTTCTGGGTAGATTTCGTCTACCAAGCAAGAGATGCATAGGTTAAGATCGGTTTTACCACAGTGTTGAAAGACCAGTAGATCATTTTGGGGCTTAAGTCCCATGTTCTACCGAAAAGCCTGTTGCAAGCGAAGTATGCCCGAGTGGCTTTATTTATGGTCTTTTCAAGGTGTACATTCCAGTTAAGCTTGGAGTCGAGTGTAACTCCGAGAAAGTAAGCTTTAACCGAAAAGTCAATGGAGGATCCATTTAGGGACGGTCTTGTTAGAGAAAGGGACCTTTTCCTGGTAAATGGAACTAAGACAGTTTTTGACGGGTTTATGGACAATCCTTTGTCCTGGCACCATCTATTGGCTATATTGATGGCTTGCTGCATGCGATCCGAAATGGTTTGCTCATGCCAGCCCACTATATAGATGACTAGATCATCTGCGTAGCCTTGAGTGGAGAACCCTAAGTTGTTGAGCTTATGGAGTAGCTCGTCGATGACCAGAGTCCACAGGAGAGGAGAGAGGACTCCCCCTTGAGGGCACCCCCTTGTGGCTGTGATTGAGGTCATGGTTCCTCCAAGGTCTACAGTTATGATTCTGGATTTAAGCATTTCCAGAATCCACCTAATGATGGGTGTGGAGACATTTTTTCGTTCAAGGGAGGCACGGATAGCCTCATATGATGTATTGTGAAAAGCTCCTGAGATGTCTTAAAAGGCACCTAGTGCTATTTGTTGAGCGCCAATGGCCTTTTCAATGGTTGTTGTGAGGCAATGAATGGCGGTCTCAGTTGACTTACCAGCTTGGTACGCATACTGGTACTTGTGTAGGGGATGGTGCTTGAGATTCACCTCCTTGGCTGGTCAATTATCTTCTCCATAGTTTTAAGGAAGAAGGAGCTGAGGCTAATCGGTCTATGGGACTTAGGCAATTGGGAATCTTTCTTCCCTACCTTAGGAATAAACACGACTTTTACTTTAGCCCATTTGCTTGGTATGTGTCCAAGCACGAGACTTGCTCGAAATAAGCGGACCAGGGGGAGTGCGAATTGGTGCAGTCCCCGCTGCAACAAGCATGGATAAATTCCATCTGGTTCAGGGGATTTGTATGGACTGAAGCTTTGTATAGCCCATTGTACACTATTTTGCTGAAACAGTCTATAGGGCAAGTTTCCAACACGGTCTGAGAGATAGGGGGGTTCCCCTCTCACAGCCCCATTGGAGTCTGCCACCATAGCCACGTGCAGGTGCGGGCACTCTCCAATCCCAGAGATGTAGGTTGGTGCCTCGCTCTTTGAGATGGGTTGCTCCACAGTCACGCACCCAGGAAAATGAGTAGCCAGGAGTAAGCTACTCGTTTCCTTCGGGTTGTTTGTGTGTGTTTCATCTGGCTTCTTTACCGTACAGATGCCGTTTGAGTGGTCCTTTGAGAGGGCTTTTTGTAGCCTGACAGCTTCCGGGAGAGTTGAGATATGCCCGCAGTGTTGACGCCACGTAGCCCGTTAAGACCTTCTCGTTAAAGCATCTTTGTAGGACTCCCATGTAGTTTGATATTCAAACTACAGATGGTTAAGTCAAGGACTTCCTCTCTTATCGCATTGATGAATGTGGGCTCGTTGCCTCGATTTAGTAGACCTACGTTATTGCTAATAATGTACTCAAGAAGGTACTCACCTCTTTTGTTGATGTCAATGTTCCCCCAGACCGTGTGATGTGCATTGGCATCACAGGCGATTAACCATCGGATAGGGGAACAAATGTTAGATGTTTGTTAATTAACAACGCCGCTCTAGGGCGAGGTTGGTCATTTGCATATAGCAGCTTACCGGATAGGGTGCTTAGCCCCAGGACACGTCCGGCATTTATCCAAGGCTCCTGAATAAATGCTATGTCCATTGAAGCAAACCTCTCGCATAGGACGTTAGATGCAGCCTTTGCATGGTGGAGGGTTGCTTGGAGACATCTTAGGTGTCTCCGAGTGAGGGGAGGGGGACAGGACATTAGTCCGCCCTCTTGCGGCCCCAAGTCGCCATCTTCCGGCCTCGGTTGGTGCGCAGAAGTGCCTCTTCCTCCGGTTTGCGCCTCACACCCTTGTTCAGGCGCCCAGTTCCGCGCGTGATGCGCCGGTAGAGGGGAGGGCGCAGGATTTTGCGAGGTGCCGCGGGCTCTTGGGCAGCTGTGGTGCCACGAGCTCCAGTATAGCATGGTGTACGGACAGTGCTGTTAGCCGCAGGCACTTGGTTCCCAAGTGCTTTGAGCCGGTTGGCCGAGATCGAATCTAGCGCCAGCGTAATGATCACCATTGTCTGCCTCATCTCACGATGGAAGACGCGCCAGTCTCCCACTCGCAGGCCGCTGTTCTGGCCTTCAACGAGCTTCAAGATTTCATCCGTCTTCATGTCCGCATTGGGGAGCGGAAAGTAGCCGATGAAAACAGCGGCACGTGGAGCCTCCGCTTCAGGGACCACCTTGATGTGGGCGTCTTTCCACAGTCGGAGCTTGGGCACCTCTGAGCTCAGCCACTCGAATGTTTCTTTATTGCCGCACGTAATGGCCATCCATCCTGTTTGGAAGGTGCAGCCAGAGAACAGCGGCTTCACAGAGCCGTGTCTCAAAGCCATCACCCTCGACAAGATGGCAGTCTGTATCTCGTTGAGCTGCGGCGTTGTCAACAAGCTGTTGGGGTAGTCGGCAGGGAGTAATGCCATCTTCGTCGAGCTAGCAACATCCCTGTTAGAGGCCATGGTACCGACTTGGGGTACCTGCTCCTGCATCGCTTGCCCAGCTGCAACTGCGGCTGTGGAGGCTGCTGGAGCCCCTGTGGCAAGCAATACGCTTGCGGGTACACCCTTAGTCAGGGCTCTAGGTGCCGCGGTTTTCATGGCCTTCTTAGTCGACGCCTCTTCTGGGGTCGTGTTGGCCGATCTACCTCTCTTATAGGTTGCACCACTCATGCTGGGCACCGCCCTTGGAGGGTCCATAGGCTTCTGAGCGAGCCTTTTTACCTCATCCATGGGGATGCCGTTCGCAAGGTGTCTGCGCAACCTCTTTCTTGCAGCGCCCGAAAGCGCGACCCTCTTGGGTCTCATGCCCCGGATCGGGCACTTATACGACCGGAGGTGCCAGGTATCCGGAAGCCACCGTTAAAAGACACACTGACGTAGTGCCATTCATCACAGGGGCACGGTACGGTAACACCGGTGATTACGGGATTTTTCGAGTTGTCCTCTCTAGATCCGCCATATTTTGTCTAGAGCAGGGGCATCTCGAGCAGGATGTGGCTCTTCACCACGTATGGTCGGTCATTCACTGATGGACAGGGCTGTCACGAGCAGAGCTGATTGGTTAACAGTAGGCTGTAGGCAAAAGGCACCTTTAGCCTTGGAGGATATGCTGTACCGGAGATTCGGAAAAATGGCGTGGAGCATGGGCAGTGTTTACCTACGCCTCAAAAAAACGATACCCCTCCGACAATAACGAGTACACACTCAAACAAGGTGAAGTGGAGCAGGACTTTGGCCTGATCGAGGCGACAAGCGGCCTGGAAATTGTTAGCACTGCCTCAGAAGCCAGCTGCGATGGAGATAATATCATCTGAGCCGGGGGCACCCAACAGCCAAGATGCTGAGGGCACTCCAGCTCAACCTTCATAAAGCAAGCTGGCGTCGGCGGAGCTCCTTCTAACCCTGGAGAAAGGGCCTGCCGATGTAGCCTTAGTACAAGAGCCTTGGATAGCGTCGGGCAACCAAGTCTTTGGGCTAAGGTCGAACAACTTCACCACCGACCACAGAAAGTAGAACAAGAACTGCCATCCTAGTAAGGAAGGGGATCTATGCCCATTTAATGTCTAATTACAGCACTGATGACCTCACAGTCTTTGCAATAGAGGGCAAGAGAAGTCAGCCGCTGCTGCTGGCATCCTGCTACATGGCGCACGATAAGACGGCATCACCAGAAGAACTACATCGCCTTCTGAGGGATGTATCGATGAAAGGGCAGCCACTGATCGTCGGAGCAGACGCCAATGCCCACCACACGGTATTGGGTAGTCCAGACATCAACTATAGAGGTGAGTCACTACTTTATTTTATCCTAGAATACGATATAAACATAAGAAACGTAGGAAAGTCCAGTACATACGTAGGACCGACTTCATCCAACGTGCTAGACATAACATTCACAAAAAACGATGTCGAAGTGGGAGAATGAAGAGTTCTTGAGAGACCCTCCTTCTCAGACCACAAGTACATCTCTTTTACTACTAGATTAAACCAGAAATCCCGAACAAGCACAGTTCTCCAAAGCCCCCGGAATACAAACTGGGGGGAGTACAGATGCAGGTTAGAGAACGCGCTACCAGCAGCACCCCACATAACCACAGAGGCTGGCATAAGGGAATCTCTGAAGTTCCTGACAAACCACATCGTGGACGACTACCTCAAAACATGCAAACTGACGAGGCCCAAGCGCAACCAAAGACCACCATGGCGGACTCCTGAGTTTAGGGAAATGAGGAAAGAAGTCCGCGAGTTCTTCGGTCTGGCTTAAAAAGCAGACGATGAAATCGTCTGGGACGAGCACAAGATAAGGCTCAGAAAATTCAAACGTAAAACTCGGAAAGCCAAATCTTTCCTTATAATAGGGAAACTAACAAAAAGTTTACAAATCTTACAAGTATAACTTAGTTAACTATTTGTTGTTGTACAAATAGTTGGTGGCCGCGTACCTCAACTCATCGCTGGGTCGGAAAGTCATTACGACGAAGACGGGATCGGCTGCTTGAGTTTGAGAGTCCTCTAGCAAGATAGTTTGGGTGCGATGACAGCTTGCCAAGCTAATTTTTCTTGTAGTCCGCAATTACTTTCTTGATTGGTGGGACGTTTAAGTCGTTTTGAATGTTTTCGTTGCGAACGTACCACGGTGCCCCGGTGATAGTTCTCAGGATCTTTGACTGGGCTCTTTGGACGATGTCGATGTTACTGCTGCACGCACTACCCCATAGCTGGCATCCATAGGTTCAGATTGGTTTAAGAACAGAGTTGTAGAGCAGGACCTTGTAGTCAAGGCTTAGCGGGGAGCGAGCGTTGATAAGCCAGTGGAGGCTATTGGCTTTTAGTTTTAGTTGTGTTATCTTGGCTTCAATGTGCCTGCGCCATGTAAGCCTTCTGTCCAGGTGAACTCCTAGGTACGTTACTTCGTTTGCTTTCGGGAGTGGGGTATTGTTTGGCGTAAGTGGTGGACAATCTTTCTTGTTAAGGGTGAAAGTTACATGTTTACATTTTTATTCGTTAACTTTAATTCGCCAGTCGAATAGCCATTTTTCCACGTTAACCAGATGACGAGCGAGTTGCGATGTGGCTTGCAGTGGACAGCTTGATAGGCTAAGAATAGCTGTATCGTCAGCAAAGGTTGAAGTTGTAAGTCCCCTGCATGTAGGAATGTCTGCTGTGTAGAGAACGTAGAGTGTTGGCCCAAGTACGCTTCCCTGAGGAACGCCGGCTTTAATGCGGTGTTCGCTTGATGTTGCAGTGTTGCATCTTACTGCAAACTTCCTGTCGTAAAGGTACGACCTTAACAGTTTATGTGTGTTTGCTGGAAGCGTTGATTTGATCTTATACATCAGCCCTTCCAACCAGACTCTGTCAAACGCCTGAGCCACATCCAGAAAAATTGCAGTACAGTATTCTCGATTTTCAAACGCGCCTCGAATTTCTGAAGTTATGCGATTGACCTGTTCAATAGTTCCGTGGTTTTGGCGAAAGCCGAATTGGTGCGACGGGATTATGTTGTGAAGGTTCAGAAATTGATTAATCCGAGTCATCAAGCATTTTTCGAAGAGTTTTGATAGACACGACAAAAGGCTTATAGGTCTATACGACGAGAGGACTGTTTGATCCTTTCCCAGCTTTGGTATCATAATGATGATAGACTTTTTCCATCTTTCTGGGAAATGCCCGAGTCGTGTGATCGCATTAAATAACTGGCAGATAACAGCACAATAGGGAAGCTCAATAATCATCTTTGGTGTTATTAGGTCTAGACCCGGGTATTTTTTGGGGTTTAGTTCCTGATTAATAATTCTTGCGACTTCGTTCGGGCGAAATTCAATGGGCTCATGTTGTGAGTGGATGTCGTAATTTTGTAATTTTTACCAAACATAATAGGTTCAATGTCATCTCCCCAAAAAAAACGCAGATGGCGAACATGAGGACAAATTTAAATTGTTCTAAATGTAAAGTTATGTCGTTCTGTAGAAGTACCCCTCATACTGCTCAGTGCTTGCAGATGGCGAACATAAGAACAAATTTAAATTGTTCTAAATGTAAAGTAATGTCGTTCTGTAGAAGTACCCCTCATACTACTCAGTGCTTGCTTGATGGCTCACCACTCGATCCCGTATTTGAAATGAAGGAATTGGGCATTATTCTTGACCCAAAATTAAAGTTTGATTCAAATCATACCTGTAGGTAGGTAGGTAGGACCGGCTGACCCGCGGGGGGGTCACACATAGACCGAAATATGGTCCTTAGTGAAGCCGGGGGGGTATGGAGGCGTCAGATTTGTTTAATCTATCGTGTCGCGCGTAATTCGTGCACTCTTGGCAAAAGCTAGGAGTGCGTTAGGAGTGAGCTTGGCTGCATCTTCGAGTGATGCAAGCCTGGTAGCGTGAAGGTGGGTCATCCGCGACCTTGCAACCGCGGGACAGTGACAGATGAGGTGTTCCAGAGTTTCAGGTGTGCTCGGTTCCTTGCATTTTCTGCAGCCATCTTTCGTGGTAAGTCCCATTTTTTTTGGCATGCGCCGCAACGAGACAGTGACCAGTTAGTATTCCCACCAATAGCCTGCAGTCGTTCCTCGGAAGTTGCAGTATGTATTGCGTGAGCTTTGCGTTGTATTCTCGACACATAATTTTGGATCTCCAGCACGTGGTGGTGGTTTTCCATCTTCTATGTGCTTTCCTCTGAGTATCTTGCTCGTTTTGTCTGTTTGCCGTCTGTAGGGACATGCTGACCCTTTCTGCTCTGTCGATTGCCAATGCCGCCCCGCCCTTTGCAAGTTTATCTGCCATCTCGTTTCCAGCGATGCCCTGGTGGCTAGGAATCCAGTAGATCTGCACCGTGCTCGCGGTGCTTAGTTGGTCTAATGCTTCCTTGCTTGCCAGGACATTCCTGGATGAGATGGTGGGGGCTTGCAGGGCTTTGATGGCTGCTTGGCTGTCGACAAAGATGTTTATTTTATTGTGTGCTAGTGGGATTGTCATAGCCACTTCCGCTGCTTTCCTTATTGCGAAGGTTTCCGCTTGGAAGATGCTGCAGTGGTTGGGTAGTCTAAAGGAGAGCTGTATGAGTGGCTCCTCACAGTAGACCGCCGCTCCAACCCCAGCGGACATTTTCGATCCGTCCGTGTATATGTTGGTTGCACCCTGGTCTTGTCCAATTTTCCAATCGTTGGGTCCAAGCAGTGAGGTGGTTTTCCTGAAGTTTGTGATCGGTGTCATATAGTCCGTGCTAGTATAAGACTCCCGCGCAATTGTGCTGTGGCCATAGCTTGCCAGCGCCATGTTACCTGTTACACAAAGTCGTTGTGCTGCTTTCTTCGCAGTTAGTTGTGCTTCGAGATCTATGGGGTTGACATTGAGTATAATTTCTAATGCCTTCGTGGGTGTTGTGCGTAGTGCTCCGGTTGTGCATACTAGTGCACCTCTCTGAACTTTTTCCATAATCTTGAGGTAGGTGGATTTCTCTGTGGCTTGCCACCATACCATGATTCCATAGAGTAGTATTGGTCTAACAACAGATATGAAGATCCAATGTGTCAGTCGGGGTGAAAGGCCCCAAGTGTTGCTCAACATCTTTTTTGAGACATATAGGGCGTTGGTGGCCTTTTTCACTCTTTCTTCCACATTTGGTCTCCAGCTCAGTTTGCTATCCAGTACTAGTCCTAAGTATTTGATGGCCTTGCTTGGCGTTAGCATGGTGCCATTGATTTGGGGCGGAGTCCAGCGAGGTACCTTGTATCTCTTCGTGAAGAGAATTAGGTCCGTCTTGTCCGCGTTGATACTGAGGCCGGTTTCTGTTGCCCAAGCCAGTATCTCCTTTAGAGCGTGGTCCATGATCGAGCTGAGTGTCGATGGACATTTTCCCACAATAATTATGCTTATGTCGTCCGCATAGGCAGTTATTCTTTGGGCTTTGTTCCTGAATTTCGTCAGCAGTTCGTTTACCACTATGTTCCACAGCAGGGGGATAGTACTCCCCCCTGGGGGGTGCCTCTGTGGGCTTCTTTTTCCATAGTGGTCGTTCCCCATTCAGCTCTGACTCTTCTGCAGCTCAACAGATTCTGTATCCAAGAGTTCATGAGTTCTCCATGAGGTGCTAAGGCTCTAAGGCTTCGCATAATTGATTCTGTCGATACGTTGTTGAACGCACCAGAGATGTCCAGAAACGCTCCTAGTGCGTATTCTTGGTTGTGTAGTGCTTTCTCGATGGTAGCTACTAGCGAATGAAGTGCTGTTTCCACCGATTTTCCTTTGTTGTATGCGTGCTGATTCCGTTCCAAGAGAGAATTCGTATCCTTTCTTATTTGCAGATCAAGCAATTTTTCCATTGTTTTAAGCAGGAATGAGGTGAGGCTAATGGGCCTGAAGTCTTTGGGTTGCACGTGGCTGCATTTGCCTGCTTTGGGTATAAAGACAACCCGCGCTGTCCTCCATCCAACAGGAATATAGCCGTACCTCATACATGCCTTAAATATTTCGTGCAGCCATGGAGTGACTTCGTATTTGGTCATCTGCATCATGGCTGGAAAGATACCATCTAGTCCAGGTGATTTGTAGCCCTTGAATGAGCTTATCGCCCAGTGGATTCTCTCCGGTTTAAAAAATTTCCCTTAGGGTTTCTGTGGCCTGCGGACAGGCGTGATTTGTCGTCATATGTACTATTGTTCCAATGTCCGTGCAGCCCGGGAAGTGTGCCTCTAGAAGGGCGCCTATCGCTTCCTTGCTGCTTTCCGTCCATCTTCCATTTTCTGTTTTGAGCTGACTCTGTATGGCCGGTTGGCTAGAGAGTAGCTTCCTTAGTCTCGCTGTTTCTGTGACCTTCTCTATTCCTGAGCAGAAGGATCTCCACGAGTTTCTTTTGGCTGTCCGTACTTGTTTTTTGAAGTTTCGGAGCCTTATCCTGTATTCGTCCCACACTATCTCGCTATCAGCTAGTTTGGCTAGCTGGAACGTCTCTTGCAGGTCTTTTCGTTGTCCTTTGAGTTCCTTGTTCCACCACGGTGGTCTGGTTCTCTTCTTGGCGTAGGTGATTTTGCACGATTTGGAGAATGCACTCGTTAGGTGGGTTGTCAGCGTCTTCAGAGATGCCTCTATTCCCTCTAACGATGAGATTTCCTTAGGCGGTGGTAGGCGCTCCTTGATGATGCTCTTGAATTCCTCCCAGTTGGTATTCCGGGGGTTCCTGTAGGCACTTTTGGGACACTTGTAATCGAAATCCACGCGGAATTGAATGTACTTGTGATCCGAGAAGGATGGTCTACTAAGGACCTTCCATTCCGTCACTTTAGTACTGGATCCCGACGCGAAAGTGATGTCGAGGACGTTAGATGAGGTTGGACCTACGTAGGTAGGCTCTTCCCCAGCATTAGCTAGATTAAGATTATTTGCTAGGATAAAATCAAAGATTGACTCACCCCTTGCGTTTACGTCTTTGCATCCCCAGAGCGTATGGTGCGCGTTTGCGTCTGCTCCATTTTCCATTTTTTCCATTTTTTCGACTATTTGAGACTATTTTGAGAAAAACAAATTATTTTTTAGTCGAAAAATTGGAAAAAATGGAAAATATTGGAAAATAATTGAAAATAATGGAAAATATTAAAACCATTATTTTCCATTATTTTCCATTATTTTCAATTATTTCTAATAATTTATGGTAAATTTCCATTATTTTTCGATTATTTGCAATCGTAATAATTAAATAATTGTGTGAAACCGAAAATAATCGCAATTAAATCATTAATTCAACTTTAAAACAAAAATAATCTTATTAATAATGACTACAATTAATAATCATTATTTAACAGGTATGATTTGAATCAAACTTTAATTTTGGGTCAAGAATAATGCCCAATTCCTTCATTTCAAATACGGGATCGAGTGGTGAGCCATCAAGCAAGCACTAAGCAGTATGAGGGGTACTTCTACAGAACGACATAACTTTACATTTAGAACAATTTAAATTTGTCCTTATGTTCGCCATCTGCGTTTTTTTCGGGAGATGACATTGAACCTATTATGTTTGGTAAAAATTACTTTGGGACTTCAATTAAGCAACAACAAGACAAAATATAAAATATTAAAAAATTTTTTTAATGAACAAGTGATTGGACACTTGACGAGATACCACAACTAAGACATTCCCTTAATACGATAAGTCACACATAAGTCATGTACAGTCATTTGGGACTGATCACGCGTACATAAGAATTGCAAAATGACTAGACATCAGTTTGCGATATCTCCAGTGTTTCTCGATCGTTTTGATCAATTTGCCCAAAGCAGCCAGATCAGATAGATTCAGTACAAATGCGAGATTATTCAACCTTTGTTCAGGAGCTATGCCTAAATTCATTAATCAAAAAACCGTTCTTATACCCTAAGCCCATTAAAAGGGTAAATAAGGGTATAATGGTTTTGTGCAAATGTATGCACAGACAGAAGGAAGCATCTCCGACCCAATAAAGTATATATATTATTGATCGTCATCAACAGCCGAGTCGATATAGCCATGTCTGTTTGTTCGTCTGTCTTTCCGTCTATATGAACAAGCAAAGACAATAAGAGCTAGAGACTTTAAATTTGAAACTTAAGCTCTCCTATATCATAAGCCAAACAAGTTTGCTTCAAATTACACTAACACTTCTGGTTCTCGATATACACTTGTTATCGATAACAACAAATTGAATTTCAAAATTGTGAAAGCGAGGTTTTTATCGATAACACTTCTAACTTCCGACATACACTTGTGATCGATAACAACAAATTGAATTTCAAAATTGTGAAAACGAGATTTGAAACTATGGATTAAATAATAGACATTTAAAAAATTTGATCAAAATCAGTTAAGAAACACCGAAAATAACGCAGTTTGAAGTTTGGTCATTTTGGTCACTGCAGTAACTCGCAATTAAAGTAACGCTTGAAACAATTTCTAAGTTAGCGATGAGCTCCTCCTGTAACAGTAAGAATCGGCTGAAAGTATGATCACTAAAGCTGCCTTTAGACGGATGGTTTTTCATCGGTTTTATTTTTTTTTTAAAAGCCAGTGCTCTCGTGTGAACACACAAATTTTTTTAGGTCCGGTCAAAAAACCGACGCAAAAATGAGAGAAATAGAATGCGTATACCTTTGCCGCTTCCGCAGCCATCCGTATCGCGAAGACTTCAGCCTGAAATATGCTACAGTGGTCTGGAAGCTTGGATTCTAAACTTAATTCTGGCGAGGCGCATTTTGTTGAACACCTGCGCGCCAGTCTTCAGGTCCCATTAGTGTTGGCACTTGCCTTAGGTCAATTTGGGGAGTCATGTAGTCCGCGCCACTTGTGAGCCCCTTTCCCACTGCGCCATGACCATAGCCCAGCTGTTTTATGTTTCCCGTTGCACAAAGGCGTTGGGCGGCTTTCTGTACAGTTAGACGGGCTTGTACGTTGATTGGTAACACCCCTGTTATCGTCTCCAGTGCCTTTGTTGGAGTAGACCGGAGGGCTACCGTGATACAAATTAGGGATTGCCGCTGTGGGTTTTCTAGTAGTTTTAGGTATGTGACTTTCTCCGTGGCCTGACACCATACCAGTACAGCGTAGAGTAGTATTGGCCTTACTACCGAAATGAAGATCCAGTGCATCAGTCTGGGGGAGAGACCCCATTTGCTGCCTAACATCCTTTGAGCGGTGAGAGCGCGTTGGTTGCCTTTTCACCTTTTCTTCAACATTGAGCCTCCAAGTCAGTTTTGAGTCCAATATCACTAATATCACTAATAGGTAATATTTAGGGGGCTAAGGCTTGGTTAGTGTAGCGTGTGTGCCTGTCGCCGCGCCATACTGACCCAGCCAGTGGTAATTGGCAGTCACATGCCGACTACCGAAGACCGACCATACGTGGTGAAGAGCCACATCCTGCTCGAGGTGCCCCTGCTCTAGACAAAATATGGCGGATCTAGAGAGGACAACTCGAAAAAACCCGTAATCACCGGTGTTACCGAACCGTGCCCCTGTGATGAATGGCACTACGTCAGTGTGTCTTCTAACGGTGGCTTCCGGATACCTGGCACCTCCGGTCGTATAAGTGCCCGATCCGGGGTATGAGGCTCTGCCCCGGGGGATACTTCCTTCCTCATCACTCGTGGGACCAACTTATGGATACACAAAATGAAAATATTACCCCCCAACCAACAGGGTGCTCAAGCAGCCCCAAATCGATTGATATCGAACCAACACGGCAACCCGATGTGGCTATGGACATCTGTTCACAAAGCTCAGGGACCGAAACTTTGACCAAGGAAGAGGAAGAAGCCCTTTTCGCCTCTCCCAAGGCCGAGAGACCCAAGAGGGTCGCGCTTTCGGGCGCTGCAAGGAAGAGGTTGCGCAGACACCTTGCGAACGGCATCCCCATGGATGAGGCCAAAAGGCTCGCTCAGAAGCCTATGGACCCTCCAAGGACGGTGCCCAGCATGAGTGGTGCAACCCATAAGAGGGTTAGATCGGCCAACACGACCCCAGAAGAGGTGTCGACAAAGAGGGCCATGAAAACCGTGGCACCTAGTGCCTTGACGAAGGGCGTATCTGCAAGCGTATCGCTTGCCACGGGGGCTCCAGTAGCCTCCACAGCCGCAGTAGCAGCTGGGCAAGTGATAAAGGAGCAGGTACCCCAAGTCGGTACCATGGCCTCTTACAGGGATGTTGCAAGCTCAACGAAGATGGCAATACTCCCTGCCGATTACCCCAACAGCTTGTTGACTACGCCACAGCTCAACGAGGTTCAGACTGCCATCTTGTCGAGGGTGATGGCCTTGAGACACGGCTCTGTGAAGCCGCTGTTCTCTGGCTGCACCTTCCGACCAGGATGGATGGCCATTACGTGTGGCAACAAAGAAACAGTTGAGTGGCTGAGCTCTGAGGTGCCCAAGCTCCGACTGTGGAAGGACGCCCACATCAAGGTGGTCCCTGAAGCGGAGGCTCCTCGTGCCGCTGTCTTCATAGGCTACTTTCCGCTCCCCAATGCGGACATGAAGACAGACGAAGTCTTGAAGCTCGTTGAAGGCCAGAACAGCGGCCTGCGAGTGGGAGACTGGCGTGTCTTCCATCGTGAGATGAGACAGACGATGGCGATCATTACGCTGGCGCTGGACCCGATCTCAGCCAACAAAATAAAAGAACTTGGTAACCAAGTCAATTTTGCGTGGGGCACGGCTACCATTAAGCCCAAGGCCAGTGCGCAGCCCAAAGAACAGGCAGTGGCTCCTGCTCCCGCAGCGGAGAAGCCCACCTGCTCCAAGGCCATCAACCTGGACGCGACTGCAACGCCGCCACAGGGTGCCGTCGAAGAAACTCGTGCGACCCCTGGGCTGCCCGCGGCAAACAGTACCGTCCACACTCCGTGCGACAATGTGGCCCGTGGCACCTCTGCTGCCCAAGAGCCCGCTGCTCCTCGGAAAATCCTGCGCCCTCCCCTTTACGGGCGCATCACGCGCGGAACGGGGCGCGTGAGCAAGGGTGCGAGGCGCACACCGGAGGAAGATGCCCTTCTGCGCACAAACCGAGGCCGGAAGATGGCGGCTAGGGGCCGCAAGAGGGCGGACTAATGTCCTGTCCCCCTCCCCTCACCCCCCCTAACACTCGGAGACACTTAAGATGTCTCCAAGCAAACCTCCACCACGCAAAGGCTGCTTCTGACGTCCTATGCGAGAGGTTTGCTACAACGGACATAGCATTTATCCAGGAGCCTTGGATAAATGCCGGACGTGTCCTGGGGTTAAGCACCCCACCTGGTAAGCTGCTATATGCAAATGAACAACCTCGCCCTAGAGCGGCGTTGTTAATTAACAAACATCTAACATTTGTTCCCCTCTCTCAGTTCATCACTGAAGACCTAGTGGCAGTCTGGATCAAAATACCCACTGCCCATGGCGAGCAGGAGGTAGTGCTGGCCTCCGCCTATCTGCCCGGCGACTCAGACGCTGTGCCTACGGTGGCTACCTGTGCCCTTATAGAGCATTGCCAGAGGAACCGGCTCCGGTGGTTAATCGCCTGTGATGCTAACGCACATCACACGGTCTGGGGAAGCAGTGACACCAACAAAAGGGGTGAGTACCTTCTTGAGTACATTATTAGTAATAACGTAGGTATACTAAATCGAGGCAACGAGCCCACATTCATTAACGCGATAAGAGAGGAAGTCCTAGACTTAACCATCTGTAGCTTGAATATGTTGTCCGTTGTCTCAAACTGGCATGTTGCGAGTGAGATCACAATGTCAGATCACCAGCACATTAGATTTGATATAGGGTGCGCCCCGCAATGTAGCCTAGTTACTAGAAATCCCAAAAATACCAACTGGGATCTTTTCTGTTTTGAACTTGAGCAATCCAGAAACTGCTCCACCCGTCCGATAATTTCCATAGACGAGTTAGAGTGTGAAGCTACTGTGCTTCATTCAAACATTGAATCAGCATATCACGCTAGCTGCGAACAAAAAGTTCGCAAGATCAGAAGGGCTGTTCCATGGTGGAACAAGAGCCTTGACGATCTTAAAAAAGCTGCGCGAAGGCTCTTCAATAAAGCAAAGAGTGGGAAAACCACATGGGAGTCCTACAAAGATGCTTTAACGCTCTACAATAAAGAGCTGAGAAGGTCTAAACGGGCTACGTGGCGTTAACACTGCGGGCAGATCACAACTCTCCCGGAAGCTGTCAGGCTACAAAAAGCCCTCTCAAAAGACCACTCAAACGGCATCTGTACGCTCAAGAAGCCAGATGGAACACATACAAACAACCCGAAGGAAACGAGTAGCTTACTCCTTGCTACTCATTTTCCTGGGTGCGTGACTGTGGAGCAACCCATCTCAAAGAGCGAGGCACCAACCTACATCTCTGGGATTGGAGAGTGCCCGCACCTGCACGTGGCTATGGTGGCAGACTCCAATAGGGCTGAGAGAGGGGAACCCCCTATCTCTCAGACCGGATTGGAAACTTGCCCTATAGACTGTTCCATCAAAATAGTGTACAATGGGCTATACAAAGCTTCAGTCCATACAAATCCCCTGGACCAGATGGAATTTATCCATGCTTGTTGCAGCGGGGACTGCACCAATTCGCACTCCCCCTGGTCCGCTTATTTCGAGCAAGTCTCGTGCTTGGACACATACCACGCAAATGGGCTAAAGTAAAAGTCGTGTTTATTCCAAAGGTAGGGAAGAAAGATTCCCAATTGCCTAAGTCCTATAGACCGATCAGCCTCAGCTCCTTCCTCCTTAAAACTATGGAGAAGATAATTGACCAGCACATCAGGGAGGTGAATCTCAAGCACCATCCCCTACACAAGTACCAATATGCGTACCAAGCTGGTAAGTCAACTGAGACCGCCATTCATTGCCTCACAACAACCATTGAAAAGGCCATTGGCGCTCAACAAATAGCACTAGGTGCCTTTTTAGACATCTCAGGAGCTTTTGACAATACGTCATATGAGGCTATCCGTGCCTCCCTTGAACGTAAAAATGTCTCCACATCCATCATTAGGTGGATTCTGGAAATGCTTAAATCCAGAACCATAACTGTAGACCTTGGAGGAACCATGACCTCAATCGTAGCCACAAGGGGGTGCCCTCAAGGGGGAGTACTCTCTCCTCTCCTGTGGACTCTGGTCATCGATGAGCTACTCCATAAGCTCAACAACTTAGGGTTCTCCACTCAAGGCTACGCAGATGATCTAGTCATCTATATAGTGGGCTGGCATGAGCAAACCATTTCGGATCGCATGCAGCAAGCCCTCAATATAGCCAATAGATGGTGCCAGGACAAAGGATTGTCCATAAACCCGTCAAAAACTGTCCTAGTTCCATTTACCAGGAAAAGGTGTCTTTCTCTAACAAGACCGTCCCTAAATGGATCCCTCATTGACTTTTCAGTTGAAGCTAACTACCTAGGAGTTACACTTGACTCCAAGCTTAACTGGAATGTACACCTTGAAAAGACCATAAACAAAGCCACTCGGGCATACTTCGCCTGCAACAGGCTGTTCGGTAGAACATGGGGCTTAAGTCCCAAAATGATCTACTGGTCTTTCAATACTGTGGTAAAACCGATCTTAACCTATGCATCTCTTGCTTGGTGGACGAAATCTACCCAAAAGACAGCCTCGGCTGCACTTACCAAAATACAACGACTTGTCTGCATTGGCATTACTGGAGCCATCCGTACATGTCCCACTGCAGCACTTGGAGTCATAACCGGCATACCCCCTTTATCCATCACCCTGAAAAAGGAGGCCTGCCTGGGGGCACTTCGCCTTCAAAACATCACCAACATAAAAAGTGGTGATCTTATCGGGCATCTTCGGGTTCTCGAACCCCGTATAAACGAGCCCATTCTGCGCGTAACGGACGAACAGAAACCTAAGCTTATCCTCCACAGAAACTTTTCGATAGTCTTGCATAACAGACACGAGTGGGAAAGCAAATCAATATCTCTGCCCAGTGGATCACAAACGTGGTACACTGACGGGTCAAAACTGGAAAATGGTAACACCGGGGCTGGTATTTTCGGACCAAGGTTCAATAAATCCATAGCCATGGGAAAGTCTCCAACCATCTTCCAAGCAGAGATATACGCAATAGAAATCTGTGCTCGTGAATGCCTACGCAGAAAAATGCAAGGTGCACGGATTTACATCTTCTCTGACAGTCAGGCAGCGCTCATAGCGCTAAGATCCTTTGTAATCTCCTCCAAACTTGTAGAGAACTGTTTCCATCAGCTGAACGCCCTTGCCTCCAAAAACACCCTAACGGTAGGCTGGGTGCCGGGGCACGAAGGCCATATAGGAAACGAGGTGGCTGACTCCTTAGCTAAACGCGGAGCGTCGACACCACTAATCGGCCCTGAACCGTTCTGTGGACTCTCGAAAGGACACAAAAGAGAACTGCTCAGGAAATGGGAGGAAACGGAAATAAGACGTCACTGGACCGACAGTGCAGGGCTGAGACAAGCCAAACAATTTCTTGTCCCCCAGATGATGCGATCAAAACGCATCATCAATCTTAAAAAGAGCGAAATTCGCACTCTAACAGGCTACCTAACAGGTCACTGCAACCTAAGGTATCACCTTAAGAAATTAAAACTTTCAGAGATCGACACATGCAGATTCTGTGAGTTGGAGCCAGAAACATCAGAACATGTTCTATGTGAATGCCCATCGCTAAGCAGGCGTCGACTTCTACACCTAGGAGGTGAACTTATCCCCCCCTACAGGATTTGGGAACATATAGACCCTACCAAAGTGCTCTCCTTTATCAAAAGCCTCGGTACAGAGACTCTACCCTAATCCTACAGGCCGGCACAAAAGATCTAACATCTGGTCGCAGTGTAATAAGGCCCTTGTAATAATAATAATAATAATAATAATAATAGGTACTTCGCATGTGTCCTGGGAAGTAGTTGTGTGTTGTTGATTCTAGGTGGGTTCCATCTCGGCACCTTGTATCTCTTTGTGAAGAGAATGAGTTCCGATTTGTCAGCGTTGATACTGAGAGTTGCTCTTGTGTCCCAGTTAAGCACTTCTTTAAGCGTTTCGTCCATGACTGAGCTAATCTTCGATGGACATTTGCCAGTGATGATTATGCCTATGTCGTCCGCATAGGCGCTTTTCTTTTAAATTTCTTAAGGAGATTGTCAACCACCAGGCCCCACAGTGGAGGGGTAGGACTCCGCCTTGCGTCGTGCCCCCGTAAACCTCCCTGATCAGCGTTGTTGGTCACCATTCGGCGCGAACTTTCCTGCAGCTCAGAAGGTTCCGTACCCATCGGTTTAGTGCTTGGTTCGTGCAGTTTTTCATGAGTCCTTGCATGATTTCGGCGGTTTATACATTAATAAATGCACCCGAGATGTCTATAAACCTAGCGCATAGTCCTTGTGGTGTAGCGCGTTCTCTACGGTAGATACTACCGAGTGAAGCGCCGTTTCCACAGACTTGCCCTTGGTGAATGCGTGCTGATTCGGCTCTAGCTTTTATCTGGAGCTAGTTCTTATGTGTAGCCCAAGTAGTTTCTCCATCGTCTTCAGGAGTAACGTTGAGAGGCTGATCGGCCTGAAGTCCTTGGGTTGGACGTGGCTGCATTTGCCTGCTTTCAGCAGAAAGACCACCCTCGTATTCCTCCATGCTACAGGCACGTATCCTCGTTCCAGGCACGCTGAGTAGACCGCGTGGAGCCATGGTATGGCGGGTTCGCCTGCTTCTTTGAGCATGGCTGGGATTTTACGATCAAGCCGCAGGAACCGCCACTAAGCAACTTTGAATCAATGATATGTAATATGCAGTAGAGTTTAACACAGTTCAAGTCATTTATGCAAGAAACTATGCAAAATTTAATACAAAATCAAAATACTTTGGTACTGTTGCTTGTATCACTACAATCGAAATAATCAATGGCCGCGCTACGTATATCAACGTGGAATGCCAATGGCGTTTCACAGCATAAACTTGAATTAGCTCAATTTCTACTCGACAACCACATTGACATTATGCTACTTTCCGAAACACACCTTACAAATAAGTATAATTTTACCATAACCGGATACTCATTCTACGGAACCAACCATCCCGATGGCAAGGCGCACGGCGGGACTGGTATCTTGATAAGAAGCCGGCTGAAGCACCACTTCCACAATGAGTTTGCTAAAAACTATCTACAGGCCACATCCTTAAAAATACATCTGGATAGTGGTAACCAACTTGCACTTTCTGCCATCTACTGCCCACCGCGATACTCCATATCTGAAGACCAATTCATGGAATTTTTCAACTCATTAGGAGAACACTTTATAGCAGCAGGGGACTATAATGCCAAGCACACTCACTGGGGATCTCGTCTTGTGACTCCAAGAGAAAAGCAGCTGTACAACGCAATTATAAAACCAAAGAACAGGCTCAGCCACGTCTCTCCTGGCACACCAACATACTGGCCCACGGACCCCAAGAAACTGCCGACTTAATTGATTTTGCAGTCTCCAAAAATATTCCGCGCAACCTGATAAGCGCCGAATGTCTCTCGGAGTTATCGTCTGACCACTCGCCTGTACTAATTCAACTTCTACGACACCCAGAGTTTGCAAATCGCCCCGGTAAGCTGACATCACAAAAAACTGGCTAAGATACAAGAAATATGTTAGCTCACACATCGAACTTAATCCGCATCTGAAAGTGGAAGCTGATATTGATTCTATTCCAAACAAACTGGAGTCAGTCTTCGTCGAAGCAGCTCGTATGTCAACACCAAAAGCGAAAACTGCAGCACCCACCAAAAAGAAAACAAATCACCAAATTGAACAGCTCGTTCTTGATAAGAGGCGACTAAGACGGGAGTGGCAATGTCTAAGATCGCCGTCAGCTAAGCAAAAGCTAAAAACGCTACACGTAAACTAACCAAAGCGTAAACACTTGAAGAAGGACATGTCCAGCGCCGATACATTGAGCAATTATCAACATCTAGCTCGAAAAACTCACTGTGGAAAACTCACCCAACTCTCAGTCAACCGACAAAAGCAGAGATGCCCCTAAGAAACCAAGCTGGCGGCTGAGTCCGAAGCGATGAAGAAAGAGCCAACACGTTTGCTGTTCACCTGCAAAAAGTTTTCCAACCGAACCCTGCTACAAACTCGTTCGCTCTACCGACTGAATTAAACGACATCCACTCACAACATGAGCCCATTGAATTTCGCCCGAACGAAGTCGCAAGAGTTATTAATCAGGAACTAAACCCCAAAAAATCCCCGGGTCTAGACCTATTAACACCAAAGATGATTATTGAGCTTCCCAATTGTGCTGTTAACTGCCAGTTATTTAATGCGATCAGACGACTCGGGCATTTCCCAGAAAGATTCATCATTTAATAACAACAATGTTTCTGTACGAGATCGGCTTACAAACATTGAAAATAAATTGTTTTTCTCATAATAGTCTCAAATAGTCGAAAAAATGGAAAATAATGGAAAATAAAGGAAAATAATGGAAAATATTACAACCATTATTTTCAATTATTTTTAATAATTTATAGTAATTTTCCATTATTTTTCGATTATTTTTAATCGTAGTCATTAAATAATCATAAATTTTTCACTAGCCAACTATTTAATCACTACGACTATTTTCCAAAAATAATTTAATTGATTAGTAATTCTAATGGCAACTTAACAGGTATGATTCAAATATATCGTGCATGGTTAATAAAGCCATCAATTTCGGTGGTCGAAAGAGTTTAACGATCCCTACACTACTAAAAAACTTTATACATCCCTTGTGCGATCCATCCTCGAATATGGATCTTGTGTGTAATTTCCGCAATACAGGATTCATCGGGATAGAACTGAATCTGGTCAAAAGCAATTTTTTTTTATTTGCATCTAGGAGTATTAACTGGGTTACAGAAGTTGAGTTGTCTTTGTATTCTAGTAGACTTCTATTAATTAACCTTAATTTTCTGTTAAGCCGTACAACAATGCATGGAGTGTTATTAGTTACTAATACGACTCACCCATTCTATTTAGTCGAATAAACTTAACGGTCCCTACTATTAGATTTTCTCGTAACTTTGTACCTATTAACCTCTACCAACCATCTAATGCATGCACCATTTCGTGTGGTGTGCGCAGACTACAATAAGACGTTTTCACTTGTTTCCCTTAAGGCCTCCATTCCCATACTAAAAAGATCCATACTGCTTCACTTATCTTGTCATAGTCACTAATCAATAATGTTATGATCTGATTGGGTTTTTCCCAATCCTTGCAACAAATGTTGGATCACTAAATTTTTGTTGAATTTCCTGGAATATTTCAATATTTTATACTTTTTATACCCTTAACCCATAAAATGGGTAAATAAGGGTATAATGGTTTTGTGCAAATGTATGTAACAGACAGAAGGAAACATCTCCGACCCCATAAAGTATATATATTCTTGATCAGCATCAACAGCCGAGTCGATCTAGCCATGTCCGTCTGTCCGTCTGTCTGTCTGTCCGTCTTTATGAACGCGCCGATCTCAGAGACTATAAGAGCTAGAGACTTCAAACTTGAAACTTAAACTCTCCTACACCATAAGCAGATCAAGTTTGCTTTAAAATTTCGATAACACTTCTGGTTTCCGATACACACATGTGATCGATAACAAAACATTCTTGAATTTCAAAATTGTGAAAATGAGGTTTGAAACTACAGATAAAATAATGAACAAAATAATGAAATAAAATTTGATCAAAATTGGTTCAGAAACACCGGAGATATTGCAGTTTGAAGTTTGGTCATATTGGTCACTGGGTAAATACACACAAATGACTGTACGCGTTACGTATGGGGTTAAGGGTATGTCCTAGTCGGGATTTCTCGACTAGAGAACTAAGTAAAAATGCATTTTGTGGTAATTTAAGTACGTAAAGTTATTATTATTGCAGGTATAACTAAACATTCAAAAGGCCGATTCATCGGTGAAACTTTCGGATGATTTTGTCCATGATGTAATTTCTATTCATAAGAGCCGCAGATTTGACCCTCTAAGACTATTTTCCAAAATAATTGAAGCAAATTCTTAGAATAATTTTTTTTATAGTGAATTGTGGCTTCTAAACTCAAATATGTAATCAGAAATAGTGTGGGAGTTTTCGTTTACCTGTAAGGTGAGAAAAAGTGAATAAGTGCCTCAAGGCACTTTTGGGGCTTTGAGTATAAAAAAGTCATTTTTAAAAATCTAAGTTTTACTTTATTTTTTTGTATGATATTGTGAAAAACAATTTTTGTTGGCTGCGCAGCACAAATACAGATTGAATTTTAGCCAAAAACATTGCGTTTGCGAAGTTTTGCAGTGCTTACACCATCTTTTTCCACTATTTCGATCCAACCATTCCGGAAAATGGTTTACTTGGGCAAACCGCAGGTCTAATATTGGATGCCTAGTTACAGCAACTGTTCATCAGTCAAGTCGGATAATTTAAAACGAATACGCGCTGTCATTTCTTCCAAATTTCTAGAGAAATCACACAAAAAGCTAAAAACAACGCAAAAATTGCATGCAGTCGGAACTAGATGCTAGCAACAAAAGTTAGCTTGGAGCCCCAAAAGTGCCTCAAGGCACTTATCACTATTTCGTTGCTAAAACGCACATCTTTTATGTAATTTCTGTTCTGTAACTTTATTTTAATAGTAAATAAACATACCTTTCACTAAAAAAATTATGGGACAAATAGATTTAATATATTAACTTTTATTAGCAAAAGAAAACACAACACGCAACTGGTCGAAATTCACGAGGGAAAAAACAGATGTTCTGTGCGTACGAAAATAAAAAGTACCGTTAAACGCTTCTGAGAGCTTTCAAAGCTTCTGTACGGATTTTGGTGTTTGTTATGAACTGCCAAAAAATATTAAAATAATATAAATGCTTTTAGTTTATTCGCTAAAGTGAATAATGTAATAAGTGCCTCAAGGCACTCTTAAGCGTTAGAGGGTTAATGTACCAAAGTCAATTTGTTGGCGGGATTACAATTGAGAGCTGATTGATTTGATTTAGCACCTAAAGCACTTAATTTTACCAATTAACCAAAAAATGGTTCGGGTGGAACTCTCACTTTGCTATTAGCACAGCACATGCCGGGCGTCTCGCCTAGAATATTAGCCGCATGACAATGTGGACACATTGCGTTCTTCTTCCAATGTATCCGGACATACTATAATCACTCTGACTGTTGTAATTAAAAGCAGCACGCATCATTTCAGCCAAAACTGCAAGACGTACTCGTGATCGCCGTGCAAGATTCAGTGCAGGTACAGGGTCAACATATCTATTTCGTTCATTTCGTTCGCTCTTCGATGCTTTTGCTTATGTGCGTTCATATACAGTCTGGCTTCGTCTTTGTTTTGCCACATAATTTGTTCTACGCGTGCGGCGCCCTATATTTGCTTGTGTGGTTTGTTGCATTTTTCCTTCAAATTGCTTCATAATTAGTGGTATACAATATGTTTTTTGTTTTTTTCAAATAAAGAAAAAACTTCAAGAGTTCACAACTTACGTGTTTTTTTTAAACTATATAAAACACCGATTGCTCGCAAAAAAATTTGAGAAAAGTACACGCACAACAGTTATCGAAGCACGTACAAAATAAAACAAGTAAAAACGTTGCAGTCGGACGCAACCGACTGCGATATACTTTGATACCAGTTCACATAGCTGTGTTAAGGATATTGAGAGCAAATAGTAATATATGAGGGTTTTGGGTATAAAATTGGAGACTCTGTCTCAAAAACTGACAAAGACATAGAGGTGGGCGGTATAAGTGGGCGTGGCATCCAAAACATTGATGCAGATCTGTTACGGATGCCACTAACAATGTTCATACCAAGTTTGAAGAGCCTAGCTTATAGCGGTGGGCGGAATAAGTGGGCGTGGCATCCAAAACATTGATGTACACCTGCTACAGATGTCACTACCAATGTTCATACCAAATTTGGTGACTCTAGCTTAAAAACTGGCGAAGATACATGCCTTCCGGTTTTTTTTAGGGCGGTGGGGCATGTCCCGTTGTTTGGGGGCGTGGCGTCCAATGTTTTGATGCATAACTTTGTCAGATGTCAGTATCTACCTTCATGTCAATTTTGGTGGCTATAGCTTAAAAACTGTAGAAGATACAGGCATTTTTGTTTATAATTGGAGGGGGCTGGGAGCGGAATAGGTGGGCGTGGCATCCAAACTTTTGAAGCAGTTTTTTGGGGAATGTTACCAGCTATCTTGCCATCAAATTTGGTGACTCTAGCTACTAAAATGTGGGATATATATGTGTTTTATCGATTTGCACATCGAGGTGTATCGACTTGTTATCGATTTCTCGGGCCCCCTGAGGTCGTAGAGCCCTACATTTAACACTTTGTCTGACGAAGACATGTACCAAGATATTTGCAAAGTTGCAAGGCTCTAGCTTGAAGGGTGTCGAAAAAAGTTGCGTTCATACAGATAGACGGACAGACGGACGGACACCATGACGGACATTGCACAAACCCAATATACTATGATACCTTTGGTATCAAAGTATAATGACAACATAAATCACTAAAGAAATTATGTTTACTGTCAACAAAGAAAAAATTATAAATTTGACAGCAAGATCCCTATTTTCAATTTTCAAAATTTGTTTCCATTTATTGAACTCATTTAAAAAAATGAGATAAATAAAGAACCGGAATACCGATTTGGGTCAAACTTCACACAAACCATGTACTAAAAAGTCCGAACAATATTTAAATTTGGTTTTGCACTATCAGTCTACAACGAAAATTGGCATTAATTTTTCTACCCTTATCCCATAAAATGGGTAAATAAGGGTATAATGGTTTTGTGAAAATGTATGTAACAGACAGAAGGAAGCACCTCCGACCCTATAAAGCATATATATTCTCGATCAGCATCAATAACCGAGTCGATAGCGATTAGCCATGTCCGTTTGTCTATCTTTCTGTCTGTCTTAACAAAAAATTCTTGAATTTCAAAAAATGAGGTTTGAAACTATGAATTAACATTAAAAAAAAAATATAATAAACATTTAAAATTTTGATAAAAATCGGTAAAGAAACACCGGAGATATCGCAGTTTGAAGTTTGATCATATTGATCATACACACAAATGTCAGTACACGTTACATATGTACGGGGTTAAGGGTATGTCCTAGTCGGGATTTTTCGACTAGAGCCTTCTTTCTTGTTTCATATCTAAATTAATTCAAAAAAGCTGTTAAAGCTTGATAATACATAGGGTTTTTTTTATTTACATACACTTGTTAAGACTAAGAGTGCTTACTTATCATATACACTTACTACTACTAAGTGTTGATATTTTTGAATATATTTTTAGTAGATATTCGTGTCTTTTATATTAGTTTTAATATATCATTCCTTTGAACTTTGCAGCACAAGACTAGTTTTAGAACTATAGTTTTTAATTCAAATATCATTAACTTGAAGATGGTTAAGTTTGTTTGCTTAAGTCATAAGCAACATTAAACAATATATTCTCTTAAAAATTATTGTTAATAATTTGTTGTAGTTCGGAATAACTTATCTAAAATAATATATGTATGCACATTTCGCAAGTCTTGGAAATTTTTTTTTTCCAAAAAGGTGTTGTATATATAAATAAAACATTCCTTTTAAAAAGTAAATATTTATATATATAAACAAAATTTATTTTTTTAAAACCAAAGAAACCTTTGTATAATTTACTCAGCCAAGCTTCGGCTATCGCGATATTTTCCCGATTCTACAATTTTATCTTGCGCCACCTGACAGTTCTGCCGTTGGTAATAAATTACTTTTTTTCAATCAAGTATTTAATATAATTAGCTAGACTTTATTATTATTCTGTTTAAATTTTTAAACTAAGAAAATATTTTTAATACTTTTTTATAAAAAATGTGTAAATAATGTCAATAAGGGTTCCGACGAATTGCACATTCCCCAGTGTACATTGGTAGTATATCGATTTCCTATAAATAGCTCTGAATTTAATTTTTAATTGGTGCTTGGCTCGATTTGGCAGCAATGCTAGTGTATGTATTCTCAGATAAAAAGGAAACTTTACAAAATATTAGCTCAAAAGATCAGCAAAGATGAAAAACAGTTTGTTTTGGCCGTTTAAATTATTAGTTGTTTGGTATTTGAAATTTACTGTACAATTCGCAAGCTCGTTTGCTACCGTTTTGAAAACGCAAAAATTGTGCGTTTTTCAATAACCGGAGCAAAATATTTGGCGTTTTTGGGTCAAATCCGAAAATTTGGAGTTTTGCGATAACCGGAGCATGGCTATTTATACATATCTGTGATCGAAATTTAAACGATTTGGTTTTGCATACGCTTAGCCCATGAAATGGCTTAAAATAAGGATAAAATGGTCTTGTGCAAAAGTATGTAACGGTCAAAACAAAGAATCTCCCACCCCATAAATTTTATCTAAAATTGGCCAGTTTCAAAAGCCAAGTTGTCTGTCTGCAAACTTATTTATAAATGTATGAAAATTTCGAGTTCTAAAATTGTAAAACCTATTGGCACCAGATTTTAAAGTTAAGCAGGCTAAGACCCGGAACGTAAAAATTTCTTTCAAAGTATCTATAACTCTCTGGTTTCCTATGGGGTTTCCGACACACACATGGTATCGAAATAAAAAAAACCGTGCGTTCAAGAAAGTGCTGAGATATTGCAGATTGCAGTTTAGTTATTATGCAACAGTGCAGGCATTTTCCTTTCGTGGATGTAGATAGAGTTACCAAATTTGGTTAGAAAATAGGTGGCGAAGTTTCCCACTGCTATCCCGATGAAAACATGTACAATAGTTATTTGAGTGTGTTTATGCGAACATTAAAAATTACGGTACTTTTGTAAAAATGATTAAGCTAAGATCTTCGTTTTTAATCAAATTGTTTCAGATGTTTTTTATTTTGTTCAAAATTTCAGTTTTTTATTTATTTATTTTTGTTTGTTTGTATCGAATCTATGTTTATATCGTACCTCAAAAGCTTTCGATAATTTGAACAAACATGTAATGCATAGGGCTTTGGCGAACTTAAGCTCCGAATCCGGAGTCTCTTGATCTTATAGCGTTTGAGATCTACGTTTTTAAATGACAGACGGACGAACGGTTAGATAGACGCACATTTTTTTATCGATTCGGGTGTTCTACTTTATAAGGTCAGAGATGATTCCTTCTACTACATTTGCACAAAACCATTTTACCTTTTTTTTTTAATTCATATTAAGGGCTTAGGGCTTAAAGAAATTTTGAATTTTATATTATGTGTTTATTCAACTACCAATATGTACGCAAAACATATGTTTATTTATTATTAGACGTTGGCTACGCTTCTTTCCGCGTTTTACAAGAGTATTACATAGCAAAATGTAAAATTTCTTAACAATGTATGTACAAAACTTGTAATTATAAGTATATATATTTTATTTTTATATAGGATATGTTTACCTTCTCGAGGTCATGTAAAATTTAAAAAAAAGAAGCTAACTTTTAGGAAAAATAAACATTGGCTTGATTAATTTTTAAAAAAAATTTCACTTGGCCTCGATCCGGCAACATACAATACATCAAGTCGAAAGGTTGCAAAAAAATACAAACTTATTTTATTATAAAATACACTAACTTACACCCCATGTACATTATAAAGTTTTTTCACTCATTATACTCTGATTCTTTGTGCAATGTCCGTCATGATGTCAGTCTGTCTGTCCGTATGAAGCAACTTTTTTCTACACCCTAAAAGCTAAAGCCTTGCAACTTTGCAAATATCTTGGTGCATGCCTTCGTTAGACAAAGTGTTAAATTTAGGGCTCTACGACCTCAGGGAGCCTGGGAAATCGATAACAAGTCGATACACCACGATATGCAAATCGCTGAATGACATATATATTCCACGTTTTAGCAGCTAGAGTCATCAAATTTGGGGGCAAGATAGCAAGTGGCATTCCCCAAAAAACTGCATCAAAAGTTTTGATGCCATGCCCACGTCTTCCGCCCCAGTCCACTCGAATTATAGACAAAAATGACTGTATCTTCTACAGTTTTAAAGCTATCGCCACCAAAATTGGCATAAAGGTAGTTGCTGACATAGATTTGCATCACCGCCATAAAACCGGAATGCATGTATCTTTGCCAGTTTTTAGGCTAGAGTCACCAAATTTATCAGAGAGGTGAATGTCGCCATTGCTTAAAGATCTGCAATTGGAAGCCACGCCCACTTATACTGCCCACCTTCTAAAATCTGAAAACTCTATATCTCTCTCAGATTTTTCGCTAGAGTCACCACATTTGATGGGCATATTGTTAGTGACCTCCGTAACAGATGTGCATCAAAGTTTTGGGTGCCAAAACCACCTATACCGCCCACCTCCTAAAATTTGAAATCTCTATATCTTTCTCAGTTTTTGCGCCAGGGTCTCCAAACTTGGTAGGGGTATAGAAGGTGCCATCCGTCAAAGATATGTATTACAAATTTGGATGTCACGCCTACCACTTCTGCCTAAATTTTATACCCAAAACTCCCATATATTACTATTTGCACACAGAATGCTTAACACAGCTATATAAACTGGTATCAAAGTATATTGCAGTCGGTTCTAACGTGTTTTTTTTTCGTTTTTTTTTTTTTGCTTATTGTTTTATTGTCAACTAGTAGAAGTCGACATAAAATTAAAATCTAATCAAACTAATAAAATGTAGCTTGAGGTACATAGTTTTTAAGAGTAAAGAACAATAATTACATATATATCTAATGCAAAATGAAATGAAAGAAATAGTTTAAATATTAAAATAGTCTGAAATTCAACAAAATTTTTTAAAATAGGCAATAATGCCTTGGCCTAAGAGTCAAAATCATTGAAAAAAAAAAACAAAAGTTATCATCAGCGATAAATGATTTTATAAATCAGTTTGCAGAAAAAAGCAAGAAGAGTAAATATTTAATTTGAATTGCTTTTAAATATTTTGTGAAAACAGATAATTAATCTTTATAAATATGTATTTTTATTTCGTACAGAATTTTTGTTCTTTTGTGAGAATCTTTACCCTTTCTAAGGGTAAAGTGTTGCATATTAGTGTTGCATGAATATAGTAAAACTGCAGCACAAACTTCATCATGTATTTTAACGCGAGCACATGTGCAAAGATGTTTTTGTACGTAATCAAACAAAATGCATGAAAAAACTTAATCGTGTAAATGGGGTCTTAGGATTGTTTTATGATCTAATAATGCTAACATTTAAAATTTACTGTAATGACTTCAAATGAAAAAACTATTCATATTTTCTAAATACATATTAAGGCACCTTTGTACAAATTTTTTTCGAAAAATTAATAATTTCTTAGATTCCTATCATCAACGAAAATATTAAAATTAAATGTGGAATAATAATTACAAACATTGTTATTGATAGCCGATTACAACGAGAAGTTCCCAGCTTGTATTCCATGTCGATGTCGAGAAGGAGATCATGATTTCGTGTATAAAACTGGTGAATGTCGCTTATCTAAAATAAGAAATCAAATAAACAAGTCATTATTATAAATATCACCAAAGGCAAGGTATAGTTTTAACTTTGGGCTTAACTTTCTGACCATTTGTGTTTATTATACCCTTAACCCATAAAATGGGTAATCAAAGGTATAATTGTTTTGTGCAAATGTATGTAACAGACAGAAGGAAGCATTTTCGATCCTATAAAGTACATATATTCTTGATCAGCATCAATAGCCGAGTCGATCTAGCCATGTCCGTCTGTCTCTCTGTCTGTCCGTCTTTATGAACGCGCCGATCTCAGAGACTATAAGAGCTAGAGACTTCAAACTTAAAACTTAAGCTCTCCTACACCATGGGAAGATCAAGTTTATTTCAAATTATCGATAACATTTTTGGTTTTCGATATACATATGTGATCGATAACAAAAAAGCTAGAATTTCAAAAATGCGAAAATGCTTCATTACATAAAATATCCTTTTTGATCATTGTCATTATTCTGTAATACCAAAGTTATGAGTAGAAAATTGGGTTTGAGCAACGTCCATCATGTTGTCTGTCCGTCTATTTTCGCAACCCTTAAAGCTAAAGCCTTAAATCTTTTGATACATGTTTTCGTCAGATTAATTGTTAAATGTGTGGCGCTAGGCCCCTGGAAGCAGGGAGGAGGGGGGGCTGTTTAATCTATAAGTGGAGTAGTAGCTGGAGTCATTAAATATGGTGTAAATTTGGCAGGTGACATTCTCCAAACCTCTGCATTAAGAGTTTGAATGCCACGGCCACCACAAACGGTTAATCAATAAAGACATACATATGTATTGTTCAAAACACGCCATGATGATAATTCAATGCAGATATTACACGAATAGGCAGGCGTGTATCCTTGTTGGTACAGGCAACATGTATCTTTTAAAAGTAACAAGTAAGAAGGCTCTTGTCGAGAAATCCCGACAAGGACATAATTACCTTAACACGATAAGAAACGCGCAAACTCATTTGTGTGTATTCTTCCAGTGCACACTGTGCAAAATTCCCAAATAAGTGGCATAAAATCGAAAATTTTGTGGAAACAAATCTCTGGATATAAGGAATCAATAAATATTACCGCTTTAAATACAACGCTGCAATTTTGATCGACTTTCAAAGTCAGCTGATTAATCAATTTATTATTTGTTTTGTATGTGTACTGTTTTGTATCGTCAAAATAAAGAAAAAAACAAGTAAAAACGTTGCAGTCGGACGCAACTGACTGCGATATACTTTGATACCAGTTTACATAGCTATGTTAAGGATTCGGAGTGCAAATAGTAATATATGAGGGTTTTGGGTATAAAAATCAAGCAGAAAGGGTAGACATGACATTTATCTGTGGCGGATTGCACTTTCTATCCCCCTACCAAGTTTGGAGACTCTAGCGCCAAAACTGTTAAAGATATAGAGGTGGGCGACACAAGTGGGCGCGGCATCCATAACATAGATGCAGATCTGTTACGGATGTCACTAACAATGTTCATACCAAATTTGAAGCGCCTAGCTCGATGGTGGGCGGTAAAAGTGGGCGTGTCATCCAAACACACTTGTTACGGATGTCACAAATTTGGTGACTCTAGCTTAAAAACTGGCAAACATACATGCCTTCTGGTTTTTTTAAGGGCGGTGGGGCATGTCCCGTTGTTTGGAGGCGTGGCATCCAATGTTTTGATGCATAACTTTCTCAGATGTCAGTATCTACCTTCATGTCATTTTTGGTGTCTATAGCTTCAAAACTGTGGAAGATACTAGAATTTCTGTTCATAATTGGAGGGGGGCTGGGGCGGAATAGGTGGGCGTGGCATCCAAACTTTTAATGCAGTTTTTTGGGGAATGTCACCAGCTATCTTGCCATAATGTTTGGTAACTTTAGCTTTAAAACTGGCGAAGATACATACATTCCGGTTTTTATTAGGGCGGTGTGGCATTTCCCGTTGTTTGGGGGCGTGGCATCAAAAGTTTTAAATCATAACTTTGTCAGATGTAAGTATCTACCTTATTGTCAATTTTGGTGGCTATAGCTTCAAAACTGTAGAAGATACAGCCATTTTTGTTTATAATTTAAGGGGGTGGGGGCGGAACAGGTGGGCGTGGCACCCAAACTTTTGATGCAGTTTTTTGGGGAATGTCATTGGCTATGTTGCCCCCAAATTTGGTGATTCTAGCTGCTAAAATGTGGGATATATATGTGTTTTATCGATTTGCTCATTGAGGTGTATCGACTTGTTATCGATTTCCCAGGCCCCCTGAGGTCGTAGAGCCCTAAATTTAACACTTTGTCTGACGAAGACATGTACCAAAATATTTGCAAAGTTGCAAGGCTCTAGCTCTAACGGACGGACAGACGGACGGACAGACACCATGACGGACATTGCACAAACCCAAACATACTATGATATCTTCGGTATCAAAGTATAAAAATGGGACCACACTGGAAGCACCAGTTTTCAATTCAATCATCAAAATCGGTTAACCCAGTCGCAAGTTCTGAGGTAAAAACGCCAAAAAAAAAAATACAAAAAAATGAATCTTTCGATATCAGCGGTAATTATGGCTTTTAATTATCAATTTCAGTCAAATGCAACCGAAAAAATCTAGCCTCAGGACCTTGAACAAAAATAAGCCGCTGCAACGCGTGGCTGGGTTAGCTAGTATATATATAAAATAAAATCTTTTTGCAACCACTCGAATTGTTATTCGACGATTTGCATCGACCAACGACTCTTTTTGTCCACATCGGCTTCAAGAGGCCTTCCAGGACGTGGTGCATCCTCAAGATTGAAATTGCCGGAACGAAATTTTGCAAACCAATTTTGGCGTTCGGACAATACATCTTTAATAGTTGGGTCCTCATAAAGCTTACATCTTCAAACGATAATGGTTCCTTCTATCCGTTGCATACATTTGCGCGAATGCATTATTGCCTTTTTACCTATTTTATTGGTTTGGGTATAAAAATAAAAAACGTAATATGTATGACCGAAACCTGAAGTGTTGTCCATAATTTCATTTATACGGACGGACGGAAAGACGGACATGACTACGATAATATCGGCTCGGCTGTTGATGCTGTTCAAGAATATATGTAATTTATATGGTTAAAGAAGCTTCTTTCTTCCTGTTTAATTGTTTTGCACAAAACCATTTTATGGGTATTAACGCTTTAATAACTTGTGCACCAACCTCGTTCCATCCATATTTATTTTTCGCTTGGACAATTGCTTCATAGACTGCATTGTGCTCCAAATTTCTTACTACATAGGACATTAAATAATGTGTACCATCGGTCCTAATCGGTACTGGTTTAATATGATATTCATGCCATTTACCGGGATGCTGGTATGTTTCATTCATCTGAAAATAAAAGATTATGCATTATTTTAGAAATCTGTAAATATAAATAATTAAGAGGGCTGTAGTCGGGAGATATTGAATCGGACATACCGATAACCCGTTACGAACAGTATTCACGCACATAGAAGATCACACAATTTATTCTATAATATAATGAATATCAGAAATAATTTGACGAAAATCGTTTAAGAAACACCGGAGATGTCGCAGATTTTAGTCGTTCCCAAAGTGCACGTGAATACAGAAAAATTACTGTGTCCATTATGTAACGGGTAACGGGATTTCTCAACAAGAGCCTTCTTATCTGTTTGATTATCCAGACTAGGACCCCATATGTTACACGTACTGTCATTTGTGTGTATTTATCGTGTCTAATATGATCGAACTTCAAACTGCGATATCTAAGGTGTTTCTTAACTGTTTAATATGTTCATTATTTTATCCATATATTCAAACCTCGTTTTCACAATTTCGAAATATAAGTTTTTTTTTGTTATCGATAATTTAAAACAAACTTGATCTTCTTATAATATAGGAGAGCTTAAGTTTCAAGTCCGAAGTCTCTAGATCTTATAGTCTTTGAGATCGGCGCGTTCATACAAACGGACGGACAGACAGACATGGCTAGATCGCATCGGCTATTGATGCTGATCAAGAATATATATACTTCATAGGGTCGGCGATGCTTCCTTCTGTCTGTTACATGCATTTGCACAAAACCATTATACCCTTATTTACCCATTTTATGGGTTAAGGCTATAACAAGTAAAAACGTTGGAGTCGGATACTTTGATACCAGTTTACATAACTGTGTTAAGAATTCTGTGTGCAAATAGTATTATATGATGGGTTTAAAAATCTCAAGCTGACATTGTAAACGCTGCTTTAATATCAGGCAGAAGGGGTAGGCGTGATATCCAAATTTGTAATGCAAGTCTGTTACGGATGTCACTAACAATATGCCGATCAAATTCGGTGACTCTAGTGCAAAAACTAGCGAAGTTACATGCATTTCGGTTTTTTTATGGCGGTGAAGCATGGCCAGTTGTTTGGGGGCGTGGCATCCAAAATTGATGCATATCTGTGTCAGATGTCGCCATCTACTTTCCCACCAAATTTGGTGGTTATAACTTCAAAACTGCAGAAGATACAGCCGTTTTTGATTATAATTTGAGGGGGACTGGGGGCGGTTTGCACATCGAGGTGTCTCGACTTGTTATCGATTTCCCAGGCCCCCTGAGGTCGTAGAGCCCTAAATTTAACACTTTGTCTGACGAAGACATGTACCAAGATATTTGCAAAGTTGCAAGACTCTAGTTTTAAGGGTGTCGAAAAAAGTTGCGTTCATACGGACAGACGGACGAACAGACACCATGACGGACATTGCACAAACCCAATATACATACTATATATACATACCTTTGGTATCAAAGTAAAAAGAAATTAATGTTGCTGCTTTAAGTTATTTGGTTTTATTTGTTGCCTTTAAGGAAGAATATCAATATTCCCGGGCTTAAAAGACTTCGGATTCTGCCTTTAATTATTATAAAAGGAAGTAAGAGGGCTCTAGTCGAGAAATCCCGACTAAGACATACCCTTAACCCCATACGTAACACGTACAGTCATTTGTGTGTATTTACCCAGTGCCCAATATGCCCAAAATTATCAAATTTTTAACTGCGATATCTCCGGTGTTTCTAAAATGATTTTAATCAAATTTCAAATGATTATTTTTTTATCAATAGTTTTATTCATTGTTTTCAAAATTTTGAAATTCAAGAATTTTTTGTTATCGACTAAATGTGTACATCGGAAACCAAAAGTGTTACCGAAAATTTGAAGCAAACTTGATCTGCTTATGGTATAGGAGAGTTTAAGTTGCAAGTTTGAAGTCTCTAGCTCTTATAGACTCTGAGATCGGTGCGTTCATACAGACGGACAGACAGACAAACGGACAGAAAGACATGGCTAGATCGACTCGGCTGTTGATGCTGATCAAGAATATATATACTTTATGTTACATACATTTGCACAAAACCATTATACCCTGATTTAATCATTTTATGAGTTAAGGGTATAAAAAGCTTTAATACATAAGACACCCAGATCAGAGAGATTTTTAATATTTAACTTTACTAAAAATAATTTAAAAAGGTTTACCAAAAGTCTGCGATACAATAGCTTAATTTCTTCTAAGGATGGTATAGACTCTATTGTCCAAGTTAAGTTGTAGTGATCTAGAAATCCACTAAGAGCTGGTGAAATAAAGTCTGCCGGGCCTGGTCGTCCAGAAACTTCAATATATTTTTTTGTTCGTCCAAGTGCATTGTCTGCAACACAACTGTAATTTCCAAAATCTGTTTGTTGAAAATTGCGAATAATTAAACTGTATCTATCATCATGAGGATACATTGAACGTCGATCAGTTGGATCCAAAAGGAAAGAGTTTTGATACCACAACATCTAATTTAAAAAAAAAAGAAAGAAATTATCGGTTTTTTAAATTAAAGTTCATAGTAATGAAAGTTTTGTTTATCACGACTTACTTCTGAATTGACATCACCGTGAACTACACAAACGAGCTCTATATCATATCCTTCTGCAGCATGTACCCAAGCCTTTTCAACCGTTATTTCTGGTGGTGCTTTAATATAAAAAATATTTGAAAAATATTGAGTATTGCCAAGTGCTAAATTAATTTTTATCACCACTCTGGTGTTTCTAACACAAATTTAAAAATGTAATGTAATTTGCACAAAGCTTAGCATAATCTAAATCATAATCTCTTAGCAAAAAGTTTCACAATCATATTAAATTTTGATAAGTTGTATATCCTTTTAGACCTGGTCTGATGAACATGTGGGATGGTTCGGAGGGGGCTGAGCTGAGGCCACCAGGCGGGTCGCGGGTTGCGGATAGCGAACGGCCCCTTTGGGGTTAGCTGCGAATATGCGATATTTTTCGCTAATAAGCAGTCCCGGACAAACAGCGGGTATGGTGTCGTTAACCGTACCGACAAGACGCTTGTGTCGCCGTCTTTAAATCATAGCCTCACACACTCCTAACTCCCCCACACATACCTACCTCCATCCCTACCCCCCTCATCTCACACCGGGCCGGACTAAGGTGTTATACGAACCGTGCCGAGAGTCAGCCTGGCTGGGGGCCCGGTTTAAAAACTAGCCCAGTCTTTAACGGTGTGCTCAGGCAGATGGCGACCGCCTGTTCTATTTAGCCTTACCCGGGTATCGCGGATCTCTGCCCGGGTGGACCTTACTTTCTCCGCAGCTCGTGGGATTCAACATGAAGAACCAAACAATAAAACAACAAGACGTGCAGGACATCCCTGCTGCAAGTGCCGCAAGGCGCATTGAGGACCGCCTCCTGGACGGGGAGCGGTTCTCCAACGTGGGACGCACTCCACAGCGCCCACAACAGGCGCAACGAGGCGCGGGAAGGCCGCAGGCGCAAGCTGGCCCAACGCGCTCAAATACAACGAGGCAAGCCCCTCGTCAGCACACAGCACCAACCGCAGAGGCTGCGAGCAAGGCAGGACCTTCCCAGCCGATGCGACCAGCCCTAAATGCGGTTCGGAGGCAAGGTGCACAACAGCGGCAGCAGATGGCGGAGTTGCCGAAACGTGGAGAGCCGGGAGGCGTGGACGACCCGAACAGGATGGGTCTGTGCGGCTCAAGGGTTAAATGGTACCTAAGGTACCTTCAGCAGGGATTTCCCCCTGCTGAGGCCCAAAGTATGGCAACGGCCAATAGGCAGACGACGGAGCAGGCAAGGGGACCAGCCCCCAAACGCCTTAACAATACTCTGACGCCTCCTGCTGACACTCCCAAAAGGGTATGTCCAGAGGAGCGTCCGAGTACGTCGAGGGCAGCCGCCGCCGCTGCTTCAGTAGAGAAGCCTTCCTCTACAGTGTCCACCGAGGCTCGATCGTCGTACGCGGCGATGACAAAACGAGTCAAGGTGGCCGTGTTGCCTGTGGAGTATCCCCAGGTAATGCTCAGTCACGGGGACTTGTCCGCATTGGAGGAGGCCATCCTTGATGAACTTATTATCACTGGATGGGGCACCGCAGTGGAGTTCGCGGGAATTCACTTCAGGGTGGGTCACTAAGTGATCGAATGCTCTGACGAGCTATTCGCGGAATTCCTTAAGGCTGCGGTGTCAAGGTTGAAGTCGTGGAAGGGAGCTCCACTCGATTGCAGGGTGGGTGGTGACATTCCATCACCCCACAACATCACGCTTTACTGCCCAAGAAGCGCAGATCGGTCTACCGAGTCCTTGTTGATTCTGCTGAGGAATCAAAGCGGGATCGAGACCAATGCATGGAAGGTGTTGTCAAGGAGGACGGAAAATGGAGGCGCCCTATTGGTAATAGGAATAGACGAGGTGTCCAAGGACGCAATAGTGGCCAGGGGCCACCAAGTAGCATTCCGCTACGGAACTATTCCGGCTAGCCCTCATACAGGAGCCATGTGTCAACGATGGCATTAAAGGCCTGTATACCGCCGTGTCAAAGGTAGTATGGGATCAAAGAGATCCAATGCCTAGAGCATGTATCATGGTAAGAAAATATATTGATTATTCAATTCTTTCAGAATTCCTCACTAGGGACTGCGTGCCAATCGCCTTGAAGGCAAATGGTAACGCCCCCCGATGATTGTGGCATCGGCCTACTTCGCGGGTGATGTGGCTTGCCCACCACCGGAGATTGAGAAGCTGGCGGAATACTGTAAAAAGGAGAAGATGCCATTGGTCATTGGCTGTGATGCCAATGCGCACCACTCTATATGGGGAAGTAGCGATATCAACGCAAGGGGTGAGTACCTCACAGATTTTATATTTAGATATGACTTAGAAAAAGGAAATGTCGGATCTACACCGACTTTCGTAACTAGAGTTAGAGAAGAGGTGCTGGACATCACCATGATTAGTCGGTGTCTAAGACCACACCTCAGGGAGTGGCATGTCTCTCCAGAGGAATCCATGTTGGATCATAAGATCATCCTTTTTAAACTTCAGGTTAATACGGATAGTAGTGCTCCAACCCGCAACCCAAGGAAAACAGACTGGGAAAAGTTTAGGTCGACCCTAGAGCTGAATCTGGTGACCGGAATCTCTGGAACACCCAGACGCATAGGCGAGTTAGACAGGGTTGTGGAAAATCTGAGTAGTGGCATTTATAAGGCATTTGAAGAAAGCTGCCCGTTGGGAAAGGTGCGTAGAGAGAAAGATGCCCCATGGTGGAATGACAGTCTTGAAAGACTGCGCTTAACCACCCGCTATCTCTTTAACAAAGCCAAGAGAGATAGATCATGGGACACATACCGTGAAAGCCTCACCTCCTACAGCAAGGAGATAAGGAAGGCCAAACGCAAGAACTATAGGGACTTTTGCGAAAGCATAGCAAGCACAAATGAGGGTGCCCGGCTCCATAGAGCCTTATCAAAGCGGGCGCCGGAGGCGAATCTAGCCTTGAAACGTAGGGACAACAGCTTTACGACAAGCAGCATGCAAAAGTTAGAGCTTCTGTTCGAGACTCACTTCCCAGGGAGTATCCCTCGGCAACAGAGTGTACTACTTAAAACAGAGGAACAACACAGACCGACCATCTCCGACTGGGCATCTGCCAAGTCAATGGTTACTTTGGAGAAAATTAAATGGGCGATTGGAACTTTCCAACCGTACAAATCTCCTGGTCTGGATGGTATATCACCCGCATTCCTTCAGCAAGGACAGGTGAAACTCCTACCCGCCCTGAGGAAAATTATGATTAGTAGCCTAGCACTTGGTCATATACCAAGCACATGGAGTAGAGCTAGGGTGGTCTTCATCCCCAATGCAGGGAAGACAGACATCACCAACCCAAAGTCCTTCAGACCCATTAGCTTGACATCGTTTTTGTTGAAAACGTTGGAGAAGATAGTGGACCACAACATCAGGAGCACGCTGCTTATGCAGAACCCACTGCAGACGACACAGCATGCATATAGGGCAGGTAGATCTACGGACACGGCACTATATGAATTGCACCGTAGCTTACGCTCGGCGATAGTAAACAAAGAAGTAGCAGTCTGTGCCTTTTTAGACATTGAGGGAGCATTTGACAACACGTCACATGATGCAGTCAGAGCTACCCTGAATAGAAGAGGCCTGGACCCTACGACTAGCAGATGGGTCTCATCCCTACTAAAAACTAGACAGGCTACGGCATCCATACAGGATAGTACACTAACAGTTACGACCACAAGGGGCTGTCCACAGGGAGGTGTCTTATCACCACTCTTGTGGAGCATACTAGTTGATGAGCTGTTAGGTAGACTTTCCAGCAGGGGTATCCAGTGTCAGGGTTATGCCGACGACATTGTGATAATAGTCAGGGGCAAGTACGAAGAAACTCTCTGTGACATTGTTCAACTGGGAATTAGGATCACGCATGATTGGTGTTTGGAGGTTGGCCTTAACCTCAACCCCACAAAAACCATCATCGTTCCATTTACCAGAAGATACAAGCTACTAAGGATGAGGGAAATTAGGCTCGCTGGGAGTCCAATAGAAACAAGTTAGGAGGTTAAATACCTTGGGGTCACTTTTGACTGCAAACTAAATTTTGGAACCCATATTCAAAATACGATCGCAAAGTGCTGCAGAGCACTTTATACCTGTCGTAGAATAGCTGGGAAATCATGGGGAACATCGCCAACAATATTAAGATGGCTTTATCTCATGGTTGTGAGGCTCATGCTCACATACGGAGCGATTGCGTGGGGGGATAAGGCACAGCAAATCACTGTGCAAAAGCAACTACAAAAGTTGCAAAGAATGGCCTGTGTAGGAATCACTGGAGCGATGAGGACTTGTCCAACATCAGCGCTTGAGGTTCTTTTGGAGTTCACGCCACTTCACCACACAATAAGGCTACAACAGAAAGCAACCGTATTAAGAATGTCCGCAGAAGGAGTAGGGAGGGGGCACATTTTTTGTCAGACAGAGGCGGATTTGCTATCGGGTGAAATTCCCCTACTGGCACAGCCAAGGGACGAAATGCAAGCCGAACACATGTTCGTGCAGAAATTTCAAGTTCACCTATGTAACAAAAATGAGTGGACATCTGAAGAAGAGGTCCACAAAATGAAACCACACACCATAAAGTGGTACACTAATGGATCCCTAACTCATCAAGGCTCCGGCCTTGGTGTGGTAGGCCCACGGCTCACTTACTTCGAATCCCTGGGCAAGCACACTAGCATCTTCCAAGCTGAGGTGTGTGCAATAGGGAGATGTGTGGACTTTAATTTGAAGCGCAATTATCGAAACAGGGAGATAGCCATCCTATCGGATAGCCAAGCAGCATTATTGGCACTTAGTAAGACCGAAATCAGGTCAAAAACTGTTCGCGAAGTGCGAACCAAGCTAAACACCCTGGGATCACAGAATAGGCTTGCCTTAAGGTGGGTCCCGGGACACGTTAATATAGCGGGGAACGAAGAGGCAGATAAGCAAGCAAGGAGGGGAACTGCGACACCCCTTATAGGACCCGAGCCGTACTGTGGGGTAGGGAGAAGCACGATACGGCAGGAGCTTAGAAATTAAGAGAGGCTTATGCGGGAAATGAGCTGGGCAGAGACACCTGGACTCAGACAAGCAAAGCTTCTCTTGGGCAGCTATAACCTAAAGCGTTTTAAGCTTTTGATATCTATGGGAAAGAATAGACTTAGGATACTCACTGGTCTCCTGACAGGACACTGTAGACTAAGAAAACACCTAGCAAAGCTGGGCATAACCAGAAGCGAGATGTGCTGATTCTGCGAAATGGAGGAAGAATCCTCCCTGCACATTATAGCAGAATGTGTAGCTTTAGTAAGGAAAAGAAGTCGTCTCCTAGGAAGACATATAATACAACCTAGTGATTTAGAAAACATCGACCCAATAAATATACTTGCCTTCATGCAAGACCTGGGTTTGATGGAAGAGCTATAGGCCAAGAAGGGGGTACAATAGATCTTTTAGGTCGCAGTGCATTCACCCCAAATAATAATAATTAATAATAATAATAATATCCTTTTAGAAGTTATCAATATCTTTCTTAGTTTTTGGGCTAGAGTCACCAAATTTGGTATGAACATTGGTAGTAACATCTGTAACAGATGTGCATCTAAATATTTGATACCACGAACACTTATACCGCCCACCTCAATATCTTTCTTAGTTTTTGGGCTAGAGTCACCAAATTTGGTATGAACATTGGTTGTGACATCCGTAACAGGTGTGCATAAAAATTGTGTATGCCACGCCCACTTATACCGCCCACCTCTATATCTTTGTCAGTTTTTCGCAAAAACTTGGTAGGGGGATAGAAAGTGCCATCCGCCACAGATCTGCATCAACACTTGAATACCGCACTCCAAATGCATTAGTCACCAAATTGGGTAGGAATATAGAAAACTACATCCGCCGCTGATCAAAAATTGGAATGTCCCGCCTACCACTTCTGCCAGCCCTTTAATACCAAAAATTACTTTAGCATACTATCCCGAATCATCACCACAGATTTTTGAATTGGTATCAGACTATATCGCAGTCGGTTGCGTTAGACTGCAATGATTTTACTTGGTTTTTTTTTTTTTTTTTTTTGTGTTTTTGTTCTAATATTATTGTTATTAAATATGTCGTGCTGACATCGTGTTACAAATTTGAAACTTACATAAAATTGTAAGCTGAATATCCATTGATACGCGCTCTTTAACACCATTGTCAGCTGAGCATTGATATGTTCCTGCGTGGTGTCTATCTACGTTTTCTAATATCAGTGTTGAGCTATCTGATAAATGAGTTGGGCCAGAGTAAACATCTTTTTTAAACCAGTATATTGTAGGGACAGGATTTCCAGATGCCTTACACTCCAATGTTACCGTACTTCCCTTACGTGCAGTAACTTGCCCGTTGTGAGGAAGTGCCCGTAATGTTGGTGGTACTATACAAAAAAAACGTTATTTTTTTCATATAATTATATTTGTAGCTTGGGAGATGAACATACCTAATATTTCAACAGTGTGGACTTGATCTCTGTTTTCCTGATCTCCAAGTTGACAGATGTAATCACCTGCATCTTGAGTCTTTACGCCGTTTATTTGTAAATTATAGTCGCTACCAATTTTAAACCTTTGATCTCTTGAAATTTTTAAATGACCGGCAGTAAGAACTGATGAACCTTTTCTCCATAGTAATACAAATGATCCAAGATTTTGCACTTTACATGGTAATTCAATAGTTTCGCCAACTATAACTTTGTACAGGTGCCCTCTAGACAAAAATTTAGGTGCTGTTGTAGAGGCTTCGTTAACCGTTAGTAGAAAAGATCCATCTGAAAGAGACACTAAAAAATGTTTGATGTTGTAAAGTGTTTATATCTATTCCAATCGATTGACTATGTTATGTTAAACGCTTTTTACTCTCAACTTAACTTAACGTAACTTAATGTAACTTAACTTAACTTAACTAAAGGAAATGTATGTGTTTACTCTCAACTTAACGAAACTTAAGAAATCAGTGAGTCAATGCTGTAGAATTATGGTAGCAGTGCTGTTAACCCTCCGTTACATTTTCAATCGTTATTTAAACACATTTCTACTTGAGCTTATGACATTATATAAACAGCAAGGAGAGCAGAGAAAAGGAAGCGGCGTTGGGCACTACGTCCACCATCCTCAACTCCTTCGCAAAGCGCTTTTTCAGGGTTGACCAACTCCTTTCACAGATAACAACTTTACCAAACAAACATATAGTATCAATACAAAAACGAATTCAATAATTTTTTCCAATATACTAACCATTTCAACCAAGTTATTTGGCAATTTCCGCCCAAACTTGTTTTTTTATACTTTGATGCCAAAGGTATCATAGTATATTGGGTTCGTGCAATGTCCGTCATTGTGTCTGTCCGTCCGTCTGTCCGTATAAACGCAACTTTTTTCGACATCCTTAAAGCTAGAGCCATGCAACTTTGCAAATATCTTCGTACATGCATTCGTCAGACAAAGGGCTTTAGGGCTCTACGACCTCAGGGAGCCTGGGAAATCGATAAGAAGTCGATACACCTCGATGTGCAAATCGATGAAAGACATATATATCCCACGTTTTAGCAGCTACAGTCATCAAATTTGGGCGCAAGATAGCTAGTGGCATTCCCAAAAAAACGTTTTAAGCTAAAGTCACCAAATTATCAGAAAGGTGGATGTCGCCATTGCTCAAAGATCTGCATTTAATAAAGGGAATCGGATGCCACGCCCACTTACACCGCCCACCTTCTAAAATCTGAAAACTCTATATCTCTCTCAGATTTTTCGCTAGAGTCACCACATTTGATGGGCATATTGTTAGTGACCTCCGTAACAGATGTGTTTAAAAGTTTTGGGTGCCACATCCACCTATACCGCCCACCTCCTAAAATTTGAAATCTATATATCATTCTCAGTTTTTGAGCCTGGGTCTCCAAACTTGGTAGGGGGATAGAAGGTTCTATCCGCCACAAATATGGTTGTCACGCCTACCCCTTCTGCCTGATATTTATACCCAAAACCCCCATATATTACTATTTGCACACAGAATGCTTAACATAGCTGTGTAAACTGGTATCAAAGTATATCGCAGTCGGTTGCGTTGTAATTGAAGGCAGCACAAAACAAATTGAAGGCGAGCTGCAAGTTTGAAGTTCTTTAAAAATTCTTTTAAAGGATTCCCAACTAACATTTTTAATGTTGACCTGTTGACATCCATCAATCTCTCGGCCCCCATCTCGCTTAAAATGTGGGATATATATGTGTTTTATCGATTTCCACAAAGGTTTGTCGACTTGTTATTGATCTCCCAGAACGCGCCGAGGTAGTAACTTTTTACATTGAAAATAGTCGTTCAATTGTGCTAAGGTGAAACCGTCGATGGTAAAGGATATCGGTGGAAGTTAGCACATTTTGTGTGTCCGAAAATTCGTGAAAGGTGTCTAACTGACTTTTGGTTTCAACAAGACGAGGCGCCACGCTACAAAGCGGCCCAAACATTGCGGTTTTTGCAACAAAAATTTCCTTGACGTGTGATATCAGACTTCTTTTTCTGGGGTTATTTACAAAGTAAAGTTTACACCAGCAAGCCGAAAACCATTGACGAGCTCAAGAGCGATATTCGTGCCGAAATAGCTGCCACACAGACTGAGATGCTTGAAGAAGTGGGGGAAAATGCCCGAAATGCCGGAAAATGCAATCCATGTTTCTTTTAAAAGTTATTCACACAGCCTAAACAATAAGAGCTAGAAGGCTGAAATTTTCACAAAATATTCCATTCAGGTTGAAAGTGAGCACTAAGAAAGGATCCCATACAAAACATGACCTGAATTTACCACTTTACCTCATTCTACCACTCTGGCGCCTCATTGTCGCACAAGCTAAGAGTTTGACCGCGACCGAGTTTACAAAAACAAAACACATGACCCATTCCACTACTGCCGTCTGCGCACAAGCGATCGCGACCGAGTTTACAAAAACAAAACACATGACCCATTCCACTACTGCCGTCTGCGCACAAGCGATAGTGACCGAGTTAACAAAAACAAAACTCATGCGCTGTGTCTGTGTCTCCGTTATTCTCTTTTCTTCTTCGTGCCTTTGACAATTGATTTACGACGCAAGTAGCGTTTGTTGTTGTTGTAAGTGTTGTTGTTAGGCTCGCAATGCTTCTTTTTGTTGGTATCATCACAAACACAAATACCTATTGTCATTCTTATATATATATATATAGTCGAGTCGCGATAATTCGTAATGGCACGGGGATCATGTTTTTTACGAATTACGCGAGACTTCCACTTACTGAGATTTTCATTTAACGAGGCTCAACAAAAAAAAAAATCGAATTAACGGGGCTTTTATATAGATAATGTTTACATATTTCATTATCAACAACTCAACATAAGTACATACATTCATTCGTACATTTTATATATTAAAAACAAATAAAACACTTAAATAAAATTATAATAACAAAAAAATTAAGCCAATTAATTAAAAACATAAAAGTAAAATAACAAAAATTCAACATGTATGGCAACATAAAGGCGGCATAACTGTCTACAAAGCCTAACGGTGTCTTAACTACCAAAAATTTCACATTGCATTACGAGTTATAAGAGGTTACGAAACAACATTACGACTTATAAGAGGCTTAATATTCTGTGCGTTGCGAAAAATATTACCCCACGTTAATTCGTAATATACCAAAATGTATGAAATTTTTACGAATTATCGAATTTTTTTCAAGGGGACAGAAATTTGTACGAATTATTAAGAATTTTGAATTAGCGGGGTACGAATTATCGCGACTCGACTGTTTATACGTATTATTCTTCGAAGAAGGTTTGTATGATATGCTCATTGATGCCACTAACCACCAGGTGGCGCTGCAGAGTAGCAACTTGTGGCGATCCAGAAAACACCAACGACCGGAAAACCTTCGATAGGCTAAGTAGTGAAATAGCGCAAGCAGTCAAGAATTTGCTAATATGTCCGCCAGCTGACAACAATATTGTAGTAGGCTACTGCCTTCAGCTCAGCTGTTTAAACGATCCTATCGAGTAGATGTTTTAAGTAAGGTATCGATCATAGCTGTTAAGAGTAACACTGCACGATAGTGTAACTTAACATAAGAAGCTATTATAACATTAAGCGGGCAATGTACAGTCTAGTTTGTATTCTGTAACAAAAGCGAGCAGTCGAGTACGCATTAACTGCGACATTAGCTGCGACATTAACTGCGACATCTATTAAAATAAAGAACATAAAGAAGAAGACTAAAAAGAATACAAGCGTCTACAAATCAGAAGTGGGATAAAATTGTCGCAATGAGTGAAATTAATATACAGAATTTTAAAGTGGTGCAGCTTAAGAAGTGGCTGGCGGCATTAAAATTACCAACAGCAGGCACCAAAGCGGAGTTGATAGCGCGAATAAATGATGTTTCGCCTGAATTACGGGGAAACGCACCAGATTTAGGAGCAGACGAACAACTTGAAAACGCAGCCGATGGGCCTTTAAATTTGTCGGTAGTAGAAAACCGGGACGATGCGAGCAGTGGCGGCGATGTTGATGACGGATGCGGCGGCACCAGCGGCAGCGAAGTGGAAGAAACGCAGGATGGCGGGGAGAGGGAAAATGGAGCGATTCAGCATGATGAGAGTGCATTAATGCGAGTTATTAAACAGCTACAACAAGAGAATAATGCAAATAAAAAAATCATCAGCGAGCTACAGCAGCAAATTAGCGCGAACATCATAAGTTCTGGCGGCACAAGCGGCGTCGTCATTGGCAACGCTACGAGCACAGACAGTGGCAACGCTAATGACGAGAATGGCAGCGTTGTAATCAGCATTGATCGTAACACGGTAGATGGCGCTAGCAACGGTGCGACAGAGGGCGCTAACTGCAACCTACTAGGTGGCGCTGGTGGAAGCAGTTTAAAAGAGACTGCCATCCGGCGGCAACACAGATGTGAAAAAATGCGCAAATGAAGAAGCAGATCAGCTGAAGAAATTTTCGGCTAATTTGTTAGCATTGGCAAAAGAATCGACGTTGGAATTTAATGGAAATGGAAACGTTCAGACTTGGGTTGTGCAACTTAAAAACATTGGGAAAATTTATAATTTAGACGACGCAAGTGTGCGCATGTTGTTAATTATGAAGTTGAAAGGAAGTGCACAGCGTTGGTTGCAATCAAACCCGTCGCGCATGTTGGAGCCGGTTGCTGAACTGTGCGAGCAGCTAATAATGGTGTTTGGAAGCAACGAGAAGAAATCTGAGATGCGGAAAATCTTTCAGCAGCGTATGTGGCAAAGTAACGAAAACTTTGTTTCGTATTTTGATGACAAAATTGCACTGGCGCAGAAAGTTAGCATTGATGAGGAAGAGTTGCTGGAGCAGTTAATAGAAGGGATTCCGGATAAGGGTATAAGAGACCAAGCACGTATACAGTGTTTTGCAAATCCAGAAAAAATGCTAAAGTCATTTTCAAAAATCACATTGCCGGGCAAAAACATGGTGAAGGAGTATGACAAGGTTGCAGCGAATCAGCATAAGGAGAAGGATGCTATGAGATGCTACAACTGTAACGTTAAAGAGCATTGGGCAAGAGACTGTCGCAAGTCAAGGCGTGAACCAGGATCCTGCTATAAATGTGGTGAAATGGGGCACTACATTGCACAGTGTCCAGTACAGAGTGGAGATGAGAAAAACAATTATGTAAGGTATTTTAAAATATTTTTTAAGACACAGCCTAAATTGGTTTTGATTACAGAATGTCTCATAGACTCGGGTAGCGCGATATCTCTTATTAAAATTTCATATATTCCTGAAAATATTATGTTATATCCAGTAGATCAATCATACTACGGCCTAAATAGAAGCCAACTTGAAGTGTATGGAAAAGTTATGTGTTTTGTTTTCAAAAATTCAATAAAAATTCATTTTGATTTAATTGTTGTGGCGGAAGAGTCTATGAGTCATAATGTTATTGTGGGCCGCGATTTTATGAAAGCGTGTGGTCTGAGCATTAATCCAGCTGTTCTTGATACTATTGCGGTAGAAAAACATAAAGGAAAAAGCATCGAACAAGAAAACAGGAAAATTAAGCAAATGACGCGATGCAATAAAAATAGTGTTGGTATTTTTAATAAAGATTCAGATAAAGATTAAGTTATGAATTGTGTGTTAGTTAAAGAGACTGAAGATGTGAATTTAGATAAGGATTTGGTTATAGATAGTGCGTTAGTTAAGGCTACTGGGGTTATGAATAAAGGTTTAGATAAAGATTTAGTTATGGGTAGTATGTCAGTGGAGGATAATGAGATAATGAATGAGAATTTAGAAAATAAATTAATTATGTGCAACGCGGTGATTAAAGATGCTGCTGATTGAGAAGAAAGTTTTGATAGAGATAGTATTAAATATTTAGGTTTTCAAATTACGAAAAAAGGAATTAGAGCGGACAATAAGGGGTTAGAAGCAGTGGAGAATTTTCCTATACCGGATAAAACACAAACGGTGCAAAGATTTTTAGGATTGTGCCAGTGGCGGATTTAACAGGTGGGCAAAAGCGCACTTGGGCTTTCCCCTTTCGAATAAGCCCAACTTTGGCCAAAAATACCGAAAATTGCCGAAATACGCCGGGGGGCCGTTATGACATTGCTGGACATAACCGTAAATTATAAGGTAAGGAATAATTGCAATCGGTTTTTTTGGGCCTACGTCGTTAGTTTGGGCTTTCACCTTTCGATTAAGCACAAATTTAGCCAAAAATGCCGAAAATTGGCGAAAATACGCCAGGGGGGCGCCTATTCTAGGATCTAACCAACTTTTGTAATCAATCAGTTATTTGAAACGTCTACGATTTTTTCCAAGTTTGTCAAATATTTCTGACTCATCAAATACGTTCGAAAGAGGCCCCCGGGTGCCCTCGCGCATCTAATAGCGTTTTTCAGCGGTTGCTGGAAGAGTGCTCCGAGAGCAATTTTCGCTGCTTAAAGCTGCTTAAGTCTGTTCAGTTATGCTCATCAGAGCACTCGCCGAGCAACCGCTGAAAAACGCTATAAGTTCAGTTGACAGTCAACTGACCATCACTTTCAAAAGTTGGAATTGCCGCGCCCAATAATGGAAATTCACCGAGCATGCGCGAGAACTGTCACTATAGTGACTGTACTGGATGAGCAATTTCTTCGAGTTCTGTCGAGTTCCGTGTCAATCAAGTTCGTTTATCATTTATCCAGTGTTTATGGACAAGTGCCGCAGTGGTTTGCAATCTAAAATGTGAATTTATTCGATAAATAAAACCTGATTCCAGATACTCTAGGTATGTAAATCAAATATTGCTCTGTGTGAGAATCTTGTTTACTATAACATAACCTAATAATTTTAGTTTTTTCTTATATTATTTATGATTAATGTGTTATATTGTATGATATGGTTCGAATGAAGAATTAAATACCCATAATATTTCTTCTGACAACGAAAATGATACCTTTGAAAAATTCATTTCTTTCATAGCATTAATTATCGCTTGAAATGAATTTTTTATGAAAGTATCGATTTTCGATTAAATCGATTTTTTCATTAAAAAATTAATGTCCAAAACGATTCTTCTGAAAAATCAACTTGTATCGAAACCGATTTTTTTCTCAAAAATCAACATCTCTACCCCTAACACTCACTTCTCCTCGCCTCGGTAGCCTCGGTGAAATATTTTTTCACTGCAAACAGTTGTTCCCTTATAATTCAAAAATTGTCTATAAATGGTTTTAGATGACATGGAAAAAACAAAAGAAAAAAGTGGATTTGAAAAGAGAACAAGTAAAAACGTTGCAGTCGGACGCAACCGACTGCGATATACTTTGATACCAGTTTACATTGCTGTTTTAAGGATTCCTAGTGCAAATAGTAATATATGAGGGCTTTGGGTATAAAAATCAGGCAGAAGGGGTAGGCAAGACATTTATCTGTGGCGGATGGCACTTTCTATCCTCCTACCAAGTTTGGAGACTCTAGCGCAAAAACCGAGAAAGATACAGAGGTGGGCGGTATAAGTGGGCGTGGCATCCTACATTTTCTATGCACACCTGTTACGGATGTCACTACCAATGTTCATACCAAATTTGGTGACTCTAGCCCAAAAACTAAGAAAGATATAGAGGTGGGCGGTATAAGTGGGCGTGGCATCCAAAACATTGATGCAGATCTGTTACGGATGTCACTAACAATGTTCATACCAAATTTGGTGACTCTAGCATAAAAACTGACAAAGATACATGCCTTCCGATTTTTTTTAGAGCGGTGGGGCATGTCCCGTTGTTTGGGGTCGTGGCATCCAATGTTTTGATGCATAACTTTGTCAGATGTCACCATCTACCTTCATGTCAATTTTGGTGCCAATAGCTTGAAAACTGTAGAAGATACATTCATTTTTGTTTATAATTGGAGGGGGGCTGGAGGCGAAAAAGGTGGGCGTGGCATCCAAACTTTTGATGCAATTTTTTGGGGATTGCCAACAGCTATCTTGCCATCAAATTTGGTGACTCTAGCTTAAAAACTGGCAAAGATACATCCATTCCGGTTTTTATTAGGGCGGTGGGGCATATCCCGTTGTTTGGGGGCGTGGCATCCAATGTTTTGATGCTTACCTTTGTCAGATGTCAGTATCTACCTTCATGTCAATTTTGGTGGCTATAGCTTCAAAACTGTGGAAGATACAGGCATTTTTGTTTATAATTTAAGGGGGGTGGGGGCGGAATAGGTGGGCGTGGCATCCAAACTTTTAATGCAATTTTTTGGGGAATGCCATCAGCTATCTTGCCCCCAAATTTGGTGACTCTAGCTGCTAAAATGTGGGATATATTTGTGTTTTATCGATTCGCACATCGAGGTGTATCGACTTGTTATCGATTTCCCAGGCCCCCTGAGGTCGTAGAGCCCCAAATTTAACACTTTGTCTGACGAAGACATGTACCAAGATATTTGCAAAGTTGCAAGGCTCTAGCTTAAAGGGTGTCGAAAAAAGTTGCGTTCATACGGACAGACGGACAGACGGACAGACGGACGGACACCATGACGGACATTGCACAAACCCAATATACTATGATACCTTTGGTATCAAAGTATAAAAATTAGAGAAAAAAGAAAATTGGAAAATGCTGGGATTGACACTAAGCAGACTAAAGTCAGCAAATTCTTTCCAACTTCAACACCAAAGTCAACATCAGTTGAAGTTCAAAACGACGATGATCAAAACTCCACGGAAATCGGATTTCTTCCAGCAGAACAAGAATCCCTATCCGCCAGTTCATCCACCAAAAGACATACCGAATCAAGCTATGAAACATTATCTACAAAATCACCGCTAATCCACCCAGAAATTTATAATGACGAAGGTATAGTAGAAATTCTGCTTATACAAATTTGTAGTCTTTATTTCGAAATGTTCATCTATATATATAAAAATAAGTGGCAGTTTTCGTTGCTCATTAAAAATCGCAAGAAGGAGCACACCTATTGAAACCAATTTTGTAGGCATTGTTCGGACTACTTAGTAGATGGTTTGTGTGAAGTTCGACCCAAATCGGTATACCAGTTCTTCATTTATCTCATATTTTATAATGAGTTCAATAAATGGAAACAAATTTTGAAAATAGATTCTTTGGATCCCCCCCGTACTGCCACCGCATCGTTTAGTCATGAAAGTCGGTTCACCCATTATACTTCTTCAAAATCTGAAGCCACAGACATTGTGTAATGGCACAAGACTTTCAGTAAAAAAATTGTGGCCAAATTTGATTGAAGCAACCATACTAAATGGAAAGGCAGCAGGAGAAGTTGTACCCTTACCACGCATTCCAATGATACCAACGGACATGCCGTTTGAATTTAAGCGCTTGCAGTTCCCAGTACGTCTTGCCTTTGCGATGACCATCAACAAATTGCAAGGGCAAACGTTTCGAGTGTGTGGCGTCAATTTGGAAGAACCGTGCTTCTCCCACGGCCAATTTTACGTCGCATGCTCGAGAGTGGGAACACCAAGGAGTTTATTCAAAAAACAAAAAATGTAGTTTACCAAAATGTTTTATAAGATACAGTTTTAGAAAAATAAGTAAAACACAAACTAAAAAGAGTTTTAATCGATATAGGTGTAGCGAAGTGCACCGGGTAACAGCTAGTTAGATATGAAATGTAGAGCTGTAAAATCTTGAAAAATGCTATTTCATTTGATATATAAGTTTACATAAGCACGAACATTGGAGTAGAATTGGAATGTAGAATTTTTATTTTTATTTCTACAAAAACGATATGAACATTTTCATAAAGTCTCTACGATGTAGTATGATCGGAGATTCTGTACTACATCAGACAACTGTTTTTTAATTTTGTTTTTTTACTGTTACAGAAAAAAAGCAGGAGAACAAGAAAATAAAGAGCGGATACAATGAACCGATAAAAACTGGACCTGAGACTAGTGTTAGTCGAGAAAAATTCTCCGTCGACAGAAGTGTTAATGACCAATCGTTTTTTAATAATGAACAAAAAGATAACTTCGAACTCACTGATTCATTTGATGAAGAACCAATGTCTGAATCTGAATTATCATTTTCTGCGAATGCACCGCCAATAGTTTCGAAATTCAACAATGACAAACTAATTTATAAGAATCAGATTTTAAACGAAGACCAGAAAAGAATGCTTTTACTTGCTGGCCCTTGTCAACCTACAGAAGCTGATATGCCCAATGGCAAATTCAAACTCACAGAAAATGGGCGCCATTTCAACTCGCAATATTATTATAAACGTACGCAGAAGCCTTTCGAAGAAAATGATCTTAGCCCTTGGTTATCATACTCACCGACTCTACATCATGCTTATTGCCAATATTGCTGGCTATTTGGAAACGAGGATACAAAAAAAATGCACTGGTTACACGGATTGGAAACATGTTCAGCGATCCATTTCAATACACAGTTTGAGCAAGACTCATCTCCAGAATGCAGTTGCAGTAGCAAGTTTTCTCAAGAAAGCTGATATCAGTCATCAACTAAATCAACAAATTAGCGAAGAAGCGAAAAAATGGCGTTACGTCCTCAACATTTTTTTTGATACTATAAGAACTTTGTCTGGCTTGGGTGTCGCGTTTCGAGGTCATCGTGAAAAAATGGATGAAGAAAATCCTGGTATATATTTGTCTATTATCAAACTCATCTCCCGACATAACTCGACTCTACATGATCACATCGAATCCTCGAATCGGATAAAGTACTTGAGCAAAACGATTACATTCGAATTATTGAATATCTTGGCTGATCAAACGCGAAATTTTTTTATTAATGAATGCAAAGAAGCAAAATTTTTCACACTGATCGCTGACTCAACAACTGATGTTGCTCACTTGGACCAAATGGCTATATTGGTGCGATACGTTACAATCCAAAAAAATGAGACAGGAGCCAAGATACTATGCATCAAAGAAAGTTTTTTATGTTTCATTCGGTCACATCGGCGATGGGAAAACCTTTTGCAAGAAAGCAAAAATCTGTCTCCAAATACAAAATTTTTCGGCATCCAACTTCTGGAAGAATTGAAACTAGAACTTTTTGAGACCAACTCTGACTGTCAAAGAGAGACACAAGATGATGAGTGTGCTGTGCCATTGGAAGATATCGAAAGCGAAGCGCTGTCACAGAAAGAAAGACTCCACATCAAAGGCTTGAGTGATACTCGTGATACTCGCACGGCTGAAAGCAGTAGAAGCAATTATCAAAAATCTTGACTGTGTTGTCAACTGTTTAGAACGAGAAACATCGAGAGAAAAGGCTACTGGAGAAGATATAATGGACGCAAATTCTCTACTGTCAGCGATCAATTGACTATTTTTACTAAACCTGACATGGTGGCATACAGTCCTATCATTCATTGACATTGCTGAAGTACAATTACAGAAAAAAGAAGTTGATCTTTTGATGACCCAAAATTGTCTCGATAATGTAATGAAGAACTTGCAAAACTTGCGTGAGGAGAGCAAGTATGATTCTTTCGTTTCGAAAGCTAAATCTCAATGGGAGAAGATGGGATGGAAGAATCCAGATTTTCCGATCATTAGACAACGACGAACGAAAAAAATGCAAGGCGAGAAAGCAGAAGACAGTTCTCTGGATATGGCAACGAAACATCGCATTGGGTACTTTGAAGTTCTGGACAGAATGTGAAGTGAATTACAAGAAAGGTCCAAAGGTTTTGATGAGATAAACTCACTTTTCGGATTTCTCAAACCTGAATCCTTCAAAAACATGGAAGAAAAAGAATTCGAAAAAAATGTGTGCAATTTGATGGAGAAATATCAAACTTTTTTTACAACTGCCTTGAAGTATGTGTTAATCAGTTTTGCGGATATATATTTCTCACAAGAACAAGATTTTACCAAGCATACTCAATTGCAATATTTGAACTTCATCGTTGAAAAAAATTTGATCAGCAGTTTCCCGGAGTGCTGCAGTTTATTGCGTTCATCACTGCCAGTGCCGAACGAACAATGAGTTTATTGAAGAGAGTCAAAGATCGGCAACGTTCTACAATGAGTGCAGAAGCATTGGACGATTTCAGCATACTTTTCATCGAACAGCAAGTCGCCAATCAAATTGATCTGGTACAACCATCGAAGTTTTCGCGGAGAAGAAAGCGAGAAGAGGATTCAAAAATATGTAAATTTTCTCGATGTAAAAAAGAATACAACTTTTATAATGCCCGATGAATAAATGAAAACATTTTTATATTTGTTGAATTCTTAAAATATATAGCTTTCACTTTCCATGGAACACCTGACGAAACATAATTTTCAATTGGGGGGGGAGGGGTACCTAAAAAAATTTTGCCCACTGGGCCTTTTTCCTTATATCCGCCACTGGATTGTGCTCATATTTTTTAGAAGATTCATTAAAAATTTCTCAGTAATTGCAAAGCCGCTGTATGATTTATTAAAGAAAGATAAATCATTTGTGTTTGGAGAAAGCGAGCTAGAGTGTTTTAATATTATGAAGAAAAAACTTATGCAATCACCAGTAATAGCGATTTATGATCATAGGGATGAAGTCGAGTTACATTGTGACGCTAGTGCAGTTGGGTATGGCGCAGTGTTGATGCAAAAGAAAAAAGATGGGAAGATGAATCCTATATTTTATTTTTCGAAAAGAACGACTGAGGCTGAGGCAAAGTATCATAGTTTTGAGCTTAAAGCGTTAGCGATTATATATGCGTTGCGTAGGTTTAGGATTTATTTGCAAGGAAGAAAGTTTAGAATTATCACTGATTGTAACTCACTGGCATTAACGCTTAACAAAGTGGAGTTAAATCCTAGAATTGCTCGGTGGGCATTAGAATTGCAAAATTACGAATATGAATTAGTTCATAGAGCTGGAGATAAAATGAAGCATGTAGATGCTTTGAGCCGTAGTACAAATGTTATGATAATTGAAACAAATAGTTTCGAAGATAATTTAGTTATATGTCAAGCGAAGGATCCAAAGATAACAAATATTAAAAAATTATAAAGAAGAACGAACATAAATATTTTGAAATGAGGAATGGCATTGTGTTGTTTTATGTGCATGGAGATATGGAAGAAAACGTAATGCATAAATACCACAATGAGCTCCGGCATATAGGAAGGGATAAAATGATTGATAGTATTATGAAGAGTTATTGGTTTGCAAACATGAAGGAGAAAAGTACCAAGCATATTGAAAATTGTTTAAAATGTGTAGCGTTTTCGCCTAGATCAGGAAAACAGGAAGGATTTTTGAAGAGTATACCCAAGGGCGATAGACCATTTGAGCTGTTACATATTGATCATTATGGACCAGTAGCGGCAGGAAGAACAAATAAACATATTTTAGTGATTGTGGATGGGTTTACAAAGTTTTTCAGGTTGTATACAACAAAATCCACATCAACAAAACAGGTAGTAAAATCACTAGAGGACTATTTTAGAGCGTACAGCAGACCCAAATGACTTCGAGATATTTTTAAAGGAGTGTAATATTAAACACATGAAAATAGCAACAGGATCGCCGCAGGCAAATGGACAAGTAGAGAGGATAAATAGGACGTTAGGACCGATGATTGCAAAATTAACAGATGTAGAAAAGGGTATTCATTGGGATTCTACAAAACAGCGGGTTGAATATACAATAAACAATACGATTAATCGGAGCATTAAGCGTTGTCCAAGTATAATGTTGTTTGAAGTAGAGCAGAAAGGAGAAATTGTGGATGAATTGAGGGAACGGTTAGAAGAAGATAGTCCTGGTGAAGGTAGAAACTTGAAAGAGATTAGAAAAGAAGCTAAAGAGAAACAGAAAAGAGCACAGTGTACGAATGAGAAATATTATGATAAGAGCAAGAAGAAATCAGGCAAATATAAAGTAGGTGATTTTATTATGGTTAAGAATTTCGATAGTACGGTTGGAGTACCTAAGAAGTTAATACCAAGAAATAAGGGGCCCTACGTCATTGATAAAGTGTTAAAGAATGAAAGGTCTTTAATTCAGATTGGGCGCAATCCGTATCAAGGTGTGTGGAGTATTCAGAACATTAGACATTGGGTAAAAAGAAAAATGCGATGAAATTTATAAATAGAAATAATACATAAGTGCAATTTGTAAATAAACTAAGCAGTAATTTAAGTCATTGTTATATCATAATTATAAATCATCTAGGTTAAATTATTTTAATTAATAAGAAAACAAAAAGATATTGAAATATTGTTACTGCTTGGGATCAGGAGATCCAAGTGTCAGGATGGCCGAGTTGTAGTAGGCTACTGCCTTCAGCTCAGCTGCTTAAACGATCCTATCGAGTAGATGTTTTAAGTAAGGTATCGATCATAGCTGTTAAGAGTAACACTGCACGATAATGTAACTTAACATAAGAAGCTATTATAACATTAAGCGGGCAATGTACAGTCTAGTTTGTATTCTGTAACAAAAGCGAGCGGTCGAGTACGCATTAACTGCGACATTAGCTGCGAAATTAACTGCGACATATATTAAAATAAAGAACATAAAGAAGAAGACTAAAAAGAATACAAGCGTCTACAATATGTTGCTTAAAAATTTTCTGAATCACAAGAATCAAAATAACGCCGTTTGCTGCAAGGAGGAGAGAATGCTGGTCCCAAGCCATCCGAAATCTTAGCACACTTGCGCCGTCTCGCTCCGGACCCAAGCAGTGAGTGCATAATTAGAACCCTTTTTCTCGCCGAGATGCCTAAAAATCTTCGTCCTCTATTTACTGTATGGGAAGAAAATGATTTAGATAAACTGGTTAGAACAGTCGCAAAAAGTCGATACTCTGCACAAGGACGTTAAACGCTTGCAAACAAATACTCGACATCGTAGCAACTCCCGCAACCAACCAGGTCCAGCAGCAGCAGTCAGCCTGTCGATTCTAAAAAGGAAGCGCGACAAGTAAATACACAGCAAGCCAATCTTTGCTACTACCACAAGCTTTTTGGCGCACTGAAATGCACAACTCCATGCGCTCGTTCGTCCTTAAGCTAAATGTGCTGTTGCCTAACACGCTTAAAAAGGTAACAGCAAATCACAAATCAACAGCGATCACATCGTTCCGCCGGCATATTGAAATGCCGTCTTCACATCACCGATGGCACATCTCACATCAAGTTCCTGGTCGATTCTGGCTCTGTAGTCTCTGTCATGCCTCGCATACTGGCTAAACAAAACTTAAAGCAGAGCGATTTACTTTTATATGCGGTAAATCAAACAAATATACGAACTTATAGAAACGTTATAGCAGAACTCAATCTTGGGCTCCGTCGCTGTTTCATCTGGCCTTTTATAATTGAAGACGTTCAAACACCTATAATTGGAGCATTACTTGTCGATCTCAACAAACAACGTTTCATTGACTCAATTACGGAACTCAACATACCGGAATGCCTCACAAATGCGAAACTCATATCAGTATCAACTTTACATGGTAAGCCAACTTTTCAAAATCTTCTGCAAGAGTTTGTCGACGTGAAAATTCCTACAAGGAAACTTTCCAATCAGCACGACGTCTGTCATTTCATCGAGACCAATGGCAGCCCCATTTTCGATCGACCTCGTCGCCTATCTGGCGAAAAACTTGCAACGACAAAAGCTGAGATCAACTTCTTGATTAAAAAATAAATTCGCCGACCTTCTAAAAGCTCTTCGTCGAGCCCACTTCACATGGTCAGCAAAAAGGACGGCGGTTGGCGTGCTCGTGGAGATTACCGCAAACTCAACTCGTTTACTGTGCCTGATCGCTACCCGATTGCACACATTCACGATTTTACCGAACAACTACACATACATCTGGTAAAGGCCTACTACCTACTAGATTTCAATGGCAGAGAACGATATCCAAAAAACAGCTGTATGTACACCATTTGGGCTGATCGAGTTTTTCTTCATTCCTTTTGGATTGAGAAATGCATCGCAAACCTTTCAACGCTTTATGGACAACATTTTTCAAAACATTGATTTTGTTTATTTTTATATTGCCGATATATTAATCATGTCTTCTACAACTGCAGAGCACGAGGAGCATCTTCGTATTGTTCTGCAAATCCTACGCAACCATGGGCTTTTCATCAACCTGAGTAAATGTCAACTTGCTCAGCCCAAGGACCGATTCCTCAGTTATGTAATCAGCGAGCATGGAATCATACCTCCCACCAATCGCATTGATGTAATCGTCAACAACTCACGTCCTGTTACACTCAACGAGCTTGGTCGATTTTTTGGCATCTTCAACTACTACCGCAGATGCCTTCCAAACTCATCACAAATACAAGCGCCATTATCAGAATTGCTTAGAAAAGTTAAAAAGAATGATTGGCGCTAGCTGAATGGACACCCAATTTAATCACAGCTTTTGAGGCCTGTAAACGCAGTATGACTGACTCAGTACTGTTGGCACATCCTTCGTCAAAATCAAATCTCTCGTTGGACTGTGATGCATCTGATGTGGCTATTGGTGCCTCTTGGTTTTTTCTCTATGAAACCCAGCAATTGTGAAAAGAACTACAGCACTAGCAATTTTCGAAGCAATCAAGTATTTTAAGCACACGCACGATCATTCATCATTAAAAACGACCACAAGCCACAATATATGCATTCAAGCAAAGGCCCGAAAAAGCGTCGCCCCGCCAAATACGGCAATTGAGTTATATTTCTCAATTCTGCACTTCAATCGTCCACATCAAAGGATCAGAAAACGCCATTACCTTTCCATTTTCACGACTATGCGCAATATCTATGCCAGTAACAGTCCAATTGAACGACATTGAAAAGGAAGCAGTTCCACTCTCTAACATATCGGCAGAAACGGTGGCGAATTTTTTCTGGGCACAATGGATAGCACCTTTTGGAGCACCTAAAACCAACACCACAGATCAAGGCACACATTTTGAATTGGCCTTGTTCAAGCAGCTTGCCCAAATCGTCGGCAGCAAACATATACACAGAACAAGTTACCACCCACAGTCAAATGGTCTTATTGAGAGATGGCATAAATCATTAAAAAGTGCTTTGAGGTGCAACACAGAAATTCCATGGGCCAAACTCTTGCCCACAGTTTTACTTGGCCTTCGAACTTGCTACCAGCAAGACCTGCAATCATCTGCTGCAAAAATGCTTTATGGAACGCCAATCCGCTTACCCAATGAATTTTTTGACAGTTTGGATGCAACCACCAATTCATCGGATTTTATCATCAACTTTCGCGAACACATGCAACTCATCAGACCAACTGCTACAGCCCACCATATAAAGCATAAAATGTTTTCAATCAAAGGCATCGAAGACTGCACACATGTTTTCATAAGAACCGACACCGTAAGACAAACGTTGGAACCAACTTTTACTGGACCTTTTGAAGTAATTCAACGCCAAAATGATCGCGTTTTCACACTAAAAATTAAAGGCAAAAAAGTAGCCGTATCCGTCTACGGACTCAAACCCGCTTTCATTGTCAACGATGACAAATTATTAAATAAAAAACAAGTAAAAACGTTGCAGTCGGATGCAACAGACTGCGATATACAGTGATACCAGTTTACATAACTGCGTTAAGGATTCTGTGTGCAAATAGTAATATATGGGGGTTTTGGGTATACATATATATCAGGCAGAAGGGGTATGCGTGACATTCAATTTTGTGAGGCAAATCTGTGGCCGATGGTACCTCCTATCCCGCTACCAAGATTGGAGACTCTAAACTGACAAAGATATAGAGGTGGGCGGTTTAAGTGGGCGTGGCATCAAAATTTGCATTTTGTTGTACATCTGTTACGGATGTCACTAACAATGTTCCTACCTTTGGTGACTCTAGCTTTAAAACTGGCGAAGTTACATGCATTTTGGTTTTCTTTAGGGCGGTGGAGCATGTCCCTTTTAGGTGGGGGCGTGGCACCCAAATTTTGATGTATATCTGTGCCAGATGTTAGCATCGACGTTTATGCCAATTTTAATGACTATAGGTTCAAAACTGTAGAAGATAAAGCCATTTTTGCCTATAATTGGAGGGGACTGGGGCGGAAGACGTGAGCATGGCATCAAAACTTTTGATGCAGTCTTTGAGGAATGCCACTAGCTATCTTGCCCCCAAATTTGATGACTCTAGCTGCTAAAACGTGGAATATATATGCCATTCAGCGATTTGCATATCGTGGTGTATCGACTTGTTATCGATTTCCCAGGCTCCCTGAGGTCGTAGAGCCCTAAATTTAACACTTTGTCTAACGAAGGCATGCACCAAGAAAGTTGCAAGTCTCTTGCTTTAAGGCTGTCGAAAAAAGTTGCGTTCATAAAGACAGACGGACGGACAGATGGACAGACAACATGACGGACATTGCACAAACCCAATTTACTATGATACCGTTGGTATCAAAGTATAACAAGACAACACTTCGCCACAAACGTATAAGTGAAAAGACCAAGTACATTTTCAACAATCGTGAATCATCACTAGAGAGGGAGTACTGTGGCGACCCAGAAAACACCACCTACCGAAAAACCTTCGATGCCTATGACAGTTGATAGATGCGATATGAGGTAGAAGAAGAAGATATGTTCATCTCTAGCGCGCGTACGATTGAAGCAGCAGTGCCAAACTTTCAGTATTATCATTGTTATTATTATAGTTGTTAATAAGTATATGTTCAAAATGACTAAATGCCGGTTTTTTAGCGAAATTTTCCAAAGTGCCTTGTATTTATGTACATATATATACATATATACATATATATATATATGTACATACACAACCAAATGGAATAAATATCCAACGCTGATGCAGATTTCTGGCGGATGTCACTATGTACCTTCATACCAAATTTGGTGGTAAGAGCTAAAAATATGAGGAAGAAGCTGAATTTTTTGATTTTAATTGTATAAGGGCTGGGGCGGCAGATGTATCCATCTAACTTTCCAAAAATTAGCTGACACTTTCCTATTAAATATGTAACATATATTTGTTTAATCGATTTGCGCCTCACTTGTGATTTTTTTCACTTACCTCTTAGCAATAACGCCAAAATGCAAATAGATAATGGTTCCTGAAAATAGAAGACACATTATTAATATTTAGAAATGGGATGGCTCTTGGGATCGAAATTGTAACGTAATCTAAATCAAAAGTAGCTTTTGGGCAAAGCTTTTATTAGACCCATATTGATTGACGCAACTTTAATTTGGGGCTCGGGCATAATATTAAATTAACATATGTAGTGTATAGGTTCCAGGATTAACTTTTTTTGAAAAATTACGAAAGCACTGTGGATGATGTTCTTATCTCTCATTGCATATCGCATTTTCGAGTAAGCTACACATTTTAGCAGGTAAAGTCCCCAAAGTTGGTGGCAAAATAGGTGACATTCCCAAAAAATAGTGTACACTGCTAGTATGAAGAAGAATTAGTATGAAAGGTGTTTTTCATTTTGGGGTCTATAATTCTTTAGCGGCTTAAGACTCAACGCCAACAGACCAACTTTGGCCAATCAGAAATAATTAAATACAACAAAAAAGAATATTAGAGGGAAGAAGACAATTTATATCGCAGAGAATACAGATGAAGCAAAAGGAGCTTGCCTGCTGCAGGTGAGCCAGCAAGGCAGCGCGATGGCTTAAAATAAGTAGGCTTAAATCTGAGTTTTTAGAATTCTTCTTAGCCACACGTTCCTTGATTGATTAGAAGACAGTATCTGGTCTCGACGACAACGCGATGACGAGATGTTCGAGGACTATATGCTCGAGGTAAGGGAAATGATGTACCAGGCTGCGTACAGGGGCCACCAAGAGTTAAGCCTGGTGTACGAGAGCTCAGCGCCCGAACACCGGCTGTACATCCGTAGGCACGATTTTACCTTTTTAGCACGGCTGGCACAGCTTTCTTTCAAATATGAGAGCGTTAGACAGCAAAGCCGCGAATGTGTAGCCCGTGGTCATACGGGGGCAATAGGTATCCGAAACGGGTAATCGGCGAGGTTAATCCAGCGAAACATTTTAATCCGTTTAGGTCTCAGCCACAGTTCGGGCGAAGTAGCAAAAGCTCGGGTACGTCAATTTTCTATCAGGGGTGATTGCGAAAGAGATGATCGGTTAGGCTCGTCAAAGGGTACCCGGTGAAAGGTGCATATGCTACAGCTGCACGCAGGCGGTACACTTTGCCAAGGAGTGTCCCAAGCCGTGTGTGCAGTTTTAAAGGAAGTGCGGGGCAAGCGTGTCAACAAAGGCCAATGTTCTCTGAAGTCGGGGGTGGGAAACAGTCAGCGGCACCATCTAGGATGGGATTCGGAGGGGGCCAACGCAATCCAGTCCCGAAGTTAGAGTACCTTCTTAGAGTGGAAGACTGGCGGATATCCGCTTCTCTGAAAGTCGGGGACCAGGTAGCGACAGCGACAGTAGACACAGGGGCTATTAAAAGCTTCGATAGCAAGGGGTTTTCCCGCAGTATAGCGGGTTCTAGCTGGTCAAGCTGGGACAGATGTCACGACGAATATGCTCGTGATGCCTTCGATGCTAGACAACGTTATATTGGGATCGACTTTTTGTGCCATGTGGGGACGATTATCAAGTGTGGCCAGGCTAGGCTTATCCTCGAAACGCTAGGAAAACAGGATATGGAACCACATCAGATCAACGCGGGATGCGGGCAAGCTGCAGTAGTATCGGAGGACTACTGTTATATGAGGCAGAAGGACGATGTTTTGGGGGCACCTCGAAATTGCCTTGGGAACAATCCGGGGAGCCAGGCTGGATGCCGAGTCGGATATCGACATGCAACAGTAAGGCTACTATCCTTAACCCCTGCGATATAACACCTGATCAACGAGCAGGTCGATAAGCTACTAAAAGCCGGTGCGAATGAGCCGTCTCACAAAGCGTCGATCGTACTCGTCCGGAAGAAGACAGGCGTGTGGCGGATGTGCATTGACTATAGGAAGCTTATGCTTTTCGGACTGCACTTGGCGTGTCCAACCTTCCAGCGAGATTTTGACACGGTTTTTGGACCCGACGCCATGCGTTAGCCAATCTGCACGACATAATAGTGATCGGAGCGCCGAAGAAACTTAAAATAAGTGTTTATAAGTGGTCATGTCTCTGCTAAGGGTGCTGACAAATGCTAGTCGGGCGAGAGAAGAACACTCTATAAAATTATCCCAGTCCAAGGTGGAACAGCATTGTGCAGAGGGACTCGCGGCCGAGGGGTTGCTCGGTCTCTACTTTGCGAACTCTGGATACCTGCCGACCTCCAGTTTCAATCAGGCTTCCCGCGATACACGGGCTATGTCGCAGGTGACCGTCCTTCCCGTCTACTCGTGGGACCTAACATGAACCAATCTCATACAAATAACGTAAAATCAGTGTCCGAGGCACTCAAAACCTCTGTGGGAAACGACAATCCCTCTTCAGGTGGTAACACCTCAGACACGTCTGGTAAGCCAACAGACGCTCAGAAAGTAGCAACGGCCAACTCTACTTCAGGGGCTAGCACCTCTATTTCAAAGTCTGGCAAGCTAGCAGGCTCGCGAAATGTTGCGAAAGGGGCAAGCTGGAGGCGACAAAAACAGTCGTCCTTCCACCCTGGGCGTCGTCCAGAAACGGCTCCTGTTCCCGGGTCCGCGACTGTGGCGACTGCCTCGGGGTCAGCCAAAGTTTCAAATGGCAAGCCATCCTTTCAGGATCGGCAACGGGCTGCTGATATTCTTCAGCACAATCTCACGGCCCAACCAGCATTCCCGGATGGTGCCCAGCTTGTGGAGTGGGCAAAAACCATCCTTCCGGATTTCAAGCCGGCAATTGCGTCCGTTTCTGGCAAAGCGAAGCAGAAACGGCAACGCTCCGCAGAAGAGACGGCCCGGCAAGCCAAGCGGATCCGGCCTCCCCCTCGTCCACAGCCACTCAACCGGTCCTTCGCTGAAGCCGCCAGGGAGTAGGTGCATATTGGGGTCCTAGACAAGGGCCACAGTGAGTGCCAGATCACTCGGCATAGGTGAGGGGCCATTAAGTGTGAGCTCCAAGAGAAGCTCCTGGACTTGATGATGGAGTCCAGTGGACCACCACAACGCTGCTTTGACGCCGGTTTGCATCAGGGCTGCATCAAAGCGATAGCTTGTGAGGATGTGGCGTCTGCCGCCATATACAAGCAAGCCTTTGCGATGTTGGAAGAGATCTACCCCGGCGCGAAACTAGAGGCGGTCGACTGGAAAGACATACCCAGTCGCCCCCGCGCCAGTGTTTGAGTCTCTGCCAAGCCTGAGGATCCAAAAATGATTCTCAAGCTTTTCCAGCTTTGCAACCCTGACAAGTGGTCCTGGTCATCAATGATGAGTCGGCCAAAGAACTGGTCAAATCCAATGGTGCAGCCTACTACGGGTTTAATCTGAAGATGTCACTACGACTTCTGCAGATCAACCTCCACCACTGTAAGGCGGCTGCAGCCGCTCTTCTGCTCCGCATAAGCCAAGTCCTCATCCAGGAACCTTGGGTCTGTGGTGGCAGGGTTTCTGGTTTGGGGACGAAGGACTACAAGCTACTTGTGGCCCGCAATGTGGCCCTGCCACACACGCTCCTGCGTAGCCTGATCGCCGACTGCGAGGCGACCCATACGGAGCTCATCATCGGATGCGATGCCAACGTACACCACCATCAGTGGGGCAGCACATACATTAACGAACGGGGTGAGTCACTTTTTAACAATATCCCGTCCACCAACCTTAATATCTGCAATAAAGGAAACGACCCTACCTTTATTACAAGAAACAGGCAAGAAGTCTTAGACATGACGCTTGCAACGGTGTCCCTCCATCAAAGACTCATTAGATGGAGGGTACTTAATGAACATTCGTTCTCTGACCATAGGTATATAGCAGGGACTGCAAATAATGATTATTTGTTTTTTTTTTTTAAATAAATAAATCATTCACTTATAGTATCTTTGGGACAGCAAGAAATATACCAATATTCATCTTTAAGGCTCATTTATCCATTTTCACCATTACTTAAAATTTTTCAATTTTCATGGATTTACTCACATAAGATTGATTAATTTTGAGTTATACGTACAACTCAATCAATAATCATTATTTTAGAGCAAAAAAATAAAAGTAATGAAATAATGATTATTCTTTGAGTTTTATTTTTTGCTCAAAAATAACACTCAAATTGTTATTTTCACCTTTTCTTAGGGAATAATCCTAAAAATGATATATATTCCTAGTCAGATAATCAAGACAAACCATAACAATCCATTTTTAAAATAAAAAAAATTGCTCATTGCTTGATCGTTATATTGATCTATTTATAGCAGTGATGTCAAAAGTATGCTTATCGAAGAGTGACCACCAATACAAATAAATAAAACACAATTTCTCAATGTCCGGTTGGGTAAACTAACTGACGTTTAGTCAAATTTGAGTTTCTCAATGTTCGGTTAGGAGTAAATGAAAAACAAGTAAAAACGTTGGAGTCGGACGCAACCGACTGCGATATACTTTGATACCAGTTCACATAGCTGTGTTAAGGATTCTAAATGCAAATAGTAATATATGAGGGTTTTGGGTATAAAATTGGAGACTGTAGCTCAAAAACTGACCAAGATATAGAGGTGGGCGGTATAAATGGGCGTGGCATCCAAAACATTGATGCAGATGTGTTACGGATGGCACTTACAATGTTCATACTAAATTTGAAGAGCCTAGCTCGAAAACTGAGAGAGATATAGCGGTGGGCGGTATAAGTGGGCGTGGCATCCAAAACATTGATGTTCACCTGTTACGGATGTCACTACCAATGTTCATACCAAATTTGGTGACTCTAGCTTAAAACCTGGCGAAGATACATGCCTTACGTTTTTTTTTTTAGGGCGGTGGGTCATGTCCCGTTGTTTGGGGCGTGGCATCCAATGTTTTGATGCATTACTTTGTCAGATGTCAGTATCTACCTTCATGTCATTTTTGGTGTCTATAGCTTCAAAACTGTGGAAGATACTGGCATTTCTGTTTATAATTGGAGGGGGGCTGGGGCGGAATAGGTGGGCGTGCCATCCAAACTTTTGATGCAGTTTTTTGGGGAATGTCACCAGCTATCTTGTCATAATGTTTGGTAACTTTAGCTTAAAAACTGGCAAAGATACATACATTCCGGTTTTTATTAGGGCGGTGTGGCATTTCCCGTTGTTCGGGGGCGCGGCATCTAAAGTTTTGAATCATAACTATGTCAGATGTAAGTATCTACCTTCATGTCAATTTTGGTGGCTATAGCTTCAGAACTTGAGAAGATACAGGCATTTTTGTTTATAATTGGAGAGGGGCTGGGGGCGGAGTAGGTGAGCGAGGCATCCAAACTTTTGATGCAGTTATCTTAAAGGTTGTCGGAAAAAGTTGCGTTCATACAGACTGACGAACAGATGGACGGACAGACGGACGAACAGACAACATGACGTACATTGCACAAACCCAATATACCATGATACCTTTGGTATCAAAATATAATAAAGTAACCGGAAGGCTGGGTCCCGTTTAAAATTGATAAACTGATTTCTTGTCACGATATATCGTTACGAATTATAGTAAAACTTATAATGATTATGGTCCCTGGTATATAAACATATCCTTCTCCCTTGACACACCCAAGCCAAAATGGTGTAGAAATTACAAACGAACGAACAGGACCGTTTTCAAAGACCTTATTGGGAGACTTATTACCGAACAGCCCCCTTCGGGACTCCCATCCCCTGAGCATACAGAGATGCTCACTCATAAACTCACGAAAGCATGCATGTTCGCCCTTAACATGTCAACCGATTTTCTCTCTTTTATCATCACATGAGATATACAAAGTTTCTCGCCCTTAAAGCCACCTAGACCTGACGGCATCATTCCAGCACAATTGCAGCAGGCAGGTGTAACTGCCGTTAACTGGCTTCATAAAATCTTTAAAGATATCCTAGCGACAGGCTTGACCCCGAAGGATTTCCGCCCCATTAGCCTGACATCCTTTCTACTCAAAACGCTAGAAAGGGTTTTGGGCCTACACATCAGAAACTCGATCAAGACAGATCATTTCTCTCAAGCACAACACGCTTACAAAAATGGTAAATCAACCGAAACAGTGCTTCACGCTGTTATCTCCACAGTCGATAAGGCTATCTACCAAAGGGAGTACTGTCTTTTAGCCTTCCTAGACATAGAGGGCGGTTTTAATAAAGTAGTACCAGAAGCGATCACCGAGGTGCTATCGAATTTGGGGGTCGAGCATCGCATTGTGGATCTGATTGATCAACTTCTCAAACGAAGAATCGTCAGAGCCACCTTGGGGTCCTTGACGATCTCCAGGTTCGTAAGTAGAGGCACCCCACAAGGGGGTGTCCTCTCCCCTCTCCTATGGAATGTGGCAGTCAACAGTCTGCTGCGCTCCATGGAGGGTAGGGGCGGTAAGGTTATCGCCTATGCAAACGATGTCACTATTGTTTTCTCGGGAAAATACCCCTAAACACTGTGCGAATGTATGACCACCGCACTTCGAACCCTGTCCTCCTGGACCACGTCAAAGGGTCGCGGACTAAACCCAGCTAAAACTGATTTAGTCCTATTTACTAGGAAATATAAGATTCCTCCACTCTGACCTCCAACCCTAAACGGGGTGGAACTTGCTTTTAGCAAATCGGCCAAATACTTAGGGCTCACTTTAGATAGTAAACTAGACTAGAATCTCAATACAGAGCAACGTGCTAAGAGAGCCTCAGTCGTCTATGTATACCTGCAAAAAGTCCATTGGACTGAATTGGGGAATGGCACCCCAGATATCGCTGTGGGTGTACACAGCTATTGTAAGGGCCATCCTACTGTATGGAGTATCAGTATGCTGGCCAGCATTGTTAAAGAAAACAACAGACCATAAGCTCGGCAAAGTACAGCGCACCGCAAGACTGACAACAACAGGAGCTCTCTTAACGACCCCAACTGAGACTCTAGACAACATCCTAAACCTTCTACCAACCGACCAAATTGGGAAATTAGTAGCAATTTTCTCCGCCCTACGCATGAGAGAAACAAATCAGTGGCCCGAAATGACCTACGGTCAGTCCAATATACTTGTGGGAAACTCACTTATCCCCTCAAACACGGACTGCTGCAGTGCTCTAGAATTCCCTAGACAAAGACCAGAGGGAGCGACGGGATGAGTCCCCACCGTCTTCCCTGCACACCGTCTTCCACCGCCAGCAGGTTGGTATTGATGACGGTGGAGACAACCGCCATCTACATTTCATTGCCCAACGCCCGAGACTAGCACCCTCAACCGAAGGAACCAGTATCGTGTTCTAGACAAATTGAGATCAAGGAGGTGGCACCAGGCCTGGGAGTCTGGGAGGGGATGGTAACGGCCGCAGGGGGAGGGGATGTTATACCCGCAGAAAAGATGAACGCAGAAAGCAAGGAGGAGGAGGCCACCGAGGAAAGTATGAATTGTGCTGCGCACAAAAACGGAACACACAAAATAACGCAGCCAGTCAAACGGAAGACGTAATAAACCAATGGTAAGAGGGCCTAGAGGCGGTGGTGTACAAAGAGGAGCCGACCAGCCTGCAAGCGAAACCAGGTTGCGAAATACCGCCGAGGAAGTGGGCGGTACAGCCGGCAGGTTGGCCCGTCTAGCCGGACGAGGACGCACTAGCAGAGGTTGCTGTTGAGAAGATCGATGAGGCGGTGAAACAATGCAGCAAGGGAGCGCGCCGGACCCTGTTCAAGGTCATGGTGTGAGGACTGCGGTACAGCGTAACGGCCTGCGCAAATGGATGCGTTACCATCAAGCTCCCGAAAGAGCTTGATTTTGGGATAAGCCCAAAATAGGCAGAAGCGTTAATATATTGTAATTTTTTGATATTAGTTGTATAAGAAGACACAGGAAGCGTAATTGTTGACAATTTTAGAATTGTAATTATGATTATTTTTATTCATAACGCAAAAATCGAAGAAAATGTTTCAAGTTGTACACGCAACAAGCGGAGATAATATAAAAGTTGTATTCTTTATTATTTAGTAAGATTAAAGAAAGTTAAGAGAAAGTTTTACTAGCTCTAACGCCTTAAGTTTAAATTCGGCTTTAAAAAAACTGTTTCAAGCGCAGAGTTGTAAGGTGCAGCGCGCCAGCTGGGAACAAAAAACAAACCACACTCGCGTACGTGCGCGGTGAATAGCTGAAAGCAATGCTTGCGACGAGGCTGGATCGCGACCGACCCGAAAGAATATAACAAGAAGACCGACGTGCCTGAACGAGCGCTAAGAAAAACAAGTAAGAGGTTCTAGTCGAGAAATCCCGACTAGGACATACCCTTAACCCGATACTTAACGCTTACAGTTACATATGTGTATTAAATCAGTGACCAATATGACCAAACTTCAAACTGCGATATCTCCGGTGTTTCTTAACCGATTTTGACCAATAAAAAAAAAAAAATTTTTTTAAATGTTCATTATTTTATCCGTAGTTTCAAACCTCATTTTCACAATTTTGAAATTGAAGATTTTTTGTTATCGATCACATGTGTATATCGGTAACCAGAAGTGTTATCGAAAATTCAAAACAAACTTGATCTTCTCATGGTATAGGAGAGCTTAAGTTTCAAACTTGAAGTTTCTAGCTCTTATAGTCTCTGAGATCGGCGCGTTCATACAGACGGACAGACGAACAGACAGACAGACGGACAGACGGACATGGCTAGATCGACTCGGCTGTTGATGCTGATCAAGAATATATATACTTTATGGGGTCGGAGATGTTTCCTTCTGTCTGTTACATACATTTGCACAAAACCATTATACCCTTATTTACCCATTTTATGGGTTAAGGGTATAAAAAAATATATAAGTTAATAGTGAACGAAATTGAGCGTGCAGAGAACACTTGCCGGACAAAAAATAGTTAAAAAGTAAGAATTAGTTAATATTCGTAATTATTATAGAAAAGGAGAATAAATTGATCGTAGGTGAGCTAATAACAGACGCAAAAGGCAATTTTTTACATATTTTTTTTACTAAGAACACTTGCACTCGCGTGCTTGATTATATCCCGCCTCGATACAACCATCGTTAACTCCGATGACCGCCAAATTAGTGTGGAACCCTGACGGCGTGACCAACATGAAAGTGGCTTGCGCTTTCACATCCCTATTGCCCCTGTTGGCGCGCTAGCGTGAATCAACCATTTGAAGGCCCCGTTTTATAGTCTCAGCAAAAACAAATATCTTGTGAGTTAAGCCTGGCCAGACTGAGATCTATACCACAGTAAATTACCACATTACAATTGATTTTGTGGTCTAGCCATATTATTCGCTTGAGATGTTTTTGAATTAACAGTTGATAATGGATATGCGTGCGAAGGCATTGGCATGCATACCAAGATATTGTATTGTTCAGTAACAAACAGACTCAACTAAATTATACTGTCATTAAAGACGACTTAAACACATTCGGCATATAGTTTCAGATAAGTTATGACAAAGAACCAAGTATATAAGAATACTTGAAGGACTTTGTGGAGTTTTGCTGAATGTATGCATGCAGGCATTTTAATGCAAGATGGAAAAGCTTATGATAACATTATGACTCAAGTTACTGTCATTCTTGTAGACGAAAGAGGTGCAGAGGAAACGGCATCAATGGAAAAGCCTCCCTTATAAAATGCAATACTTTTGATAAACTAGTGAGCAAACATGTACAGCTTACCCCTGACTATATTAATATTAAAGCGCTAGGTACGCATTATGATTATGATGAATTAGGAACTCAACAGTCATTGGCAAACAACAGCGTTATCTAAATAGTACACGTTCAAAAAAACAAAATGATGAATAAATTCCGTAACAGACATCAGTGATGGGATCGATTGATGTAATGCAACACAGGACGAAATACAGGTTTGGCCAAATCTTATTGAAATTACCCGCAAAATAAAAGACAATATCTCACTTCCCATATGCAGTATAAAATAAGATTGTTCATTAACGATATATATATGCTGCAGTTTGGTCATATCCCATTAAGGTCCAATTCGAGAAGTTATAATTTCCTGAACACAAGACAACCAGAGCCGAGTATTGCCAGAAGCAGTTATGCGATTGGGAACCATAGTAATATCTTAAGATATGAAAAATTTTCGATACAACATCCTGAAAACGATTTTGCAAACATAAGTCTAACAGAGTTTGCAATGCTGTTTAAGCCGTACTTGCAGAATAAAGTAAGTGAAACGGAGACCGCATTGATCATAACGATTATGAATAACAATCACACATGTGTCGTTCGCTCATGTTTGAAGATAGCAAAATGGCTGTGAGGAATGTTTTTGCAGTTCTCAGGGTGGCATTTTTTATAGCAGCATCGGATCCAGATAAAGTTTTCTACAGTTTTCGGTCCGAAATTAAATAACTTGAAAGTTTTAATAATGCAAAAGAGGCTTTTTGGCTAAAGGGAATCGTTTGAAAGCAGCGAATAGAAATAAGCGCCAACATCGAAAGCGGGACCAACATCTTGAAAACGTATTCAAACAGGATCGTGATTTCAAAACTCTATGACCTAGAAAAAATAAATTCTGAAGCTGAAGAAGACCTGCATGAAATGTGCAACGATTAATTTCAGAAAACTCAAAACGCTAAGAATATTGATCATTGTTTAATCTTATCGCCGAAACTATTGGAGCAAGCACCGGGAAAACTTTCCGCTGTTATTTATAGAAAACTTGTGCAATAAGTTGATGCTCTTACTGGCGTCGTAGCAAGGTTGGTCGGTGTATCTACGCCACATTATTTACTCAACAAGTAAAATCTTTGCAGTGGGGCGCAACCGACTGCGATATACCCTGATACCTGTTAAAATAACTGTGTTAAAGATTCTGTGTGCAAATAGTAATATATTGAGATTTTGGGTATAAATATCAGGCGGAAGGGGTAGGCGTGACATCCAAATTATCTGTGGCGGATGACACCTTCTATCCCCCTACCAAGTTTGGAGACTCTAGCGCAAAAACTGAGAAAGATATAAAGGTGGGCGGTATAAGTGTGTATGGCGTCAATGCACATCTGTTACGGATGTCACTAACAATGTTCCCACCAAATTTAGTGACTCTACATAAAAAACTGGCGAATATACATGCATTTTGGTTTTTTTAGGGCGGTGGGGCATGTCCCGTTGTTCGGGGGCGTGGCATCCAATCTACCTTTACCTTTTTTTTGTGGCTATACCTTTTTTTGGTGGCTATAGCTTGAAAACTGTAGAAGATACAGGCATTTTTCGTTATAGTTGGTGGGGGTTGGGTGCGGAAGAGGTGGGCGTGGCATCCAAGTTTTTTGGGGATTTATTGACTCTAACTGCTAAAATGTGGAAATATATATGTGTGTTTTATCGATTTTTATCGATTTCCCAGGCCCACTTTGTCTGACGAAGACATGTACCAAAATATTCGCAAAGTTGCAAGGCTTTCGCTTTAAGGGTGTCGAAAAAAGTTGCGTTCATACAGACAGACTGACAGACACCATGACGGACATAGCACAAACCCAATATATATAACAGAGGACGCTCACAAATTAGAACCAGTTGGTTCCTGGGGTAGTTCTAATTTCTGAAAAGTTCTAATTTCTGGACGCATTTTGAAATGTCGTATAAGGCAATAAATGGCTTCTTTCCTGCTTAATAGGCTTCGAAAAGAATGTTATTTTAAGTTAAATCAAAAAAAAAAAAAAAATGTATTCATACATAATTGTGCAAAAAAGGCTTAGGGGTTATATAACTTTTTTTTTAAAAAAGAAAAACGAAAATTTGCTCATTCCTAAAGTATATTCCCTAGAGAACATTTTTCCAAATTTTCATAGAGATACGAATAATAGTTCGATAGGAAAACAGCGTTTTGAGGCGCGGTTCGTCACGGCTGCGGACAGCAACGTAAAACTTTGAATGCGATTATCTCAAAGTCGTGTTTTTCCAAAAGTGCCTTTGCTGTGACCGCGATTACACAAGAACTATTGGATCGATCTTCTTCAATTTTTTTTAAATTATTCGTAATGATTGTGCCGAGTTCGTGAACGATTCGGTTTTTATGCACCAATTTTGATTTTGCAGATCAGAAATTTTTAATAAAATTTTTAGAGCTCGAAAAATCAACTTTTTGGAAAAATTGTTACTGTATGCAGAAAAAAACCAAATATTCTTGAAACTAATCGTTCACGAACAGGATATAATACTATACTAATGAAATTGTTTTGGCTTTTTGATTTCTGTTGACCTGCAGGACTTCCATCGTGGTCACCGCAAGCCGCTATAAAAAAAGAGTTCTGAGAGAATTGCCATAACTTCGTAAATTATTTATATTTTTTCAAGAGCAAACGCTTGTTGTTTCGATAAAAACATATACTATCAATAAATAATAACTTCAGTGTCATAAAATAATTGCTACAAACCTGAAAAAAAATCCAAAGTTCCCTAAATTTGTTCGCTCAAAAAGGTATATAACCCCTTAAATGACTTTTATTAAGAATTTTATATTTTATCATTTACAGTTATCATTCTTACTGTAGTAATCTGTTTTTTTTTTTTTGTTTTTTTCTTTAAATTAGACAGAACAATGTCTTTACGGAGCTCCAAAAGATTAGCCGTGTACTTACTATTATGCGTCTCACTATTTTTGCAAATTATTATTATTAAATTATTTCCATTGCCGTCAAAGTGCTTGTCAAAAGTTTGCATGTAAATTACCGAATATAAGTGCGTTTAACAAAAACACACAAATTTAATAGGAACACACGCAGTTGGTGAATCCCCTTTTTATATGCAATTCGTTAAAAGGCAAACCAAAATAATAATTCACGTAAAGAAAAAAAAAAACCCTCCGAAATTAGAACCGCGGTTCTAATTTCACAGCGTTCAATGAACTAAAAACACTGGTTCTAATTTCTGGAAGATTCTAACTTCCGAGAGTTCTAATTTGTGAGCGTCCACTGTAGTATGATACCTTTGGTATCAAAGTAAAACAAGTAATAGTGTATTTCCTTTATCCAGTTATTCTCAGTTATTACCATTTTGAGTAACTGAGGTTCATTTTGCGTGTATTTTCCCATAAGGAATTTACTGCAGTAAACCTTCAGTCAATGGTAACTGGGAATAACTGGTAATCGGCAATCGTTATTTTTCGATGAACATCGCTGAAATATCGCTGTTAATGGATAACATTACGTTAACATAGCTAAAACAGGTGATAGAAATGTGCAAAGGTTAGCGCAATATTTAAATTTTTATATTGTTCCTGAATTACAAGCAACAAAGATTGCAGGCCATGCATGTTTGCCAATAAAATTCAACAAAAAGGCTTTTAAAAGTTCAAAAGTTAAGTTTTAGATTATTATTCTTACTTTTAATAATCAAACTCAGATCAAAACAGCTGATTTATTTACTGAACTTTCAGTAACTGCATAATGGAAATAGGATTGGCAAATGTCCGATAAATTTTACCATAACTGGATAAAGGAAATACACTATAAGAAAGCTCTAGTCGAGAAATCCCGACTAGGACATACCCTTAACCCTAGATGTAATCCGTACTGTCATTTGTTTGTATTTACCGAGACCAATATAAACAAGATTCAAACTGCGATATCTCAGGTATTTCTTAACCGATTTTGACCAAATTTTTTGAAATGTTCAATATTTTACCCATTGTTTTAAACCTCATTTTCACAATTTCGATATTCAAGCTGTTTTTGTTATCGATCACATGTGTATCTCGAGAACCAGAAATGTTATCGATAATTTGAAACAAACAAAATTTGTCTACACTATGATACCCTTGGTATCAAAGGATAAAAACCTTTAATTATATTAAAATAAAATAAAAAAATAAAATAAAATAATCCTATTAATTACTTTTGATTTTTTGTTATCCTAATCATTATATCATCATAAATGTTCATGGGCAAACCATATAGTCACTTTCCAAAATTATTTGAATTGATTAGTAATTGTTATCGCAATTTAACAGGTATGATAATTACATCTATTGAGGATGTCACTATATACCTTCCTATATACCTTTGGCGGAAGAAGTTTTAACGGCATTTTAAACTTTCAAACGCCGTAAAGCAGTGGCTCACGCCATGAAATATCGAAATTGTGAAAGCAAGGTTTCAAACCATTAGTAAAATAATGAACATTTAAAAAAATTTGATTAAAATCGGTTAAGAAACACTGGAGACATCGCAGTTTGAAATTTGGTCATTTTGGTCATATTGGTCACTGGGTAAATACACACAAATGACTGTACGCGTTACGTATGGGTTTAAGGGTATGTCCTAGTCGGGATTTCTCGACTAGAGCCATCTTACATGTTTTTATTGTTTTAGGTTCGAATTTCCAAGTTTAAAGAGTGCAGAATAATTTTGCTACACTTTGTGTTTGCTAGCATTGAGTTTCTGCCATTCAAATCTTTTTCGAAAATGCTTTCGAGCATTGGGTATTGCGTAGTGACTAATTATATGTGCAAAACACTTTCAGCTGAACTTTCATGATGATAATGTTGCAATTCAACCTAAATTCGTAGAATATATATATATATAATTCTCGTGTCACTGTTTTTGTTACCAAACTCCTTCTAAACGGCTTAACCGATTTTAATAAAATTTTGTATGTACATTCGGTTTGTCTGAGAATAAATTTATACGAAATCAAAGGACCGCCATGATAAGTTCATTTATCCTAAAAGCATGCTACAGTTAAGCCAGCCCTAGAGCTGTGTTTTACAAAATCTTAGTAGGCTACATTTAAAATTCAGTAGGAAAAATAATTCTATTCAACGTATAAATAAGACTGTTTAGTTATCCAGCGCGCGTTGCTCGCCAGTAACTTAAATGAATTTAAGAAAACAAACTTAAAAATAAAAAACTCAAATATTAAATTCAGTTTAAAAATTAAAACGATTTTTTTTTAACTTTGATACCAAAGGTATCATAGTATATTGGGTTTGTGCATTGTCCGTCATGGTGTCTGTCTGCCAGTCCGTCCGTCCGTCCGTCTGTCTGTCTGTCCGTATGAACGCAACTTTTTTCGACACCCTTAAAGCTAGAGCCTTGCAACTTTGCAATTATCTTAGTACACGCCTTCGTTAAAGTGTTAAATTTAGGACTCTACGACCTCAGGGAGCCTGGGAAATCGAAAACAAGTCGATACACCTCGATGTGCAAATCGCTAAAACACTTATATATCCCACATTTGAGCAGCTAGTCACCAAATATGGAGGCAAGATTGCCATTCTCCAAAAGACTGCATCAAAAGTTTGGATGCCACGCCCACATCTTCCCCCAGCCCCCAGCCCCCAGCCCCCCCTCAAATTATAATCAAAAATGGCTGTATCTTCTGCAGTTTGAAGCTTTAGCCACTAAACTTGGTAGGAAGGTAGAAGCTGACATCTGACACAGATATGCATCAAAATGTTGAGTGCCACGCCCCCAAACAACGGGCCATGCTCCACCGCCCTAAAGAAAACCGAAATGCATGTAACTTCGCCAGTTTTTAAGCTAAAGTCACCAAATTTGGTAGGCATATTGTTAATGACATCCGAAACAGATGTGCATCAAAATGAAAATTTGGATGCCACGCACACTTATACCGCCCACCTCTATATCTTTGTCAGTTTAAAGTCTCCAATCTTGGTAGCGGGATATCCACCATCACACCTACTCCTTCTGCCCGATATTTATACCCAAAGCCCTCATATATTACTATTTGCATTAGGAATCCTTAACACAGTTATGTACACCCGGTATCTAAAACGCCGCAACTGCATTAACGCGGTGTGTGTACCACCGCCTCCGCATTTTGTGCGGTATGAGTAACACCGCCACCGCACTTTGAACGAGTACACTAGTAGTGCTGAAATCAGGCACCGCTTTAGGTCACTGATTTATACCCGACTGCAACGTTTTTACTTGTTATATACACGCTTACATATACTACAGTGAAACTTCGATATTACGAACTTCGTTATAACGAAAAACTCAAAATAACGAATGTTTAGCTGAGTCCCTTGAAAAAACCTTTTTATTACAAAAAAATGCTCTAAAGCTATAACGAAGAAATTCTGAGCTATAAAGCCTCTATATAGCGAAATATTTTTTCAAAAGCCTCTATACAACGAAATTATAATTGAGAAATACATACATAACATTTTAATGTACATACATACATACATACATACATATAACATTTTAAGTGTGTAAGTCATTAAAATCCCGTTATCAAAAGCCTCTACATAACGAAGTCTTGACCTATAGCCTCCATACAACGAAGTCAGAATAAAGAAAAATAAAATTTTAAGCAAAACGGGGAAGTCCCTTTTAAAAACAACGAAAGGTAAATGTCTTTGCAGATGCATATGTAAAGCGCCTCAATAGTCAGTTCTGTTTTGGTTCTTTGCCAAAATGAGTGTATTAAATAGTGAATTTTTATTAATACATACATACTACTACACAGTATTTTCGTGTAAATAGAATTTGAAAAAAAAAACTGTAGTTATAACGAATTTTTTTCGTATTTCTTTCAATTTCGTTATACCATGGTTTCACAATGCATATGTATAACGAATGAATAGCTATAACGAAGTATTTTTCGATCACTCCTAGATTCGTTATATCGAAGTTTCACTTTATAAAGAAAACACTTCTAATTTTGTATAACGACATAACTTCAATCTGCGATATCTCTGGTGTTTTTTTAACAGATTTTGATAAAAATTTTCCTAATGATTAATACCATATTTATTAAATTATTTATTTACCTATTCATATTTGTTGCTTAAAATCTCATTTCACAATTCTAAATATCGATAATTTGAAAAAAACTTCTTCTGCTTATAGTATAAAACATTTTTTATTCTAAATATGTAACTCAAGCTTTTGTAGTCTCTGAGATTGTTTGAATAGAAGGAAGGAAAGCTGGTCATACGGACATGGCTCTATTAACATGGCTTTCTTCCTTTTTTTCTTGATCAGCATCAACAGCCAAGTCGATTTACATATTCTGTCGTCTGTCCGCCCATCTGTATGAACGTCGATTATATAGACCATAAATAAATAAATAAGACGCATACCGCGTGCAGTACAAGTTTGATTCATATTATTGGAAACGTTACTGGGTTTTGATATACACATGTCATTGAAAACAAGAAATAAGTAAATTTTTAAATTGAGAATATGGAATTTATGCCTCTGGTTAAGTAATGTCTATCTGCGGAATTTTATAAAACTGAAAACGTGAATATATGAGAATGAACTAGAGTTGAATTTTGAATACTTTCAAAAAACATATTTATAACAAATGCTATTCTTATTAATATGACGTTGTTTTAATTGTGAGCTACTTGATGTGCAAGCACCTAAGTGCTTTATTTTGATTTTGCAATAGCCTCCTTAAACCTATTACCAGAACCCCGAGTATTTTTATTTCAGAACTGTAGATGTAATACGCTTTTGATGAAGCTTGTGCTTGAAATTTGACAACTTGCCTAATTTTATAATAAACATTTTTTAATGGCTGGATCTGTAGAGACACTTATGCATACCATATGGATATATGTACATATTTATGTATGAACATAAATACGCTTATACGGATATACATATGTACGTATTTATGTTCATACATTTGTTTTCAGTGTCCACACAGCCTACAAAATCCATACATCTGACTGTTTTAAATACCTTCATTTCACTTGTGAAATGTTCTGTGCAAACTATAAATTTGAGTAAGGCTTAGTAAAATATATTTAAATTTTAATAACTTAAGCAAAGTAAAATTTTCATCCTCATGATATTGTATGTATATGTGTCGTATTTTCGTTAAAAAATCTTACTTTTACAGTTTTCAGGGTAAATACTTGGGATCTAAGCTTGACTTACCATTTTGAAATTAATCTAAACTATTTTGTTTTAAAAATAATTGTTCAGCTTGTATTTTCACAAAAATTTTAATAAATATTTATATAATGGAGCAACGAATTTAATCAGTTATAAAGAATACCAACGTTTTGCTGAGAAGTATAATATTATTTTCTCTTAGCATTTTCCAATTCACTGCGCAGGCTCAACTTTTAAAAGCTTTTGTCTTTTAAGCTTCAATAGAGCTTTTTAAAAATTATTTTTATTGTGTTCGGCTATTTGGCAAACTTAAATTGTTATGTCAAATCAGCTCGCACTGTACCCATTTCCTCCAAGTCCGCTTAGGTAAACTATGTTTGGTCAGATTTTAGTTTAGGGGTGACTGAGAAATTGGGACCTGAGTCTCAACTAAAATTTATTAGCTTCAACCTGAAAAAATCGATTACTAGTCGATACATGCGAGATGCAACTCGATAAAAAAAAACAAGAAAGAAGGCTCTAGTCGAGAACTCCCGACTAGGACATACCCTTAACCCCATACGTATCGTGTACAGTCATTTGTTTGCATTTACCCAGTGACCAATATGGTCAAAATGACAAAATTTCAAACTGCGATATCTTCGATGTTTCTTAACCGATTCTAATCCAAGTTTTTGAAACGTTTATAATTTTATCAATAGTTTGAAACCTGGATTTTACAATTTTGAAATTCAAAATTTTTTTTGTAAACTGTGAAAATTTAAAGCAAACTTGATCTTCTCATGGTATAGGAGAGCTTAAGTTTCAAGTTTGAAGTCTCTAGCTCTTATAGTCTCTAAGATCTAGGCGTTCATACGGACAGACAGACGGACAGACAGACAGGCGGACATGGCTAGATCGACTCGGTTGTTGATGCTGATCAAGAATATATATACTGTATAGGGTCGGAGTTGCTTCCTTATGTCTGTTACATACATTTGCACAAAACCATTATACCCTTTTTTACCCATTTTATGGGTTAAGGGTATAACCAGTGTTATTTATTATTATCAACGAATTAGTACCTAATTTAAAATTAGGTCTTACAGGATACTAAGCCCTATCTTGTAGTGTGTGTTCAAAATTCTTATATGTACATGGATTGTGAGATCTTATAATATATTTTGTTTATTTACATAAGATAAGTAGGCTATTAGCGTTAAATTAATTTATATATATTCGTATTTTGGGGAAGTCTATTGTTTTGTGTATATTTTTATACTTTGATACCAAAGGTATCATAGTATATTGGGTTTGTGCAATGTCCGTCATGGTGTTTGTCCGTCCGTCTGTCCGTCCGTCCGTATGTACGCAACTTTTTTCTACACCTTTTAAGCTAGAGCCTTGCAACTTTGCAAATATCTTGGTACATGTCTTCGTCAGACAAAGTGTTTAATTTAGGGCACTACGACCTCAGGGGGCCTGGGAAATCGATAACAAGTCGATACACCTCGATGTGCGAATCGATAAAACACAAGTATTTCCCACATTTTAGAAGCTAGTGTCACCAAATTTAATGGCAAGATAGCTGATGACATTCCCCAAAAAACTGCATGAAAAGTTTTGATGCCACTCCCACCTAATCCGCCTCCAGCTCCTCTCCAATTATAAACAAAAATGCCTGTATCTTCTACAGTTTTGAAGCTATAGACACCAAAATTGACATGAAGGTAGATGCTGACATCTGACAAAGCTGTGCATCAAAACTTTGGACGCCACGGCCCCAAACATCGGAACATGCCCCACCGCCCTTAGAAAAACCGGAAGGCATGTATCTTCGCCATTTTTTAAGCTTGAGTCACCAAATTTAGTAGGAAGGCGGATGTTGGCATTCCCCAAAGATCTGCGTTAAATTAAGAGAGTTGGATGCCACGCCCACCTATACCGCCCACCATCCAAAATCTAAAAACTCTATATCTCTCTCAGTTTTCGGGCTAGAGTCACCAAATTTGGTGAGAACATTGTTAGTGGCATCCGTAACAGGTAAGCATTTATGCCATGCCCACTTATACCGCCCACCTTTATATCTATGTCAGTCTCCAAACTTGGTAGGGGGATAGAAAGTGCCATTCGCGACAGATATGCATCTTAAATTTGGATGTCACGCCTACCCGTTTTGCCAGATATATTTACCCAAAACCCCCATATATTACTACTAGTAAGGCCCTCGCTTGCTTCGCTGCGCCAATAGTTTTTACAAAATTTTAGCAATATACATAAAATAAATTAGTTAATGTTTAACATATTAGCAAAATATTTAATATTCTCTTTTTCACGCCACCATTGAGGTTGAGAATCAGACGTGTCATTTTACTTTGATACCAAAGGTATCATATTATATTTGGCTTATGCAATGTCCGTCAAGGTGTCTGTCCGTCCGTCCGTCCGCCCGTCCGTTTGAACGCAACTTTTTTCAACACCCTTAAAGCTAGAGCTTTGCAACTTTGCAAACATCTTGGTACATACCTTCGTCAGAAAAAGTGCTAAATTTGGCTCTACGACCTCAGGGGCCTGGGAAATCGATAAAAATCGATACACCTCCATGTGCAAATCGATAAAACACATATATATCCCACATCTTAGCATATAGTCACCAAATTTGATAGCAAGATAGCTGGTGAACTGCATCGAAAGTTTGGATGCCACGCCCACCTCTTCCGCCCCCAGCCCCCCTTTCAGCAATAATCGAAATGACTGACAAAAACTTAGTGAATTTCAAAATTGTGAAAACGAGGTTTTAAACTATTAATAAAATAATGAACATTTCAAAAATTGATTAAAATCGGTTAAGAAACACCGAAGATATCGCAGTTTGAAATTTTGTCATTTTGCCCATATTGGTCACTGGGTAAATACACACAAATGACTGTACACGATACGTATGGGGTTAAGGGTATGTCCTAGTCGGGATTTCTCGACTAGAGCCTTCCTTCTTGTTTAAATATATGAATGTACAAAACAATGTAAAATGTAGGTACACACATGTGTATGTTTGTAAGTATGTATGTATGTAAAGGGTTTTTCAATAGGTGCGCTTCAACTTTTTCCGATAGGGACGGCGAACGTCGCCATGTTTTTCCTTGTTCTCTTGACATATGAAACTTTATTAGTATACATTTCATCATGGAACGCTACACACTTGAACAGCGATTGCAAATTGTGCAAATTTTTTATCAAAATAATCGTTCTGTTGCTGCTACTTTAAGAGCATTACGGCCATTTTACGGTCCATTTAACAAGCCAGCCAGAAATGAGGCTTACTTTTGTCTAAATGGATTTGTCAACAAGCAAAATATGCGTTACTTGGCAGGAAGCAACCCATACGTGGTTCGTGGTGCACCGTTGCATCCCGAAAAAATCACTGTTTGGTGCGGATTACATGCCGGCGGCATCATTGGGCCATATTGGGTTCAACGATTGGACTTCGTAAAACGTGCACGCGGTGGTCATGCGAAAGAAATCGAGTTTCATAATTAAATGTATATGTTTAAATTCGATAATAAAAAAAAAAGTTAGTTGAAAAGTCAAACCGTTTGTGTTTTATTCAAAAAAAAAGTTGAAGCGCTCCTATTGAAAAACCCTTTACATATGTGCATTTGCAACACCAACTAAAGTTACAAATGTCAGTTTGAAAATTATATAAAAACAACAATGGCAATAGGTATTTGTGTGTTAAGTTTTGTTTGATAATAAGCAAGTATGTAGATAAAACCACTCGCGTAACATATTCTGGTGTACAAAACCAAGTTATGTTTTAATTGATTTGTTTTAAATCAATGAAACCAACAAAAAGAAGCATTGCGAGCCCAACAACAACACTTACTAACAACAACAAAAAATGCTACTTGATTCGAAAAACAATTGTCAAAGGCACAAAGAAGAAAGAAGAATAACGGATACACATGTACAGACGGCAGAAGTGGAATGGATCATGTGTTTTGTTTTTGTAAATTCGGCCGCAATAGCTTGTGCGCAGACGGCAGGAGTGGAATGGGTCATGTGTTTTGTTTTTGAACACTCGGCGGCGTTGAAACTCACAGCTTGTGCGACAATGAGGCGCCAGAGTGGTGGAATGAGGTAAAGTGATTAATGCAATAAATTGATTTGTTTGGGAGGTACTCGAAGGAGTGGTCCAAATTAAAAATCCTTCATAGTGCTAACTTTCACCGAGAATGGAATATTTTGTGAAAATTTCAGCCTTCTAGCTCTTATCGTTTAGGCTGTGGGCCTCTCAACAATCAGTCAGTCAGTCAGTCAGTCAGGACAAACTATTTTATATATATAGATTTGCACGCAGAATCCTTAACACAGCTTTGTAAACTGGTTTCAAAGTATATCGCTGTCGGTTACGTTCGACTGCAACGTTTTTATTTGTTTTACTTGTTTAAGGTTTATTTTTGGTCTTTCGGTGGGATTGTTGTTGAGGTTTTGCTTGTCGAATAAATCAACGCTTATGGGGAAGTGTCTACTTCCTGAAAGGGAGTTTTCTCTCTTCCATGTGAAGCTAAGCTTAAGAATGGGTGATGCAAGGGACAGGTCTATATGCGTGAAAGAATGGTGAGTGGTGAAATGAGTTGGTGTGCCATTATTTAGAGTTATTAGTGAGGATTGGTTGATAAAATTGAAAAGTGTGTTGGTTCTATTGTTGTGCGCTTGAGTGCCCCAGCTCTGATGCCAGCTATTAAAATTTCTGTTTTTAGTAAGGGAGGGGTAAGGTTGTTGAAGGTATTTCTTAAATTTCTAAGTCTAAAAGTTTTGTTAAGAGGTATGTATATCAGTGTTGCCATTTTAGCCTATTTCAGGCTAGATCTGGCGTATTTGAAAATGAAATAGCTTATAAAATTTGCAAAAAGCTTATAGCCTGAAAGCTAGCTTATTTTAAAGTTAATGTAGCATTTTCTAGCTTTAAGTGTTTTCAGGACATTTTACGTTTAAGATATTTTGCCGCAAACAAATATTGTATTTGAATTTTTTAATATCTCAATTATTGATGATATGTTATCACAAAGATTCATAGGATGATAAGATTCATCTTGTTAAATGGGAGCACATTAATAATACAGTCCAAATTTGGGAAGAGGTCTTAGCCTATACAAACGCAGGCAATTATATTATTTTTAAATCCGTTTGCAATTCAATTGCTTTCATATGTTGGTCAAATGCGGAGGTTGATCCCGTTTTCAGCCAGATAAATATAAACAAATCGAAACTGCAACTAATATCATTAAACATGGTCTGTTGATTGGGGGCGTGGCAGCCAAAGTTTTAATGCATATCTGTGTCAGATGACAGCATCATGGGGGATATATTAGTTTTTTATCGATTTGCACATCGAGGCGTATCGACTTGTTATCGATTTCCCAGGCCCCCTGAGGTCGTAGTGCCCTAAATTTAACACTTTGTCTGACGAAGACATGTACCAAGATATTTGCAAAGTTGCAAGGCTCTAGCTTAAAAGGTGTAGAAAAAAGTTGCGTTCATACGGACGGACGGACAGACGGACGGACAGACACCATGACGGACATTGCACAAGCCCAATATGCTATGAAACCTTTGGTATCAAAGTATAAAGTCTGTAAAAACCTACAAATTTCTTAAGATTTCTTGCACATGGGGATATAGCTTATTTTTCAGCATATTTTTAGCTTATTTTAGCCTATTTTTTCTCAGAATCTAGCTTATACGGCAGCTCATTATCTGGCAACACTGATGTATATTGATACAACAGTAAACTTGATTTTGGAGTGGATACTTACTGCTATTGTGTTAAAGTCTAGTGAATTAAGGTTGTAAGGTAGCTTTTTCTAGGGCGGGGGTAACTTGTCTCTCCAGGGCCACCTTACAAGAAATTTGTAAATGTGCCGGGACTGCTTATGAGCTCTCTTTGGATCACACACCACTTTTAGCTGTTTTACCCGCCACTGCGATAAGCAAGCCACAGCGCACTTGTTTACTAGCACACGGTGCTGATACAGAAATTTTCAGGGCCCATCTGGAGCAGCTGATTGATCTAAATATGAAAATTCAAGACGCAGATGATATTGATAACGCAATAGATATTTTTATGAGCAAGCTGAAAGATGCTGCAACAAGAGCTGCTCCTAGGAATCAACAACATCTGACTTGCATGACTTTGCACCTGAGAGTCACTGCAGGATAGTTGCGGAGGCATTTTAAACACCGTTTCAAATGGCTTTGCCTTCAGATACTGTAACACTGGACGAAGTGAAGCAGCTGGTAACAAAGCTTTAATCCAATAAGGCCCCTGGCGAAGACTTACTTGATAACAGAACCATAAGACTCATATGCATATTTTCAACTGCGTCCTACGTGTGGGATACTTCCCAAGAGCCTGGAAGTCGGCAAACATTATTATGATCCTCAAGCCTGGAAAACAACCAACTGATGTGGAATCTTATTAGCCGATCAGCCTTATTCCTTCATTGAGCAAAATAATGGAGAGGTTGATCCTAAACAAAATGCTGGATCTCGAGACTGTTACCCATTACCTCTAAATTTCAATTTGGATTTCGTAAGCAGCATGGCACTCCAGAACAGCTGCAAAGAGTTGTCAACTTTGCGTTAGAGGCCATGGAGAAGAAAGAGTATGCGGTCGTTGATTTGCTGGATATACAGCAAGCTTTCGACAGTGTGTGGCACCCTGGACTTCTTTACAAAGCCAAGAGCCTTTTATCTCCCCAGCTGTTCCAAGTTATAAAGAGCTTCTTAGAAGGGCGTACATTCTGAGTGACTGACGATGGGTGCAAGTCCTCCATTAAATCTATCGAAGCTGGCGTTCCCCAGGGCAGTGTTCTAGGCCCCACTTTGTACTTGTTATTTTCAGCGGATATGCCAACCCATATGGCAATCACCTCTGCTAATAAAAACGATAGGCTTATAGTGACCTATGCCGACGACACTGCGGTGCTCACAAAAAGCAGTTGCATACTTTTAGCCAAAAGTGCACTGCTGGAGTTTTTGGCACAGTGTGAAGTAGACATGGTCCTTGTCCAAGAGCCGCGGACTCCCAAGCACACCATTTTTCACGGTAACGGTAAGGATAAGCTGCGCACCTGCATTTTAATCAAAAAACATTTCAACGCATTTCTTCTCCCTCAATTAAGTGACGGGGACACCACAACCATCAGTCTGGAGTTAGAAACCCGAAAACTCCGACTGACTTCATTCTACTTGGCCCATGACACCCAGGGCCCGATTCATTCCAGGATATTCCAAGAGGTGGTTGCACAAAGTGCCATGGACAAACAAAGCCTCATTATCGGAGGCGATGCCAACGCTCATCACTCACAGTATGGTAGCACCAACATCAACGAGAGGGGTGAGTCTCTTTTTGAATACCTTCTTACCACTAACCTACATTAATGTAATAGGGGCCCATATTTGTTATCAAGAATAGATCTGAGGTCCTTGATATAACCCTTGTATCGAGTGACATCAGAACCAAGTAGATAATTGGAAGGTTTTAAGCGATCATTCCTTTTCCGATCATCGCTATATCGAGATGACTAACTCAGCACCCTGTTCAACCCAAAATTTCCAAAACCTAAAAAAGACAAATTGGGGAATGTATATGAGGATACTGCGAGAAACCCTTCCGCAAAAACCTCCCTTTACGGAACTCCTGACTAAGGAGTACGTAGAAAATATAAATAACCAATTTACCTCTGCGTGTAATAAAGCCGCTGGACAAAGCTTGCCCTCTAAGTAGATACATTGAGACCCACAAACCACCATGGTGGTCAAAAAGTCTCGAAAACGCAAGGAAGAAGTGTAGACAAACTTTTAAGAAGAGAACCTCGTAGGAAACTTTCTGCACCAATATAGAGAGTACCTCTGAGGCCTCCGGCCTTAGAAAGATAATGTCTTCAACACCAAGTCCACCAGGACTTCTACAGGACGAGGGGGGCAAATGGACTCAGTCCAGCGGCGAGTCCTTAGATTTGCTTCTTAACACCCACTTCCCAGGGTGCACACATACAACAACTCACACCCAGCAAAACTGCACAACTATTCAAAACCCTGAATTTACAGTTAATGCAGAAAAGATTAAATGGGCTATCAGCACCTTTAAGCCCTTTAAATCGCCAGGGCCGGATAAGATATTTCCGGCACAGTTGCAACACAGCCTACCCTACATAAGTGGATAGCTGGAGGCTATCCTTCTAGGATGCCTGAAGGCGAACTATATTCCAAATACCTGGAGAAAAGTTAAAGTAGTCTTTATACCCAAAGCGGGCAAACCATCCCATGTAAGACCAAACGATTATAGACCCATCAGTCTCTCCTCCTTCCTTCTCAAAACCCTAGAGAGGTTGCTGGAGATACATCTAAGACAGGTAATCAGACCAGATTCACTTTCGAGGACTCAACATGCATACACCAAAGGAAAGTGCGTAGAAACTGCCCTTCATGGACTAGTCTCTAGAATAGAGAATTCACTTGAATGTAAGAAATACGCCATGGTGGCATTCCTGGATATAGAGGAGGCATTCAACAACATTCTCCCAAAGGCCATTACTTTAGCGCTGACTAGACTCGGGATCGTCGAGCCAATAGTGGAACTCATAGACACCATACCAGCAGGGTTGTTGTTTCCAAACTAGGGGCTTCGGAGGCTTAGAGACATGTCAGCAGAGGTACCCCTCAGGGGGGGGTGTTGTCCCCCTTTCTCTGGGTCGTGACGGTCAACCAACTCTTACGACTGCTAGAGAGGGAGGGGCACACAGCAATCGCCTATGCTGACGATGTGGCCATAATAGTGCAAGGTAAATAAAAAGGCATTGTATATATTGTTAAATTGGGCCACAACATGTGGATTAGGGGTTAACCCAAGTAAGACAGAACTTGTGCTCTTCACAAGGAAGTATAAGCTGCCGAACTTCACCCTCCCAAAGCTCGACAACACGAGCCTCGCGCTGTGCAGCAGTGCCAAATATCTCGGAGTTGTTTTAGACAGGAAAATAAACTGGGACGAAAATATTAGACATCGCGTAATCAAGGCCAACACGGCACTTTTCGCGTGTAAGAAATCAATAGGATTGAGGTGGGGCTTCTCACCTTCAGTAGTACACTGGCTTTACACAGCCGTGATAAGACCAATCCTACTATATGGTAACCTAGTCTGGTGGCCAACTCTAGCAAAACCTACTAATCTCAAAGCATTGCATAAAGTGCAAAGAAGTGCGTCCACTTGCATAAGCGGAGCACTACAAACCACCCCAAATGAAGCTTTAAACACCATGCTTCACCTGCTACCTCTTGATCTCGTAGCCAGGCAGTTGGCCACAAACTCTGCCTTGTAGATTCGAGAAGATAAGAAATGGAGAGGAGGCAGCCAGGGACATGCCTCAGTCCTGAGTCTCCAAGCAAAGATACCATCTCGCACAGATTACAGTGTCCCCAAGCTCACCTTTAACAACAAGTACAGCGTGACCATACCCAGCCGGAAGGCAAGGCAAAGTCAACACAAACCTAACTCGAACTCAGTATCCATCTATACTGATGGATCGAAACTCGATAACAAGGTAAGAGGGGGGTATACTCCTTTGAACAAGGACTACAAATCTCCCTTAGACTCCCGGACCACTGTAGCGTTTACCAGGCGAAAGTGCGAGCTATCCAGGAAACCACAGGTCACCTGCGGTCGCTCAGGGTCCTTCCAAGAAGTGTGACAATTTTCTCAGATAGTCAAGCAGCCCTTAAGGTGCTTGACTCGAACATCAATAACGCACAAACGCTGACTGAGTGTCGCCAATCTCTAAATGAGACAGCTCAACACCTTAGTGGTTGGGAGCCTAGTCACCGAAACATCGAGGGCAATGAAATGGCTGATGAGCTGGCTAGAAAGGGTACCTGCGAAGCTCTTCTACCGGAGAGAAGTAAGGTTGGTATGCCACTAGCTTCGTTCAGACTACAAAATAGGAACTTCACCCAATGTAAAGCAACCCAAAGGTGGAAAGAGACCCTGTCATGTGGGAAATCCCGAAGCACATGGCCATACTATAACCAGAAACGCACTAATACCCTGCTGCGTATGAGCAGAGAGAGCATCTCTACGTATGAATAAGTATGCAAATTTAAGAGATATACGGTTTTCTTAATGAAGCCATTGCCGGAACTGGACCAAAAATGGGACCACACTGGAAGCACCAGTTTTCAAATACAAAAAGAATCATCAAAAGTGGTTCACCCAGTCGCAAGATCTGAAGTAACAACGCAAAAAAAAAAAATACAGACGAAGTGATAAGCTCCTTCTTTTTTGAAGTCGGTTAAAAAGGAAAAAACACCCCAAATTTTATGAAAAATCGTTGTTGTTGTGTACTATGTAAATTTTTGGGGCTTTATTTCATTTTTTTTGGGGGCTTATTGCATTGGGGTGTTATTTCGCAGCGCCCAATGGGGGCCTTCTTCCCCTCCGTGGAACTGGTAAGCTCTGGCTCCGCTTTGAGACATCCTCTTCGGCAAAGATCCGGACTCTTGCATCTTCGTACGCGGTGCACTTTCAAAGGCGGTCGTTTCGACCACTTGGGCCTCGCTAAGTACTCGCTGTTGGTTCTCCTGCCCTGCCTCTCGTTGTCCAAATGACATTTTTGACATTTCGGCAATACCATTCCAGGAAGTCCACATTTGTAACAGAATATCGTACGCACAGTGGTCTCACACTCCCAAAACTTATGCCCTCGATGTGCGCAGTTCCAGTACGTAAGCACGTTGCCGTCGCCGCTACTGCCACTGGGCCTGTACAGTGCCTCAACTGTTTCGTCCGGTGCAACCTCTTCAGTGGCTTCATCCCCCTCGTGGAACGCCCTCGGCCCTAGGCCGACTGACTAACTCCACTGTGGTCTGACTCCTCGACCAACGTGATGACAGTCTCCTCTTGGCGTCATGCCATGCTTCTCTCAGCCTCTCCAGTTCAGTGTTTAACATTGTATAGATGACCCGTGAAATTCTGTCCCGGATGTTCACCTTCACGACCTTGATCAGATCGTGATCGCTGGCGGTCTCCTGCTTCTGCTCACGTTCAAAATTCGACTAGCGCGTCTGGAATCGGTTTTTCAGCGCTTATCGCAGATTCGGCCAATCTGTTGCCCCACTCGTCCTGAGGAATATCCTTTACATGTCCCTCAACCAGCGTGTGAAAATCCTGCAGGACATCCGGCCACGGCACCTGGTAGGTCTGCCTCAGATGATCCAGTTTGCAAATAAATTCGCCGACTGGTATTCCAGATGAGTTGGCATCGAAGACAAGACCTCTTCGCATCGGGATCACTTGGTTATACTGAATGGCCTATTCCTCGCCTGTGTTTCACTACGCGCTCCAAAATTCCAATGCTCCATTTGCTCACACCGCTCGGATTCCAGAGCGCGCTTATCGACCCAGAATACCTGTGCAGCTGGAGGCTTTTGCTACGGCGCCGCTCTACGATCGGGCGGTGGTGTTGTGTTTTGCTCGGGCGGTGGGCGAAGTGTTGGCTGTGCTTCTTTGGGCCCTGATATCAGTGTATATATCCGCTTTCACGGGTTGCCTGCAATGTTCCAGCATCTCCCGCTTGTTTTGGGCTTGAAGCTTGGCTATTTCTGTCGAAATAATTGCCTGGAACGTTTCCCGCGCCTCCGTTAAAGCTAAATTGATTGCGGCTCTCAGCTCAATTTGCAGATCCAGTGGAGTTGGCTGTTCTTGTGCCTTCGTCGAGGAGCTGCGTTTTGGCACTGCTTCTTGGCTGTTAGGATAAATGTGCCCGCCCACTGCTCCTGCCTCGGAGATATCCATGTCCTCTGGTGTTATGTCTCGTGTTGAACGTTAAAGTTTTTGGCCTGGATGTGGGATTGGGAACGAGTGACAGGATAAGGCCCCTCTACTACGATTAAAGTCTGCGTTACGCCTTCCTATAATTCCTTTTCATTTTTTCTACTATTGTGCTAACTTCTCTCGCAAGAACGCACGACATATAAGTATGAGACGAACATGGAACATAAAACGGGTACTGTAAGTGTTGTGGGTACATACATTGGTTCTAATCCTAAAATTGTCCTACCATTTTATCAGAGTTGGGCTTTTTAAACTACTTGGTTAACGAGACATGGACGCATACTATCTTCTAGATCGCAGAGCTATAATCCACGCTGGTCGAAGAGCTGCTCCTTAGTCCATCTTCAAGATACTTCCACGTCAGCTCAGGCATTAAAACTCGCTGCGGTCTTGCAGCATTTAGACAACAATAAACAAACATGCATTCAAACACAACATGTAAGCAAAAACAATAAATTTAAGCATAGACTGTGACTTCACAGGGTTTTTTCATTTGTTTTTTCCATTTAGCGTAATGAGTTATAAATAGGCCTTTCATTCCCAACACTGTATCGATAGCCAGCTGGCAAATTGGTGATCCAGGGATGGATACGACCTCGATACATTGTGGGCCGGAGCAACAAAAATGTATATATGTACATTAGAGCGGGTCAATTTGTATGGACCAAAAAAAATCGACCGGAAGTATAGCAAAAAAAATCTACGGTAAATTCTAAGAAACTTTTCCCAAGAAACTATGGGTCGGAGATCAATTTCGAGCCAGCGGTTTTTTGGGTAAAAATTTGTCTATACGAAAATGCAAAAATATGTGACATATCATCAAAAAATCTGTTGAAGGTGATGGAAAACTGGTTTGCATCCTTCTCAAAACAACTTATTTGAACAGAAATTTTCTTCTTCTTACAAATAAGGCCCAAATATATAGAAAAAAAAATAGGTGCTTAGGTGGAAAAGAGCCTCAAAATATAAATATTATCACTGTAATCACAAAAATTATGACCAGGAAATTGTTGAAATTGGTGGAAAGCCGACTTGCGTCGTTCTTAAAAACGATTTTTAAAGAGATTTTTTTTTAATATTCTGAAATCCATAAAAAAAGGTTTCAATAGCTGCTGTACCTTTTTACTTCAAACTTAAGAAAAGGAACAATTTAAATTTTTTTAATAATATTCTTGTAATGCTCTATTCAACAACAAGAAAGAAAACGATAAAAAAAAAAATACATAGCCTTCAACTTTTCGAAGAACAAACTTAAGAACTAGACCTCAAGTCTCTTTTGCTTTCCATTCTTGGTATTCTGGCTCGGCTTTGTATAGTTACGTTCATTATGTCATCACGATTTTCTTTAATTGCTCGTCTGGATACAGTGGTACACAATTGCACAAGTCGCTCAGTTCCTTGTATATGAGCGGGAATCCTCGGATCAGGTCTTGGTGGATCGTCAAACTCCAAATATTCTAAAAGATGCTCATAAGGAATATTGGCAGTGAATGGCGGCTCAAATAAAATGCTTTCGTCATCTAAATTAATCATATCGACGTAGTCCGAGCAATCAAAGTTTATCGACGGTTTCTTGTAGGTCCTTACTTTTTCGGGGATTAAAAGCTTGTCGCTTGTCGAAAATAATTTTTTTGATGCATTTCTCACGTATAGATTTTCTGCTATCAAAGAGCATCGTTAATAGAACATTTTCAGAATGTGCAAAGTAGGAATTGTACTGCACAACATTATTGACAATAGCTCTAAGCTTTTCTAGCAAATATTTGGTTGACTGTATAAAATTAAATAACAAAGAACTTCTGTACACAGCTGAATTGTAGTACTTAACATTGGAATACATTGGTACGTAAGCTTTCATAATGTATTCTGCAAGTGTTTTCAAGCCATCAGTTGGTGAATTCGTCGCCACATACAGTCTTAAAACTCTGCTGGCCTTCGTCAGCCACCGCGAATGACAAATCGGGCCCGGCATAATATTGGCCAAGTCTTCTGAGCACACACCACTGCTAACAGCATTAGCTAGGCGATGCAAGTATTTAACGTCAGTAGAAAATGTATGTTCAACACTGGCATCTATCCTTGGTGGCATCTTTCCCAACGAAATAGGCAGAAAATCAGGAACAGCCTGCGAGAAAGTATTTTTACAAAAAGTAATTGAAAAATAATTGTATTTGTAATAGCTTTAAAATTTTACTTTACCTGTTGCTGCTCGCACGTTTCTATTAGCTAAGCTTGTTTTCCAGTGGAGCTTCTTGGTCCTGTTGACATAGATTTTTCAATTTCGGCAAATAAATGCCGGAACGGCAGCTCATTAAAATGAAGCAAACAAACAAACCAATTTAAAGGTCTACCCAACGAGATTTTGAACCTCCGCAGTATTCCATTCTCAGTGCCAGTATTGGCAGGTTCACCATCAGAGCAGATACCAATCAAATTGGTAAGCGGGAAACCTTTTTCTTAAAAAAATTTATTCAATCTTTTGTGCTTAATGTTAGCGGTTTCACCGTTAACTATAACGTGGCCCAAGAACTCGGTTTGGGGCTCCTTAGCTACAACTAAATGTGACTCTTTTGTAGATCTGGTATGGTATTTGCCACCCATTTCTGATATGGATAACGAATTATCTCTTCTGCCATCAAAAGAAAATGCAATTATATCCGAGTTTTCGTGCCGTTGTGTACGCAAAAGTGCCCTGCTTTTCTTTCTTTCACGAGCGACTTTGGCTTTGTCCATTATAATGAAGTTTCCCATCTTATCTTTTACATCAAAGTCTTTAAAAAGTGCAGTAGCCAAAAATGATGCGGCTCTGTCAGATATGCCGAATCTATCGCATGCTGTTGCAAAATTAAGTGCATCGAATCTTTTCGTATACGGACCTCGCTTTGGGGGATGTTCTTGCGGTGGAGCAGGTGCTTGAAAATTAAATTCTTTATCGACGTCCATATACGAAGGGCAAGGCCTGAACGATGGGTCTTCAGAAGCTGTTGGCTGGCTTGTCACCAATGTCTGCAAGTCATAAAATTCGGCAACACCTTCAGGAATTGTCAGATTTCTCTTGGTGTGCTGATCGAGCATAAATTCTTTTAAGCGGTCAGGCATTAATCCACAGAAACAAGAACGCGTTTGGATATCGCATTTACACTTGCCTATATAAAATAAGTAGTTTTTTGTCTTTAAGAAGGCCTTGTAACTTTCAGATGTAGGTTTAGGATTTGTAGGATTAAGGCAATATTTAACTTCTGCCATAAGCAAATCAATCTATCAGCAACTTCCGCGGTAAAATGCCCATAAGAAAACATTTTACTCTGACTTTTCGATCGATCGCTCAAAAGAAAATAGTACCTTAGAACATCGCCCGCGGTTGGTAGATTAAGCTCGCTTAAATCGCTTGGCATTCCAAAAACACTATACTTTTGATTTGGCATATGATCTAAACTAGATTCGGAATTAATACACGAAAATAAATCAACGTGTGAATTCGAAGAACCAATTGACATCGCCGAAACATCCATATTCAAAAAGTAAATTAGACTGAAAAATCACTTTTAGGAAAAAAACTTATCTCTGATGCTAATTTTGTCTTTATTCCATGGGAAATAATATACCTGTAACGAAAGCTCTCTCACTAAGCGGCGATCGCTGATGTGCGCTCGCTTAGATAAGTCGCTCTCATTACGCCTTCTAACGTCAGTCTCGTTTTGCTTATCAGCGCTTCTGCATCGAGCCACCGATCGAGCGCATCGCGGAGTATTTTTTATGGTTTTCAGAATATTGGCAAAAATTCGCAAAAAAAAAAAAATCTCTTTAAAAATGGTTTTTAAGAACGACGCATATCGGCTTTCCACCAATTTCAACAATTTCCTGGTCATAATTTCTGTGATTACAGTGATAAAATTTATATTTTGGGGCTCTTTTCCACCTAAGCACCTATTTATATCTATATACTAGAAAACCCGGCGAACTCCGTTACGCCACCAGGATTTTTAAACATTTTTTTTGGGGATTAAAAGATGAAGAATGAAATTTTTGAAAAGCAATATTTTTACTTCATTAAGTAACAGCAAGAAGTGTAAAGACAGAACTTAAGCGAAGAAAGCCAAAATATAATATGAGAAAATGCCCGATTGAGCTCGCGAGGATCATTGGCATCATACAATCGCTTGGCATTCCAATATGATCCCACTGCGAACTACAGTGATGATGACAATTTAGATATTGGACCAATGACGACTGTATGTCGATATTGCAATGCGCTAAAGTTTAAAAGAGAAATGGCTGGATTGTGCTGCGCAAGTGAAAAGTCAAACTGTTTCCATTACTTACACCACAACACCCACTGAAAGCATTGTTCGATGGAAGTGTTCCCGATTCCAACTATTTTCTTCAACACATCCTTGAATACAATAACTGTAACGACCAACTTGATAGCGTGAAATTTCATCGTTGGTGTTCGAGGATTGCAATCCTAAAACCGCCATATCACTGCCTTTCGTGACATATTTGCAAATATATTTTATGGACTTAACTGAATTGCAGTATTCATTCTTGAACGTTTTAGAAATAAGTGGCGAATATGGAACAATCCAACTGTTGTCGACAACGAAATCCCTTCTTTTCACTTTCGTTATGACAGTTCGACCGTTGTCATCTGGTGATCTACGCCGATACAGCTGATAACCATCGTTGCCAGTGACAGTCTCCGCCGTTAATTTCCGTGGATATCGTTTAGAGCACTTGCCATCGACCATGCAAGGTGATTGGGGATTGATGGCACCACACGGTCCATGAATCATATTAGTTGTAACAACATCATGTAGGTCTGGATCGACTTCATGATCAGGAATCTCGGCACATATGATATCATCTATTTGGTCAGGCTGAATTCTTTCCACTTACCAAATAAGAATGTGTGCGTGCGGCAGGCCTCGCTTTTGCCATTCGATTGAATACATCCATACGTTCTGTGATATCTTGTCTACCACTTGATGTTTGTCCGGGAAGCGGCAATTTATTAATTTCTATCCATTTTTGATTACACGTAAGAATAATAAAGAGATCTGGCCGACCGTAATGACGAACATATGTCATTGCATCCTGTGCATATTCATTCATTTGACGTGGACTACCAATGTACGTCGCCGGCAGAATAGTTAATCGACCAATATTAGCTGCATTTCGTTCAGTACTAACTGCATCACGTAAATGGATGTACTCCTCAGAACGCAGTTTGGCTTGGTACAATACTCACAAACAACATCAATTTGCCCAATGCAAACGCTACGATGCAAGCTGTAATCATCGCGGCAATTGTATCGAAAAGCTGCTCGATTCAAATCAGCTCTTGATAAATATCTTCTGCGTCGCAAATCATCTATATGTTGACCTCTGTTGTTCGCTCGACGATTCCGCTTCCCTTTGCTCTTGTGATTGAGAAGCACGAAGTAGAGCCATACCATCGCGGCGCTGTTCACGTGCAACTTCTTGTTCTTCTTCAGTTCTTTCATTTGCAGTATTTCGTTGCTGGCTTGTATGTCTTGTGCGGCGGCCGATGTTCCCACGTCGTCCTCTAGGCATTTTAGACTATGGACAGACTGGTGAATTTAACCTCAAATGCACAATCCACATAGTTTACACAGATCAACTTACCACCTTCAAGACAAATGGTTGCTGTTGAAATTTGATAAAAGTTTGCACAATAAACGTGTTTCCAATTGAACTGTTAACAAACGAATAACTTTTACCTCAAAACTGAACAGATTACAATTAGAAGCTGTCAAACAATGTAACGACATGTAATCAAATGGTTACTTGATTAGGGATTTTTGTTAAGGGTGTAAAAAACTTTCCCGGTTTTCCTGCATTCCAGTTGAACATTTTTCTGAATTTTGTTTGTCATAAACCTTCTCCTGGCTCTAAGCTACCTCCCTACCAATTTACACCCAAATCTGTTTTGCTGTTCTTGAGATCTTAGCGCTGTAACTAACACGACTTTCTTTTATACTTATAGATTTGGGCCTTATTTGTAAGAAGAAGAAAATTTCTGTTCAAATAAGTTGTTTTGAGAAGGAAGCAAACCAGTTTTCCATCACCTTCAACAGATTTTTTGATGATATGTCACATATTTTTGCATTTTCGTATGGACAAATTTTCACCCAAAAAACCGCTGGCTCGAAATTGATCTCCGACCCATAGTTTCTTGGGAAAAGTTTCTTTGTTTCTTAGAATTTGCCGTAGATTGTGTTTTTGCTATACTCCCGGCAGGTAAAAAATTTGACCCGCTCTAATATACATATATACATCTATCTATATATATATATAAAAGAAAGTCGTGTTAGTTACACCACTTATTACTCAAGAACGGCAGAACAGATTTGGGTGAAAATTGGTAGGGAGGTAGCTTAGAGCCAGGAGAAGGTTTATGACAAACAAAATTCAGAAAAATGTTCAACAGGAATGCAGGAAAACCGGGAAAGTTTTTTACACCCTTAATAAAAAAAAACCCAAATCAAGTAACCATTCGATTACATGTCGTTACATTGTTTGACAGCTTATAATTGTAATCTGTTCAGTTTTGAGGTTAAAGTTATTCTTTTGTTAACAGTTCAATCGGAAACACGTTAATTGTGCGAACTTTTATTAAATTTTAACAGCAACCATTTGTCTTGAAGGTGGTAAGTTGATCTCTGTAAATTATGTGGATTGTGCATTTGAGGTTAAATTCACCAGCCTGTCCATAGTCTAAAATGTCTAGAGGACGACGTGCGAACATCGGCTGCCGCACAAGACATGCAAGCAAGCAATAAGTGTATACACAGATGATAATTGGTTGTATGCGTTGTATCTTTTACTTTTCAAGTCGGCATGAAGCCGCCTTCTCGAATGATATTATATCGACATACAGTCGTCATTGGTCCAATATCCAACTTGTCATCATCACTGTAGTTCGCAGTGTGATCATATTGGAATGCCAAGCGATTGTATGGTGCCAATGATCTTCGCATACTCAATCGGGCATTTTCTCTTATTATGTTTTGGCTTTCTTCGCTTAAATTCTGTCTTTACACTTCTTGCTGTTAATGAAGTGAAAATATTGCTTTTCAAAAATTTCATTCTTCATCTTTTACTCCCCAAACGAAATGTTGAAAAAAAAAACGAGGTGGCGTAACGGAGTTCGCCGGGTTTTCTAGTATTTATATAAACAATACAAACTTAAGTTTTTTTTATTTAAGGCCCAATTTCTCAATATCCGGTAAAGTTTTCGTTTAGCTAAACGCAGCATTAATTTGCTGGTCGAGCTTAACGAAGGATAAAACATTTGGTTTTCTCAAAGCCAAAATAACCTTTCATCGATAAGTAACTATCGTCTTAACAGCGTTGCCACATATATACACTGCGTTGCTATATATAGTGAGCGTTTCAGCTGTTTTTTGTTGCATCTCCGGCAACATTTCATGATTCCTGTTTAAAATCCTACATATAATTAATTGTTTACCAATTACTATGGCAAGCCAGTTGATCCACAATCCTTGCATGAATGATTTTGCATGTAGATTTTGTTAGCCTGAACCGCTGTACAAATTTGACATCATCCAGATCAGTGAAGTAATTCACCCCATCCCTATAACTTTACGAGTTATTTATTCTTCTTTCTGTTTCGTCAAATTGCGTTTCGTTGCATGGATATAAAAAAACTCATTTATGCGATGCCATTTTGCATTAATAACAAAATAAATATACAATTCAAGAGACAGCTGTTTGCCTTATCGATGATTTTTAACGATGTATCGTGACATAAAATCGGTATAAATTTTAAATGACACCCAGCCTTCTGTTAAGTTTGTTTTTCATATACTCCTAACCGAACATTGGGAAACTCAAATTTGACTAAACGTCGGATATTTTACCTTACCGGACATTGAGAAATCGGGCCTTAGTTTGTTTGTCATATACTCCTAAGATTCAGAAACTCAAACATAACAAAACGTCAAATATTTTACATAACCAAAAAAAGTTAATTAAATAACTAAACAAAAATAAACATAAACTAATAATCAAAAAACATATAAATAATAAAAAAAAAAACAAAAAAGATATGTTAATTAAATAGGGGCGGGAATAATTAAATAAATTACATTTACTGCGCGTTCGTCGCGGCGGTCACACTGTGCCCGTGGCGACGGTTGTTTGGGTGTATGGGTGTGTGTATGTGTGTGTACGCTTGCAGCTGGATGTGGCTAATTTGAAACTTTTGAATTTACTAGCAGGGGCACTATTATTCTAAGCACATACTTGTTGACCACCCAGACGGGTTGGCCGATCCCGATTTCGCCGCACTCAAAGTATATAGCGCTATAGTTATGCGTTTGTCAAGCGGGATAGCATACCGAAAAGGCGTGTTTTTTTTCAGAACTTCCAGCCTTTGCACCTGTTTGGCTATGCAGCCAAATAGCAGCAGTATCACCGCATCATAAGCAGCAACAGCTGCTCTTATACATATATAGATAATGTTAATTACATCTCGCAACAACCAAACGCACTGTTATGTTTTCTTGCAATTGCATGCTCATTTTAAGTTTACCGCTTACTAGTTATCTTGCATTGCATGCCCTTTTGTATTCGGCTTTGGCGAAGCCAAAGTAGTTATGTTATGATCGCTAACCATTAAAATTGAATGTTCGTTCGTTATCATTTTTCGGCAATTAGCACTTCGCGCCTGCCTGCTGATTTACATACACCAAATAAATTACTTTAACACTCATCTGTCCCTAAGAAAAAATAACAAATCAGTCCCTGGTGTGTCAATTTGACACATTCAAAAAAAATGTAAGGAAAAATATTTTTAAAATTGAAAATATTTATTTAAATAACAAAATTAAAAAATAAAAACAGATATATCTATGAATCGCATTTTTCGCATAGAACTAAGCGATGATGCGGGCAAACTTTTTTCATGCACCTATCGCATTCGGAAGAGTGCAAGTTTGCATTCTTTGCCTGTGGGCATATGTGGCACCTTGCGCGCTTCCCAGTTGGCGTGTGGTGCATCAAACGACTGTTCGTAGATGCATCAGCTTCGGCTTGGACTAGCTGCTCGCCGTCCTGAATCCCACGGACTACCGACAACGCTCTCTCGCCACGTGGTGCCCGTTCCCGTTGGTCGATATGCGGCGTGACTAGGGAGTACCCGAGTTCAATCAAAAAAAGTCGGCCCGGATGTTTTTTTTGGCTAAATTCCAGTTTGGATTCAATTCTGTAAACAAAATGAATGCATTCAATGCAGATATATCCAGCATATTGCAAAATACTGCGACAGGCCATCTGTTCACTTTGCGTTTGCAGCGATAAGTGCCTACCATCTCATCCACAATGTCGATGCCGCATTTCGTTTTGTCATAAAAATTTATAACTTCCGTCTTTTTTTTCACGTCTTGCTCTCCTATTTGTGTCGATAGATGCATTGTGCTGAGCAACGTAACGAAACGACGTCTCTTCGTTACGTACCAAACCACTGTCGAGTTCAGCACGTGATCGAACACAAATTGGGAATGGTACAGTTTTTTGTTCTTCATGTCCAGTACCAGAGGTGGCAGCTCCTTTCTGTTTTTACGAATAGTGCCAACGGTTGTCATTTGCCTCTGCTTCAATTTTACCGCAAGAGCGTGGGATGTGAAGAAATTGTCGGTAGTTACGTTTCTTCCGTTGAGTCCCTCTGTAAGCTGCAGTACAACCCGTTCTGCCAAGTTTACTTCGCGTGCACAGTTGCGGTTACGACCAATGTAAACATCAACAGCATACACGTAAAATGTTGATGCATCACACAGAATCCAGTGTTTGATACCGTACTTGCAGGGCTTCGACGGGATGTACTGCGTAAACGGACATCGACCACGGTATGGTAGCAACTGCTCGTCGACGGTTACATTTTTGCCAGGAAGATAGCACAATTTGAGTCGATGTGCCCATTTATCAAAAATTGTCCGAACTGGAGCGAATTTGTCTCGAAAACGTCTCGTCTCACCTCCTCGCATAAAAAGTCGGTATCGCTATCAGTTTCCGTTTCCAAATCCTCGTAGTCGCTGTCATCGTCATCTGAATCAAACGGATCAGTCTGCTCGTACTCTTCGTCGCTCATCACTATATTTCTCGATGCAGACGCCATATTCTTGATTTTTGATATCCTAGTATATTTTTTGTTGGTCCTCTATGGGTTCAAGCTTGAACCAGTTGTGAATTACAAGAAGAAGAAGAAGAAAAACCCATGCCAACTATTTTGGCAGTACATAGTAGGTAACAGGCAATAAGGATGTTTGTAGGTAGCAGGCAATAGGGAAAAACCACAGTGCCCGTTATTTTCCCATATGTGTCAAATTGACACGCCAGGGACTCTTTAGTAACTTTTCCATTTGCAGCGAAAATAACACTGGAAATATATTTAAATTATGATTTTCTGAAAATTCATCAAAATTCGTTCAGCGAGCCAAAATTTTATTCACATTCGATAAGTAGAAAAGCCGCAAAAGCATTTTGAATCTCAAAATTGTGTCAAATTGACACAAGGGACAGATGCGTGTTAATAATTAATATTAAAGCAAAGAAAACAAATTTGTTCGTTTTTTGTAATTCTACGGCTAGTAAAAAAGCTCCCTAGCCCAACAGCACAAATAACGAAAAAGACGCCTCATCCATCCACAAACTTTCTTTAAAAAATGCTTCATCATTTTCGTGAATGTCCTCTTCCCAAAACTGTCCAAGCCGTTTCTAAAAGTTGTGGAATAGTAACTATGTTCTGTTAATATAAAGATTTATTTTTACATGCATCCAAATCCTCCTACGCATTGCAGACAATGCCTCAAATTGCTCCGCTTCGTGGACATCTTCCTCCCCCGCCTTTCCTAAAATCCTAACAAGTTCAACTAACACTGCATTATTGATAAATTCTTCTTATCCATGTTTTTTTAAGCTAATTTATAATAATACAACGCAAAATCTACTTAGACTTGTTTTTCACTTTAACAATAAAAGAAAAAGACAGTTGATGTCTGATGTTGCAACGTGAACACGGGCTTCACATCTCATCGTTTCGGTCGATGTGCCCTAGTGAAAAATTGTAAGGCTGCAATTCCGTTATTTAGATTATGGAATCCACAATTGTTCCACTTTCGAAACTATCGATTATCTGATGCTTTCTGGGGACTAAAAATTGGAACACATACAGGAAAATTTCTGACTACTGCTTTTTATATATAAGGGTATAATGGTTTTGTGCAAATATATGTTACAGACAGAAGGAAGCATCTCCGACCCCATAAAGTAAAGACTATATTCTAAATCAGCATCAATAGCCATGTCTGTCTGTCCGTCTGTATGAGCGAGCCGATAAGATAAGATAAGAGACTATGAGAGCTAGGGACTTGAAACTTGAAACCTAAAGGCCCATTCCCAGCACGCCCGGAATGGAATTTTTATGTTCAACTCTATATAAAAAAAACAGTTGTCATAAATTTTCCTGCCTGTTAAATTTTATTCAATTCCCAGCAAGCATCAGCAAAGTTAATCGATAGTTCCGATAGTGGAACCAGTGTGGATTCCATAATCAGCTGTTCTTAAAAATGGAATTAGAAGTTTACTATTATTTCGGGCAGCAAGTGAACAAGATTGAAAATGGACTTAGGAAAATTTTGATAAAACACCGTTGGGGTGTAAATCATGTTGCGAAAATCGCTTATGAAGCGTCCTTTGCACCCCGTTTTCTTAAATATGAGTTGACCCAACATCTACGGCGCGGCATGATGCTTTTCAGCTCATTGGCCTTTCTCCTTCTCCTTAGAATCATAAAAGCAGCTATTGCCATCATGAATTCACCGTTTTTCATTTGTTTTTATTTAATTTTTCACAATTTGTTGTCACAATGACCGATTTATTTTGTAAGTAATCAAGTAAGGTGACCACCAAATATTTACATTTTCCATAAAAATATTTAGAACATCTGGTCACCCTAACTTTATGTGGAACCTAACGAAATAATAAGCACTTTTCATAAATGAAATTTTTATTTGCTGGGAATGGGCCTTAAGCTCTTCTATTCCATAAGCAGAACAAGTTTGTTTCAAATTATTGATAACACTTCTGGTTTCCGATATGCACATGTGATCGATACCAACAAATTTTTGAATTTCGATTGCAAATTTGAAAACGAAATTTTTAGCCATGGATAACAATGAACATTTAACAAATTTTGATCGATTAAGAACACCAGAGATATCGCACTTTGAAATTTGGTCATATTGGTCACTGGGTAAATACACACAAATGACAAAACGCGTTACATATAGGGTTAGAGCACTAAGCAAAGAATATTTTTTGCTTAGTGGTTAAAGGTATATCCTAGTCGGGATTTCTCGACCTTTTACTTGTTTTTATAAAGAGTTGCACATAAAAACTCCGATTCGGAGCTGCTGGGAACAGACCTTAAGGCCTTAAAATTAAATTTATTTAGCACTTTTAAACCTGAGATATTTGCGATAAGTAGGTATTTACCGATGTATCGATATTTTTGTCAAAAGCTACTAAAGGCGGAAGCTCATACCCACACTAAAACTGCATTTTGCATTTTCGCATTTTGCTCGAAATGCGGATGGGAAATGGATGGGGTTTGAAAGAAAATGGTCCCAAACATTTTTTATGCGTGTATTTGGACAACTTTTTGTATTTTATTTTTTTTAAATTTTTTATTTAAACCATTATTCATAAAAAAAATTCGACTTATGGAGACTTCGAGTTAAGGAATTGCTCATGAAAACTCTAGATTTTGGCGAAAAACAATACAATTACTGAAATGCATGTTTGTATGCATATAAATATTTTTATTTGTATATGTAGTTACAGTTACATATCAAGTCCTCTTGTTACAGAGTTACTGTGGGGTAAAAAACAGAGTAATTTGTGGTTGAACACTTATTTTTTCTTGTTTGTTTCCGTGAAAAGGGATTCTAATATGTTTAATGCTTCATAATGACCGTCAGTTGTATTACTATTTGTTTGTAAATATGAGTTCAAAATTGTCTAGGAATCCGCTACATCATTCGTGGACGGTTGTAGGATCAATTCTTCCTCCGAACTATCGTCATTATCTTCCGTGGCATTTGAATTCTGATCAACTGGCTTTGAACAGTAATGTTCGATAATGTCAAAAGCTTTTTTCCACTCCAAGCTAACATGCAAGTGAGACCGGTTTGAAATTGGAAATGAGTGAGACAACCTTATATGAAAAATTTGTGTGTCAGACAGGAACAAAACATTTTTCAATCTCTCGCTGACATTGTAAACGCGCCTTTATGCCAACAGCGAGTCGAAGAACATGTAAATAATTTTCATAACCTGGGACTTCCCCGAAAAATTCGAATCAAGGGGACACGTGCCAAACATAGAATTCGAGTTATGGAGATATTCGCGTTATGGAAGTTCGAGTTATGGAAGAAACATTGCATACATTTTCCGTTCTAAACGCTACTGCCTCTCGATTAGATTCGAGTTAAAGAAAAATCGAGTTAGGGAAGTTTGAGTTATGGAAGTTTGACTGTATTATAAATTAAATTTTATTTATATATGTATTATATTTTGATTTTTGTCTAAGTATTTTTAATTTTCCAAACTTCCTCATAAATTGCCAAAATTGAGTCAGGCCAATAAATGGAAAAAACAATTGCCACTAAACAACTAAATATGATGTGTATGCATACACGCACACACACATGTAAATGCAGGCCACAAAAAAAAAGAAATATACAAAATCTTAACAAAAATAGCAAAGCATTTAAGGATCTTGTCATTCATTTTCTGAATCAGAATTTATCTGCATGCGTGAACATTTGTATGGTGATAGCGTTGACAACATTGTTTGCTAGTGTCATTGAAAAATATAAGAAAGAATGCACAAGAAAATGCAAAACTGAAATTTGGACAAAGCTAGGCCAGCAAGAACCAAGCGCGGTATACATATGTACATATGTATCTGTACTTTTTTTTTTTTTTTCTGGAAGTGCAGCCGATTCATAAAAACTTAGCTCACGCAGACTGTGTGAGCTGCCTCACATACATATGTATGTATGTATATACACTTTCTGAGACGGGTTGCCTGAGACGAAAAAGCTCTTTTGAAAGCTCTTTGCAATTGCAACCTCTTTAGTTTAGAAATTTTTGGGTCAGCGCAAATTTTTTTTTTTCGAATTAACTATTTCTATTTTGAGCTGTGATAATTTTAAACATTTGATGATTGCTTTTTTCTTTTTCTCTTTGCTCATTTCGGGGGAGGGGGGGGGGGTTGGTTTGAACCCACAAAACCCCCCCCTGCGTGCGCCACTGCGAAGACACCACATAGATGCTTCTCGACTTGTGGTACGAGAATGTTGGTGGGCTTCGTATTTCCAAACGCTTCGCGTAGAAACTTTGCTTCTACTTTCCACCTCAAAAACGCACCTTGCCACTAAGCCGAGTAAATAAATTGTTACGGCCAATAAGCTCAAAATTTTCCATTATTTGTTTAAATCCAAAAATTGGCTGCAACCTGCAATAAACACCTGATCTGAAAATGCAAAATGCAAATGCAGTACAATGTAGACGGTAAACTGCATTAGTACCGATATTTCGACTATTTTTAAAAATTTGCGTTATAGCCTATTCACGCTAGAGCACATCAATAGGAACGATGAGAAGATGTGAAACTCGTGTTCACATTGCAACATCTAACATCTTACATCAGCTGTCATCTTCTTCTATTGTAAAAGTGAAAAGCAAGTGTGTATATTTCTTGTTGTATTTTGATAACAATTACAAAAAAAAACATGAATAACAATAAAAAGGAATTATCAATAATGATAGCATCTCAACAGCAGAGTATGTTTGTTGAACTTGTTGGAACCCGCCTGGTGAGGAAGATGTCTACGAAGCAGGCGTCGCCGTCTCCTCCTGAGCAACCATATCTTGGGGGTCAATCTTGTCGACTGCAACGACCGCTCCTGTGCGTTGTCAATTGCAAACGAGCCAAGAAACTCACTAATTTTTGCAAACATTGGGCAAGATGAAGTTGCACCCCCACTTGGGCCGATTTTCGGCTTCTCTTGCCTAGAATATATTACCGATATTTAACAGATATAATAATAACTTCCATGCATTATACCTATATTTCCTTGTCAGCTGTCCACTTTTGTTCTTACGTTGGACCATCTTTTGCAGATGTCCAGCACCTGCATTTTCACTGCAACATCCTTGTAAACATAAGAATTTGTGAATACCAAGCAAATCAGCACAACCAACACGGGCGTCCAATTTAACCGCATTGATGTTTTTTTAACTCAATTAAACAATAAAAAATAACGTAAAAATTTTCAAGAGACTTACCCTGCTCAATTCCCGCCATGCTTAATTTGCCATTCATTTACGTCGACATTGAGTTGTGAATGCCAATTTTTAAGTGGTGGAGTCAAAACTATCGAAACTAAGTAAAGAAAAACACTTGGAATAGAAACATTTCCTGAGGATGTTGGAATATTTTGAGACAATTTGGTACCGCAAGTTTATGCGTAACATCATTGATGTAAGATGTTAGAATGCGTACACACGGTGCCTTTTTAATGTTGCAACTTTGGGCTTGTAGGCAAGGGAGGTGATGAAAGCAGTGTTGATAAAATGTTGCACTATGACTGCGTACACACGGTGCATTTTTGATGCTGCAACTTTGGGCTTGTAGGCAAGGGAGGTGAGGAAAGCAGTGTTGGTAAAAAGTTGCACTATGTCGAAGGCCTGCAACTCTTAACGTGCGTTCCCTTTGGTGCTCATTCCGATTTGTTGCCTGCAGGGTTGTAATTTTCGGTAATTATGCAGTTTGGTTACTTTTCCGAAAAGTGGCGGAATTTTTTTTTTTTTTACATGAATCTGTTGATTGCATCATAGTAAGTAATATTCCATGGGGGGAGGCTGAAATTTCCCATAAACTCTATGAGTTATGGGGTTTTGAAATTATCATGAATATTCGTGATTTTGGAGAACGCTAGGGAGAGGGGGGGGGGGGTGAACACACACACACACACACACACACACACACACACACACACACAGAGTGTTTTCGCGGAGTAAAGGTACGAAAATGGGTAAATATTTACTATCGCGGCACCAGCGATTTTCGGGCTGATTTTTTTTTACGAGTTTTTTATCACCTGTGAATGATAGAAAAAGGTTTCTCATGCAGGCGCATGACGTTTTTTTTAATAAAAAAAAAAAAAAATTTTTTTGTTTGTGTGATCTGCTCCGGAACATAGCCAACAGTGCCAATAGCAGTGGCGTGAGCCACTGCTTTACGGCGTTTGAAAGTTTAAAATGCCGTAAAAACTTTCAAACGCTGTAAAGCAGTGGCTCACGCCACTGCTATTGGCACTATTGGCTATGTTCCGGAGCAGATCACACTATCGGGCACATTTTTTTCACGCACGCACACACACCTATGCATACATAAACATCAAAATATCGAAAACTATTTATGAGAATTTCAAAACCCCATAACTCATGGAGTTTATGGGAAATTTCAGCCTCCCCCCATGGAATATCATTAGCGGCAACCAATCGAAGGTGCCTATAAAAAAAAAAAAAAAATTCCGCCATTTTTCGGAAAAGTAACCAAACTGCATAATTACCTAATTTTCAATAAGCACATGGCTTCAGGGCGGTTTATTTTGAAAATTATTTACAATAACTGTTATATGTTGTTTTTGTTTGAAGTTACAAAGCATAAATAACAAAAGAATGTGGAATCAAGCGAACACGGAATTGTTGCTGTCAAAGTATGAGCAGTACGAAAATCTTTATAATGTACGCCATATTGATTATAAGGATTGCATTAAGCAATGCATTCATACGAATATCATTAAAAAAATGATGAGCTGTCAAATTTTAACTTTTTCATTAGAAAGTTAAAGGACCCACTGGTTGGCCGACTTTTCCGCCAATCTTTTATCCACTCTTTCCTTTCTTTTTTTTGGTAGCGGTTTCAACGCAATCTAACAAATCTAAAACGATTTCCACTTCTTCCGAATTTGTGAAGTCAATTGCTTCCACTACAAGCATTGTAATATCTAAAAGTTCTTCAGCAATTTCGTATTTTTCACCCATTTTTTTATTTTATTTGATGCTCTGTGCAATTTGAGCTATACACCGATAATCAAAATATATCAGTGCGGCACAATCGAAAAATTTATCGAAAAGAAGCAGCAACTAAAAGCATCGTGTGTACGTGAGTTGCAACTCGAAGCAACTTTCAAAAGAAAATTAACAAGAATGCACGCGTCAAAAACGCACCGTGTGTACGCAGTCTTAGATGTAAAATGTGCTCTAGTGTGAATTGGCTGTTAGTGTAGATAGGGTATCAGACATCTCATTCGTAAAAAAAACTCACAAAACTATTGCGAATATCGAATTCTTTCAAAATTGATTGTAATGGACAATTAGAAAGTGGGTAAATGTCTAGTTTCCATAGCATTGCTTAATATTGATAAAAAAAAAAACGAAAAGCACTATAATTCATGGTTTTTTTTGAAAAAATTATTGCCGATGCCGCAAAAATACTATATTTAACAAATAATTGTTTAAACAATAAAACAAGTTTCTAACCCGTGAAGTCACATACATTGCAGAAAGAATCATAAGACATTGTATACGGCATGTGTGTGTGATCGATAGTAACCGATAGTGTTATCGATAGTAACCGATTGTGTGATCTGCTCCAGAACATAGCCCATAGTGCCAATAGCAGTGGCGTGAGCCACTGCTTCACGGCGTTTGAAAGTTTAAAATGCCGTAAAAACTTTCAAACGCCGTAAAGCAGTGGCTCACGCCACTGCTATTGGCACTATAGGCTATGTTCTGGAGCAGATCACACTATCGGTACTATCGATCACACACACGCCGTATACGACATCTTGTGATTTTTTCTGCGATGGTTGTGACTTCACAGTTCGCAGTCTGCTAAAAATGTCAGATGACGAAGTTTACAATTTCCTACAACTACATGGCGCAATATTGACGGAGAAATATTGCCCAACTTGCAACGAATCATGTAAAAATAGTATTTTTGAGACATCGGCAATAATTTAAAAAAAAAAAAACATGAATTATAGTGATTTTAGTTTTTTTTTTTTGGTCAATATTTGACAATGTAATAAAAACTACACATATACAGTGTCTTATGATTTTTTCTGTGTGACTTCTAGAAACTTGTTTTATTGTTTAAACAATTATTTGTTAAATATAGTATTTTTGCGGCATCGCCAATAATTTTTAAATAAAAAACCATGAATTATAGTGCTTTTCGTTTTTTTTTTTTTGGTTAATATTTGACAATGCTATGGAAACTAGACATTTACCAGAAAGTGTATGTAATGTGTAAATTTCTTTTCGCCACTATCACCAAAACCGGTTTCTGTTTAAATACAGAATAAAACTTTTTGTTGTATTCTGATACACGTTTTTAATGTGCTACAGAATAAAAATTGTTCCATTCCATTGGCCCAAAATAGCCTTTCTTAAATCCCTTTCTTTCATACAATTGTCAATAATTCTCTACAAGCACACATTTTGTAAATAGATTAAAATTTGTTTACCAATTTGAAACAATTTTTTTTTAAATAAATGAGTGCGTTTACTTATATTTTTGCGATTATTGCAGTTTTTGCCTCTCTTGTTACTAATTGTACTTTAGAGCCTGCTAGATTATTTTCTTCAAAACAAATTCGATATAGCGTGAAAAACGTTCCAAACGAGTTTATAATTCAATTTTATTCAAAATATTTTTCAAACGTTCGAACGTCTTTCATAAAAACAAGATTGTCGAGAAAAAATGTAAGTGTTTTGGTGCGTTTGCATATGCTTACATTCAAATATTTATTATTTTAGCTTTTAAACTGGTCAATTAAATCGCGCAGCAATTTAGCTAGCTTTTGTCCGAGTGATTTCGACATTTTGCATATTTCAGAGGCAAACACCACATTATTTGAATATATTCGAACCACAGTTGAAGCTCATCCTGCTGTCAAGGCAGTTGTTCCCCAGCGTTATGTGCGGAGGTTTTTGTCGTACAACTACACTACATCCTACTCACACAATACTCGCAATCTCCATGGCGTTGCAAGGAACAAACACTCTGAGGGTATTCCATTGCAGCATGTTTCAGCATCTCTGCATGCTGATGTTCTTTGGAAACTTGGAATCACTGGAAAGGGTGTTGCTGTTGCTATTTTTGATACTGGCTTGACACAAAATCATCCCCACTTTCGAAACGTCAAAGAGCGAACGAATTGGACTAATGAAAAGTCATTGGAAGATGGAGTTAGTCACGGGACTTTTGTTGCTGGAGTTATAGCCTCCTCGAAAGAGTGCCTTGGACTGGCTCCCGACGCCGAGTTGCATATATATAAAGTTTTTACAAACTCACAGGTGATAGTCAAATCAAAGAGATTTAATTCTAAAGAGGTTAAAGTTACCGAAAGCTCTTTCATCCTAAAGAACACACTCGGTTCTTATGATTTGCTTTGATCTGTATACAAGAACAATCTGCGAGTTTGTTATCCCTTTGCCTTTTGCTTTTCTTTGGAATTGAAAATAGCAAAGGCAGAAGAGAAGATTAGGAGTGGGGGACGAAGTAACAATGCATTGGTATTCGTATGCGAATGCGTTTGTTTCGTTTCTTGCAGGGCCTAGCTTCGCTAGTTGCAATTGCAACCTCTTTGGAATTGAAGCTCTTTGGTCAAACCAAATTCCTGATTAAAATAATTTTATCTGATGCGTTCACACCATAGGTCTCCTACACTTCCTGGTTTCTAGATGCTTTTAATTATGCTATATACAAAAAAGTTAATATTATAAATTTGAGTATTGGTGGCCCAGATTTTATGGACTTACCGTTTGTAGACAAGGTCTTAGAATTATCGGCTAATAGCATTATAATGGTTTCTGCTGCTGGGAATGATGGCCCTATATACGGCACCCTTAATAATCCCGGAGATCAAAGCGATGTCATTGGTGTAGGAAGTATAAATTTTGACAACAAAATTGCTAGATTTAGTTCAAGAGGTATGACAACCTGGGAACTTCCTTTAGGTTATGGCAGAACAGGATTAGATATTGTCACCTATGGCAGTAAAGTCGAGGGAAGCGACATTCGTACAGGTTGCAGACGCCTATCTGGAACATCAGTTTCGTCACCAGTTGTGACAGGTGTAGCAGCATTACTTAGAAGTGGTGCTTCGCATATAGTCAATTTAGTAAATCCATCATCTTTAAAGCAAGTTCTTATTGAAGGAGCGGAAAAGCTGGAAAATTATAACATATTTGAGCAAGGACAAGGAAAACTTAATTTGTTAAAAAGTATGCAATTGCTGTTGTCATATAGGCCAAAAATTAGTCTTATACCATCCTCGCTGGATTTTACATCAAATTATATGTGGCCATACAGTAGTCAACCATTGTTTTACGGAAGCACGTGCGCAATTGTAAATGTTACAATACTAAATGGGATATCTGTAGCAGCAAAAGTTTTTGATCGACCAAAATGGATTCCAGATCTACAAAGCAATGGTAATTTTCTTAACATTTCAACATCATATTCGAACTTTATTTGGCCATGGACAGGTTGGATGTCAGTTTACATAGGTAAGTGCTAACAACATCAATAATTTAAGAAATGCTTGCTTAGCATCGGGAGTGTTCATTATAATTATTTTGATAGTGTTATACAGAGGTGTGCAGAAAACATCGGGAGATTTTGGCTTAGGTAGGTTTTCAAAAGTCTTAAACCAAAGCTTAGGTGTACCGCAAGTAAGGCAGGTTGTATTTTTCGGAGCAAATAAAACTTTAAAAGAGATGCTAGGAACGAAAAAAAAAAATACATACTGACTAAAATGTATTTGCTATTGATGTCGTTTCTAAGGGTCGCCGCAGGGCAGTAGTGTGATATTGCATAAATGACAAAAGAAAACAAGTAAAAACGTTGCAGTCGGACGCAACCGACTGCGATATACTTTGATACCAGTTTACATAGCTGTGTTAAGGATTCTGAGTGCAAATAGTAATATATGAGGGTTTTGGGTATAAAAATCAGGCAGAAAGGGTAGGCATGACGGATGGCACTTTCTATCCCCCTATCAAGTTTGGAAATTCTAGCGCAAAAACCGACAAAAATATAGAGGTGGGCGGTATAAGTGGGCGTGGCATAAAAAAATTTTATGCACACCTGTTACGGATGTCACAACCAATGTTCATACCAAATTTGGTGACTAGCCCAAAAACTAAGAAAGATATAGAGGTAGGCGGTATAAGTGGGCGTGGCATCCAAAACATTGATGCAGATCTGTTACGGATGTCACTTACAATGTTCTTACCAAATTTGAAGAGCCTAGCTCGAAAACTGTGAGAGAGATAGCAGTGGGCGGTATAAGTGGGCGTGGTATCCAAAATTTGTATGCACACCTGTTACGGATGTCACTACCAATGTTCATACCAAATTTGGTGACTCTAGCTTAAAAATTGGCGAAGATTCATGCATTCCGGTTTTTTTTTAGGGCGGTGGGGCATGTCTCGTTGTTTGGGGGCGTGGCATCCAATGTTTTGACGCAAAACTTTGTCAGATGTCAGTATCTACCTTCATGTCAATTTTGGTGGCTATAGCTTCAAAACTGTAGAAGATACACCCATTTTTGTTTATAATTTAAGGGGGGGTGGGGGCGGAATATATGGGCGTGGCATTGAGGAATGTCACCAGCTATCTTGCCCCAAAATTTGGTAACGTTAGCTGCTCAAATGTGGGATATATATGTGTTTTATCGATTTGCACATCGAGGTGTATCGACTTGTTATCGATTTCCCAGGCCCCCTGAGGTCGTAGAGCCCTAAGTTTAACACTTTGTCTGACGAAGGCATGTACCAAGATATTTGCAAAGTTGCAAGGCTCTAGCTTTAAGGGTATCGAAAAAAATTGCGTTCATACGGACGGACGGACAGACACCATGACGGACATTGCACAAACCCAATATACTATGATACCTTTGGTATCAAAGTATAAAAACATGCTTAGTCCCTTAAATTTAATTTTAGTAAGAAGATTCTACTTAAGAAATCCCGACTAAGCATACCCTAAGCCGTTACGTAACGCGTATCAAACACTTTTGTTCAAAATTGCGCAATGTTCATTGTTTTGTATACAGTTCAAGCCACATTTGCAAAAATTTTTAATTCAAGCTTTTTTTGATATCGATAACAATTGTATATCGTTAACCCGTAAAGCTATCGATAACTAAAAACAAACTTATGCATTCTAAGGCTAAGGCGAGCTTAAGTTTCAAATCTTAAATCTCTAGCAAGATTTTAAAACCATTATTTTCCATTTTTTTCCATTATTTTCAATAGTTTATGGTAATTTTCCATTATTTTTCGATTTTTTGTAATCGTAATTTTTAAATAATCATAAATTGTTCACTATTCAACTATATAATCACTACGACTATTTTCCAAAAATAATTAATTGATTAGTAATTCTAATGGCAACTTAACAGGTATGGTTAAGGGTATAAAAAACAAAAAAGGTATAACTAAAAGAAAATAGGTCTTACAAAATTTTACTGTCAACAAAGTGTTTTCGGTTTTTCTATTCTTGCATTCTTTCGTCAAGTACCGTTATAGCTACAGCTCATTTTGCATAGCTGAGCATATTTATAGCAAATCGTGTGCATTCCAATAATATGCGTATAATGGTTTTATGCAAATGTATGTAACAGACAGAAGGAAGCATCTCCGACCCTATAAAGTAAATATATTTTTGGTCAGCATCAATAGCCGAGTCGATCTAGCCATATCTGTCTGTCTGTCTGTTTGTCCGTCTGTACGAACGCGCCGATCTCAAAGATTGTAAGAGCTTGAGTCATAAAACTTTAAACTTAAGCTCTTATATACCATGAGAAGAACAAGTTTGCTTTAAATTATTGATAACACTTGTGGTTGGCGATATACATGTAATCGATAACAAAAAAACCTTGAATTTCAAAATTGTTAAAACGAAGTTAAAAAGTATGGATAATAATGAACACTTTAAAATTTGATCAAAATCGATTCAAAATCAACGGAGATATCGCAGTTTGCAGTTTGTCCATATGGTCACTGGGTAAATAAACACAAATAACTATTCGCGGTACGTATGGGGTTAAAGGTATGTCCCAGTCGAGATTTTCGACTAGAGCCTTCTTTCTTGTTTATTTGTTAGATGCACACATCAACAGCCATATTAAGTAATTGTTAAAGATGCAGGGTGAAAAAGTGTCATTTAATGTAGTACAACTGGGTTATTATAACTACACGATCGGCAAAATACCGCAGACATTGCTAAAATGTTTCAGCTGCAAGTATGAACCGTTATAAACATAATACAACCCGGAAAAAATTAAAACAGACATGAAAGTAAGGCAGCAAGTGGAAGGCCGCTTAAGCTCTCAGATGAAACCCAAGGATCTCGACTCGAACGCTGGCTATTTAAATTAAAGAAAATCTGGAGTGAACGTTTTCATGAAACTATCCGCAAAGCAATGAAAGCCCAAAACTTCATATCCTGCGTTGCTAGACAAAAACCAATGCTATCTGTGGCGAACGTCGAAAAGCAACTTGCCTTCGCTACGGAACTTTTGGATGTACCACAAAACTATTGGAACGATGTTGTATTCTGTGACAATGGTAAACTATTTTTATATTACAACTAGAGATGCCACGAAAAGTGAATTGGCCGAATACCGAATATTCGGCAACGCTGTCGGCCGAAGCGCCAAATATTCGGCCGCCGAATATTCGGCGCGAAGTACTTGCACGGTGGGGGCGCGTTAGCTGGAGCTAGAAAGGCGATTTGGCTTCGATGATAAAAACAAATATCTTTTTGCTACTTTTCAGGATCCTCGCTGTAAAACGAGTTATCTAGAGTTGGTTCAAGCAAAAAGAGCAAGACAAAAAATTCTTCTCGAAGCTCTAAAAAAGGTTGTGATGAACCAAGTAGTACCGATGACGATTCTTCTCCAGAGCGTAAGAAAAGAAACTTGAATGAAATTGATAAAACTGTTGAAATACAAGACAGTTTTTGGATCTGCTTTGAAGAAGTCGCTACAGATAATATCTGAAATGCCCGACCCTTTCGAAATTTGCAAAAGTTTATCTTTTTTCGCCTGAAAGTAGCGTTTATAGTCAAAGGTTATTTTTGAGGCTGGTAACGTTTACGATGAAAAGCGCAATCGTTTGCTACCAAAATATGCTGAAAAGCTCGTTTTTATCCATCACAACTTACCACTGATTAATTTTAACTACTAAAATGTAATTTGGAAATAAATACATAACTTTGAGTAAAACAACATGTCTCTTTTTACATGTCCGAACAGGACGAATACCGAATGGTTGCCGAATATTCGTGGCATCTCTAATTACAACGAGGGACCTGATAGAGTATGGCGAAACCCGTTTCAGTTTTGCAAATTTAAAACATTATGCCGACTGTTAAGTGCGTCAAACTTTCTGTCATGGTGTGGGGGTGCTTTTGTAGCAAAGGAGTGGGCGAATTGGTGTTTATTGAAAATACAATGGATGTTTCGGAGTATCTCAAAATTTTGAAGTACAATTTGATGAGGAGCGCTATCAAATTTGGTTTTGTTTTATCGTTTTATTTTGTCCATAGCTTAAAACCTCGTTTTCACAATTTTGAAATTCATGATTTTAATGTTATCGATCACATGTGTATATCGGAAGCTAGAAGTGTTATCGATAATCTGAAACAAACTTGATCTGCTTATAATATAGAAGTTTAAGTTTCAAGTTTGAAGTCTCTTGCTCTTATAGTCTCTGGGATCTACGCGTTCATACAGACAGATAGACGGACAGACAGACATGGTTAGATCGACTCGGCTGTTGATGCTGATCAAATATATATATATACTTTATAGGGTCGGAGATGCTTCCTTCTGTCTGTTACATACATTTGCACAAAACCAGTATTCCCTTATTTACCCATTTTATAGGTTAAGGGTATAATTAATAAATTCTATGAATTCAAGGCTGAATACTGTTTTGAAAGCAAAAGGCTATCATACTAAATATAAAAGAATTGTGGTGTTTAACAGCTCGTTTCATCTTTTCATGTTTCATGCGTCCTGCAACAACAACTTTGAGCGCATACACGCTGAAGTTTTTCATGAATTTTTTATTCATTCCGTTATGAAACTTCTTTGAAATTCAGTGAAGTTTTTCCTTTGTAAATGCAACTCTCATTTTTAATTTATCATCGATATACATTTAAGCCATCGATTGTTTTATTTGTAAACAACAGCTGATTGAATTTAATAAGAGTGATAATTGAAATAAAAAATTAAAATTGCTCGACGCAATTAGTCAGCTTTCCTTGTTGTATTGCACTCGCAAAATATGTATTTTTGACTTTATTGCCTCGATTGTATCTTTTGACTCTTTTTCTTTTAATACTCCCTAAATTGAAATAAAACTGCTATTGCGCTTCACTCTGTCTTTGTACAATTCACTACGAATATTATAAAAATGTTCGTGCTGCTGGTATTTGGGGTCGGATGGGCGAAGTGAAAACACAGTATGAATTTATCTTCTCTCAGGCACGACGATACGTCTGCTCTTTTTAATGATCGTACGAAGACTAATCCGGCGCACTTCTTGCGCGTCCTCTTAACATATCTTATTCTACTTTTACAGAACATTATGAGTCTTACATTCTAAAGCTATGTTATACATCCTTATGTTATGTTATTAATGTGACCGTGTCGATAGATTAAACCTAGTACGCTGTTACGGTGACTGTTTGAGGTGGCCTACTACAACTCGGCCATCCTGACGTTTTGGATCCCCTGATCACGCTTATTTTTTAATTACCATCTGATTTTCTTAGATGTTATTCTTAAACTATAATTTTTTATATTATTCTGATATGTATAATGATTAAACGGAATCTTTCTTTTTTCCGAACCAACGTCTTATATTTTGCGCGCTCCAACCTTCGACGTCTTTTAATAACAACCGATCGTTTCTCATGACTTTCGCTATCACATACGGTCCTTTATTTTTTGGTATTAGTTTTCTACATGCGCCGATTGTGCTGTCGAAATTTTTGACCATAACATAGTCACCTTTCTTATAGTCCTTGGGTTTTCTTTTGCCCGCGTCGTACTTTTTTGTTGTTGTAAGATTGTGCCTGTTCTTGTTTCTTAGATGCTTCTGTTCTAATTTCAACTAAACTCTTCTTTGTAGGAGCGGCGTTAATTTCTTGTAGTTTTTCTTTTAAGTCATCTCTTACATTTCCCCTTTGCCCTATGCCGAATAACATTGTACTTGGTGTCTGTTTAATGCTTCTGTGTTGTGTGTTGTTAATCGCGTATTCTACATCTTCTAAAACCATATCCCAGTGTAATCCTTTGTCGGGTTCTACTAATTTCGCTATCATTGGGCCGATACTTCTGTTGACTCTTTCGACTTGACCGTTAGCCTGTGGTGATCCTGTTGCTATCTTCATATGCTTAACCCCGTTTTCAACTAAAAATTCGTCAAACTCTTTTTACGTAAAGCATGAGCCGCGGTCAGATATAATGTTTTTTGGTCGACTATATGTCCTAAAATATTCCTTGAGTGCAATAATTATTTCTTTTGTGTTTGTTGTTTTCGTCGCGTACAGTCGTACAAACTTTGTAAAGCCATCTATTACTACGAATATGTGTTTTTTTGATCTACCGGAATCAACGGGTCCATAATGGTCGACATGTACTAGCTCAAGCGGCTTGTTGCCTTTTGGAATGCAGTGTAACAGTCCTTCTCCTTTTCCCGTTTTTGACGAATAAGCTATGCACTTTAAACAATTTTCGATATGGATACAGCATTTTTCTTTTATTTTGGGAAACCAGTAACTTTTGTTTATTAAGTCTGTCATTTTGTCTCTACCTATGTGTCCTATTTCATCGTGATATTTGTAAAGTACATGGTCTTCCATATCTTCTGGAACATAAAATAATATCCTACCGTCGTTTGTTTTCCTATAAACTATTCCGTTGCGCATTTCAAATAGTTTGTGCTCGGAGGCTTCTAAAAGTTTATTCAGTCTTTGTATGCTTTGATCCTTTGCTTGACATATTATTAAATTGTCTTCAAAACTGTTTGTCTCTACGATCAGTATGTTGTTGTATCTGCTTAAGGCGTCTACGTGTTGCATCTTTGTTCCTGCTCTATGGATCAGTTCGTAGTCGTAGTTTTGAAGCTCTAAAGCCCATCGAGCGATTCGTGGGTTAAGCTCGGCCTTGTTTAGCGTTAATGTTAAAGAATTGCAGTCGGTAATGATTCTAAAACGTTTCCCTTGAAGGTAAATGCGAAACCTCCGTAACGCATGAAGGATTGCTAAAGTTTCTTATTCGAAACTGTGATATTTAGCTTCCGTCTCTGAGGTGCGCTTTGAGAAGTAGAATATTGGATGAAGCTTTCCATCCAGCTTTCTTTGAAGCAGCACGGCACCGAACCCTAATGCACTTGCATCGCAGTGTAACTCAATTTCGTGTTTATGGTCGTATATTGCTAACACTGGTGACTGTATTAACTTATCTTTGAGCAACAGGAAACAGTTTAACTCCTTTTCCGTAAACTCGAAATGTTTATCTTTTTTTAGTAGGTCATATAACGGCTTTGCTAATGTTGAATAATCTTTTATGAACCTTCGGAAGTAAGAACATAATCCCAAAAAGCCTTGAACGGCATGTGTTTTATCGGGTACTGGAAAATTTTGTACTGCCTCTATGCCTTTGTTGTCGGCGCGAATGCCTTCTTTTGTTATCAGAAATCCTAGGTATTTTATGCTTGATTGTAAATACTCGCATTTGTCCATGCGTAACTCTAAATTGTTCTGACTGTCTAGTAGATCGTCAATCAGTGGAAGATGATAATTATCCTTCACTAACACCTTGTTAAGTTTTCTAAAGTCTATGCATTGTCTTAGGTCTCCTGTTTCCTTCTTAACTAAAACTATAGGCGAGGCATATTCTGAACTGCTTGGCTGTATGATCCCGTTTCTTAGGTATTCGTCTAACATTTGTTGTAATTTGTTCTTTTCTGTATATGAGAGTCGTCTAGGATTGCAACTAAATGGCTTGGAATTTTCCAAAACGAGCTTTATTTCACATCTCACTGCTGGTTCGTTTGGTTTTAAAGCGTTTATGTAACAACGTTCTATCGCTTGTTTAAATTTGCACTGTGTTGTGTAACTTATATCGTTTCCTATGTTGTAGTTGATTGTACCGTCTTCTGTTAAATTGATGTTGAACATCTCATTGTGAAAATTTTCCCTCATAATATCTGTGCTGATTACGTCTTTAAAATCTTTCAACTTTTCTTCACTCTCATTAGATGGCTGATCTAGAATCATTATTGTTTTATCTTTTGAACTTAATGTTGGATTATTCGACGAGACTATTTTTAAATTTGCTAATGGCCTTACCGTTGATTCGGGTGCAGGGTGACCGCGCCGGCAACGACGAAATATACTATTTTTAGCCCGAAAATATACTAAAATATACTATTTGAATTTCATTAAATACCATGAAAGATTGCTGCTATTACGCTTTTAAATTTGAATTGTTTTTTGAAATTTATAAAACGAAGAAATTAATGAACGCAATTGAACGGCGGTTTTTAAAGAAAATGTGTTTGTATTCTTTTTATAAAAGTTTATTTAACTTTTTTATTATAACATAACAATATGAGAATCAATATCAAGTCTTTGGGTTATACTTCACTATCACTATCACTACATAGTATAAAATAAAGTCGATTTTTCTGTCCCCTTGACTGAACAGATCTTCAAAACTACGCAACGGATTTTGATGCGGTTTTTTTTAATAGATAGAGTGATTGAAAAGGAAGGTTTTAATGTTAAAAAACCCAATTAATAGTGGTCGAGCGATTCTTCATTTATCTCATTTTTTGTAATGAAAATAAAAATTTCAAATATCATAGTACGCCGGGATTTTGCTGTCAAATTTCAACTTTTTACAGAGTTGACAGAAAAAATTATTATTTGTATTGTTTGTGATACATATAGAACTGACTAAATTTTGTTCATTCAGAAATTATAAAGTCATGCCTGGACGTAGTCGTTCGAACTTAGGTCGTAGTACTGTGAACGCCAAAAGATTACGTTTAACAAGAAATGAAGAATCGTCTACGGAACATGAGGCTCGCCTTAGTCAGTCTCGGGATAGATATGAAGCTGAGATGGAGAGAGAATCTTCAGTAGAGCGTGGGGTTCGCCGCAGCCGAGATAGGGTAAGACATCAAATACAGAGAGCCAGAGAATCTTCAGCACGAGTAACTAATTCATGGGCAAACAAAGAAAATTGAGCAGAAAGATGACCACATGCATGAAATTATTTTTTATTTTAAACTTTTCAACATATACGTAGCGAAGCACGTACCGGGCCGCTAGTATATCAATAAAAAACATTTTGTATTTACTTAAAGATAACAAGTCTTTTGGTTATACATGTACACAACAGGGAATAAGTGTTTTGACAACTTTAAATTGGAATCTTCTCATAGCTGGGCCTTGCTTATCGGGGTGTTTGGTGTCAACGGAGGGGTCATTTGTTTGGCGTTTGAATGGTGCAGTGCTCTTGTGAGCCCATTGAGTGCCCATTGAAAGTTTTATTACATGAATTGAAAGCTTTCAATGGGTGCTTGATGGGTTCGTGGGAGTGTTTTGTCATTCGGGCGCCAAGTGGGTGACCTTTCCGTTGATACCGGACACTTTGTTGGGTGAGGTTTGGTTGTGAGAGGATTTACGTTGGATTTGTCAAAATGCTTATTCCCTGTTGTGTAGCTAATTAAAGCATTTCGTAATATAATGTTTACGTTTCATCCTCCGACCTGTCTGATAGAACAATTGGAATTTGGCGAGTTATCATTTTTAAGTCAGGTTCGAAATTACAACAGCCGTTTTCTCTTAGCGACTGCTTTACATGTAAAATTTTTTCAACGTTTTCGTTTTCGTTGCCGCATGTTGACAGATTGACGCCAATCTGCTCATTATGGATACATTACAAGCCTTGCAGAAGGCGTCTTCTTTGTTTTGGCTTCTCCCAAGCCACTTGCTGTTCTCGGGCATTGTTTCCCATTCTTCGCGGTATTTTTGTTTAATATATTTGCTCATATTAATAGGATTTAACTTTTCATTACCATTGACAAAATGCTTGGAAAAAGTGTGATAGAATACAATATACTATTATATACCACATTATTTACCAAAAATACTAGAATATACCAATATACCATAAATATACAATTGGGCAAAATCAGAGCTGATTATATACCAAAAAGTATAAAAAATACCATATTCGGTCACCCGAATCGGGTGGTTCCTTTACATGCTGACTTACTATAGAAATAGCTGTTGTGTCTCTGTTGTCATTAACTGTTGGTTTTACTGCATACTTCATATTGGATCTAGCTGTTTGTATGATCCTTTTATTGTTCCTAGAATTAACCGTGTTACCAGTATTGGGTGTAGCTAAGGGTATACTTATTGTATTAATATTTGGTGTAACATTTGTACTGAATTCTTCTGCAAATTTGGGCCTAACTGTCTTCTTTACTTCGTTTTCAATTTTTGGTATAACTGTTTTACTAATCTCGTTTTTAATTTTTGTCATAACTGTTTTATTAACCTCGTTTTTAATTTTCGGCATAACAATCGCATCATCAACTTTGTCTTCAATTTCCGGCATAACCATCGTATTACTAAACTCGTCTTCAATTTTTGGTATAACAATCGTATCACTATCGTAGATGCGCTTTGGCTTTATAGTTTCTTTGATTGTCCCTTGGTTTTCCATTTTTTTCACCTTAACCATTTTCAAGGTGCTTAAATCTAAATTAAGGTCGCATGCGTACATGAAATCCCTCCCAAAAACTACATCATGGCCCATAGACTCGTTAGATACGACGTTTAAATGAAAATAACATTTTCTTAATTTATTCTTCACAACATAACAAATAGTTTTTCCATATATGTTTAATTGGCTATGATTCAAGCCGTAATAAAAATTTGAAACTGGATGTAGTGCAATTCCCTTAGGCTCACGATCCTTCTTAATAAATGAAATGGGGCTTCCCGAGTCTATGAGGCATTCTGCAATTAATGGGGCTAAGATGGCGTCTGCAAAATATATTCTAAACTGACTTACATAATTGTTCGAAATGTTACTCTTTCTTTCTGGACATTGTCCTACCAAGTGTCCAAACGCGCCACATGCGTAGCATGACCCAGGCTCACGCTTTGGCTTACGGCACTCCTTGATCATATGACCCTTCGAGTTGCAGTTCAAACAACGGACTTCTTTGTTGCCTTCTGAATTAGGCTGGTTGTATGACACTTTGTTTGACAGATGTATCCCTGCGAATGCCTTTAGAATTTGTGCTGGTTCGTTGAAGCACTGGATGCGCGCTTGGTTGCGCAAGCTTGGCGAAGGAATGCCATCTATAATGTTCTCCAGCAACTCTTCCTTATCAACGTTGACTTTGCCGGCAAGCATTATTTTTTCCTCATAATAAGAAACGAAACTCCCCCCGAATTTCCAAAGCCGCTTTTGAAACATGTTCCGATTCTCCGCTTTAGATGTGTTTCCGCCAAATGTCAAGATCAACTGTTCTAAAAGTTGGTCAGTTGATACCAAAATGCGCTCATCATTTCCATGCAGTCACTGTTGTGCCTCTTCCTTTAATTTTGCAAGAATTAATAAGTGACAGTACGTGGCGTAAATGCGCGCAATGTTTTTTATTTGTCTAGCCCATGATTCGCCGTTGTATTCTTGTGCGACTTCTTTGGCTAACGCGAGAGCTGCCGTTGTCGATCCGCAAAGTTTGTTTACATTTCTGGACTGGTGTTGTGTTACGCTGTTGCGACTAGTGTTGCCAAACACCGCGCTGCTATCGCCATTAGTATCGATATTGGTTATAACATGCCTATCAAAACTGCTGTTGTTAACATTGATCCCGCCGTTGTTAACAGCCGTTACGTCTCTGTTAACATTGATGTGGCCGCTGTCGCTGCCGCTGCCGACGCCGCTGTTGACTCCGTCACCGTCGTTGTCGCTACTGCGTCGTTTGCTGTCGCCGTTGCTGTCGCGAGCCTCGTCATTGACAAATTCACCGTTATCGTCGACTTCGCTGTTGTTGTCTTCTCGCCTCTGCGATGTGCTAGCTATTTCTTGTTGAAGCTGCTGCAGTACCTTTTTACTGGCTTTGATTTCGCGGCGCAATTTTTGTAGCTCACCCCTCTCCTTGTTCCGCACAAGTTGGTGCTCGTCAGCCGATGCTTCGAATGGTTGTTGTACTGATACATCTTGTGAAGGCCCCGGCTAATCGGCGATGTGCTCCTCTTGTACATCAAGCTCAGGTGGTTCGCCACGAAGTTCCACTGGAAATGAGCTAAGCCGAGACACCAATTCAGCCTTGGTGCCCGCTGTTGGCAAGCACAGCACTGAAAGCCAATTTTTTAGCTGCACTGTCGAAAATTCGCTCAAATTAATATCGCTCATCGTGAGTTATCCCACTTCTGAAATTGTGGTCGGATGGGCGATGTGAAAACACAGTATGAATTTATCTTCTCTCAGGCACGACGATACGTCTGCTCTTTTTAATGATCGTACGAAGACTAATCCGGCGCTCTTCTTGGGCGTCCTCTTAACATATCTTATCTTGAGGTGGCCTACTACATATTGCGTCAATTAATTCAGCAGACCAAAACATTTTTTTACTTTAAATATGCTTACTCACATATTAATTATTTTAGCGCCACTTTTTAATAGTGCGATATGTGTATACTGTTCCCGTGAAACACTTGGGGTGTTCAACAACTCGTTTCATCGTTTCATGTTTTATGTTTCAAGCGTCTTACAACAACTTATATAAAAAATTTCCTGAAACGATGAAACACCTCAGCCAATGTGTACAAAAAGTCTTTCATGTTTCATGAAATTAAAGATGGGAAGAGCAAGAAATTTAATAGATATTTGCTTTCGATAGTGCTTTCAGTATTTTGTGCAAGAAAGTGTGAACACATATGGTTGATGGCCGCCGCAAACAACAGAAAGTTTTAAATTTAAAAGCACGTAATTAAAAAACTTACTTAAACAACGAGCTCTTCTCACCAGGTGCTGGAAATAAGGCCCCAATGCACTAAGGCCCCAAAAGGTACAGTGAAAACCCTCTAAACGGACACCCCTATTAAGCGGACACCCCTTTTAAGCGGACAAAAATTGTGTAACGTTGATTTTTTTATATTTTCGGGAACATTTTAACCCCTTTTAAGCGGACACCCTCTTAACCGGACGCGGACAGTATATTTTACGCAAATCATGGTAAAAAACCTCTCTTATCCGGACGCGAACCTCAATCCAAGAAGCATTAAAAATTACTGTAAATTTAAAAAATATTTTAAAGATGACTACGTTGCCTTTGAACATTTAAAGAATTTGGAAACGCACATACAGGATAAAGTTTTTAAAGAAAACCAAAATAAATTACGTCAGTCAACAATTACACAATTTTATAAGTCTTAAATTTAATATATTACTATGTATAATTGTATGAAAATCTTTAATCCTTTTGTTTGATAAATTACAAATTTGAATCTACCCGAGATGTTTTCCAAATATAAAAATTAAAAAAACATAATTCATGCAAATAAATTGTGTTTTCGTTTTTGTTTCTTTTACGTTTGTTTACTAAGTATTTACAAAAAAATTTAAATGTCTCCCCTATTAAGCGGACACCCCTCTTAAGCGGACAAAAATTGTGTGACCGTGACTGTCCGCTTAAGAGGGTTTTCACTGTAAAATAAAATAAGGGGTGTTATTTCAATATGAAATAAGGCCCAAAACAAACAAGTAAGAAGGCTCTAGTCGAGGAATCCCGACTAGGACATACCCTTAACTCGATACTTAACGCTTACAGTTACTTATGTGTATTAACTCAGTGACTAATATAATCAAATTTCAAACTGTGATATCTCCGGTGTTTCTGAACCGATTTAGATTTAGATTTTAAATGTTCATTATTTTATCCGCAGTTTCAAACCCCATTTTCACAAATTTGAAATTCAAGATTTTTTTGTTATCGATTACATGTGTATATCAGAAACCAGAAATGTTATCGAAAATTTGAAGCAAACTTGACCTTCTCATGGTAAAGGAGAGCTTAAGCAAATATTTGGGTGTTATTTCAAATGAAATAACACCCCAGTTTCAAAAATGAAACAACACCCCAATTTTTGTTTTTAATTTTTGTTTTTTGTTAAGTTTGTTGTTTGTTCAAATTATTGCATTTTTAAAAATAAAATTACCATTTTAATGCATATAAATGAAAATATCGGAAACACCTAAAAGCAAATTTGTCAAGTTTTTAAATTTGGATTTTTAGTAAAATAAACTATTATAACGTTAAGAAAAATTGATGATAATTTTTGCCTGCGGCGCTAAAATTGACGCAATTGAAATATTAAATTTTTGTTAAATTTACATTTTTAGTAAAAATTAACTACTAATAGCGTTAAGAAATAATAAAAAGTTGTATAATAAAAATCGCGCGATATTTTTGTATACAAATTTTCGCCTGCGGCCGATATCATCGATATACTTTTAAGCCATCGATTGTTTTATATGTATTCAACAGCTGATTTACTTAAATAAGAGTGATAATTAAAAAAAATGGATATGTTATTTTTTTTTAATTTTTTCACTTTAAATTATGCCAACCACTTTAACGCCAATTTTTATAGTGCGATATGTGACTATCGATCGCTTTATTATTTACATGAAACACTGTGGAACTCTGTGTTTACATACTATCGGATAAAGGCAAAGCAAAATGAGAAGAAAAATAAACAACTCAACAAGTAGTGAATTTTTGCTTGAAATTTTACCCCTTTACTCCCCTTGCCTACAAACAAAAGATTTAGGGAGAAAATTCACCAAAAAACATCAGCGTGTAAATAGGCACTTAGTCTAAGAACACCTGCAGATAAGAAAATTAACCGTTGTACGAGTTCTTCTTCTTCATAAATCTCATAATTTAGCAAAAATAAGACACCAAAAAATTCATATAAAAAAATTGGGGGCTTATTTCCTAATAAAAATGAAATAACACCCCAAAACTAAAAAAAAATTGTTTTGGGGTCTTATTTCATTTCTGATTTGGGGTCTTATTTCTTTATAAAATATTTTGTAGGAAATTAAGCCCCAAAAAAGGAAATAACACCCCAAATTTGATGAAAAATCGCTGTTGTTGTGTACTATGTAAGTTTTTGGGGCCTTATTTCATTTGTTTTAGGGGCCTTATTGCATTGGGGTGTTATTTCGCAGCGCCCTTCTCACCTTCAATATCCTCTTTTTTCCTGACACTTTTTATTGCCTTTTTTTTTTATAAATCTAGGCAGTATTGGCGCAGTAAACAGTAACAGTGACAAAAATTTAAGTTAAGTAAACAACAGCTGACTGCACAAATATAAAACGCAATGAAACGCAAAATGTCGCCTACGACCTAAGCGAATCATGCATGAAACATGAAACGATGAAACGGATCTGTTGCACAGCACAAATGTGTTTCTGTCTGTGCAGGTTAGGTTAGGTTCGAGCAGTAGTGAGAGGAAAAGACCCCCCACTCACGTAGGCCAGAGTTGGCCCGTTGTGGTGCCGCGTTTGGACTGCGTCCAAAACCGTCTACCCAGACGCAGAGTGTGTAACACCGCTTTCGAGGGCGTGGTCCCAGCCCGAGGCTCTTATAAAAGACAGGATATTTTTCGGGCTTATATCCGCTAGTTGGGAGAGGTCCGTTAAGAAAAAGGAGCCGAGGTGGCGATTTCTGGTCTTGCAGAGTGCCGGACAGTCGCAGAAAAGGTGGGAAACCGTTTCCTCCTCCTTCTCGTCTCGACAGCTTCTGCAGAAATCATTGCAACTCTGTGTTTAAATTCTATCGGAATAAGCCAAAGCCAAATGAGAAGAAAAATGCACGACTTCACTAGTAGTGAATTTTTGCTTAACGTCTTACCCCCCTAATCCTTTTGCCCACAAACAAAAGATTCATGTAGAAAATTCATGAAAAAACTTCAGCGTGTAAATGAGCACTTACATAGAAAATTTCTTGAAACGATGAAAGACCTCAGCCTGTGTGTACAAAAAGTATTTCATGTTTCATGAAAGTAAAGATGGAACGAACACAAGATTTAATCGATATTTGCTTTCGATGCATGCATTCAGTTAAACGTACATTGTAAGTGAAGCCATGCAGCTCTTTCATATGTAATATTTTTTCTTCTTTAGTTTATTTTTAGTTTTTTATACCCTTAACTCATAAAATAATTAATAAATCAATAAGGGAATAATGATTTTGTTCAAATGTATGAAACAGACAGAAGGAAGCATCTCCTACAGTATATACATATGTATATTCTTGATCAGCATCAACAGCCGAGTCGATATTGCCATGTCTCTCTGTCTGTAAGATCGCGCCAATTTAAGAGACTAAAAGAGCTAGAGACTTCAAACTTAAGCTCTCCTATACCATGAGAAGAACAAGCTTGTCTCAAATTATCGATAACACTTCTGGTTTCCGATATAAACAAGTGGTCGATAACAAAAAAATCTTGATTTTCAAAATTCTTGTTCTGCGCATGGCCCCATTGACATCATCTCGGCTGTCTTGTTAACAATCATAGAGCTGCATTGCTTCACTCACAACGTATGTTGAACCATGATACAATAAATAATGTAGACTCTACATTGTAGAGCAGCTATGTCCAAGCTGAGAGAGCTGTCAGTGCATTGGTGTGCGTAACACTGAACAAATAATAACTTCGAAGGTTGTTCGGCTGTTACTTGACTTGCTTCGGCTTGTGTCTGTGTGAAACGAAGTGCCAAAGTGCCCAAAATGGGTAAACTGTGGACATAGCTGTTGTAGAGTAATCCGAGAGAGCCAGTACCTACTGATATAAACATGTGAGTGAGAGTAAACATGTACTCTCTTGCCTCTGTTAGGGAATTGTTAATCGAGTGAGTTAGGTATAAAAAGTTTTTGGTTTGTATGCAGCCCATGATACAATTTTGTAGTTTCGTAAAAATATTTAACTTAACAAAATTATGAGTAAAACGCAGTCGATTACATTAACCCACTAGTGCCCAAGACCGCCTCTAGACGGGTATGGTTAAAAACACCGTTATTTTATTCTTTTCATTCCTTTTGACTCGGTTTTGCGTTTTTTCTAATTCGGGGAAGTCCAAAAATTAAGTTCGTTGCGTTTGGAACACATACTAGAGCTTGCGCAAACTGCTGTAGTCATTTGAAGCAGAATGTTTGTGCAACTCGGACGAAATAATAATTTTGTAAAAGTGCAAAATATAAATAATTTTTTTAAAATATTATAAGAAGTTTGTTGTTGGAAAAAAAATTGTACCGGGTTGCTGATAGTCTCAAGGACTGAAAATACGAAACCCACACTAAAAATAAGTTTTCGTTAGCTTTCTATTGCTTTTATAAGGTATCCCGTCTAGAGGCGGTCTTGGGACAATTCGGGAAAAAAAAAACTATAAGGTAAGTTTGAAAGTGGAACAACCTATGACATATTTAAGTACAAATAATTGCTTCAGTAGACATGGAACGCCGACAAGTGAATAAGCTATCAGCTCTTTCTGACGTGGAGATTGAAAAATTTTTAAATTCAATTGATTTTGACATTGATACGGACGGAGAAGAAGATTTGGAGGACGATTTGACTGATGATGTTTGCGAGGCATCGCTTCCTGTCAATGAGGAAGATGAAGAAGCGATTGAAAAAGTGCTACATATGTCGGATTCTATGTTGGCTAGAGAGATTTGTGTAACTTCAAGCGGAAGTCCTACTCCATTTACAAAATTGTTGTCACCCTTAAGTTCGACTGCATCCAATTCACCTCAAGCACAGAAACGCAAACGCAAAGCGCCTGCTGATATTATTGCTCATGTTAAAGAAAGCACAATAGCTGACAAAAAAAAACCTGTAAGCTTCCTGGTTTTACTTCCGAAACTCAAATTGTCTGCCGTAAATGTAATATAAACCTGTGCTTTTCCCAGAAAAAAGACTGTTTCTATGATTTTCATCACAAATAAGTAATCAAACTTTTTGAACACAAATATTTGAAGCTTTGTGAATTTAAGTAATTTTAGTTTTAATTGTTATTTTATTTGTTTTTGGAACCTTTCTTTATATCATTTATAATAAAACGTGTAAAATAAAGAATTGATAACCTAATTTTTTGTTGGCTTACCTGCCCAAAGCCGCCTCTAGGCGGTCCAAGGATATAGTCCTATAAAACTCGATCCGTGCAAAAGTAAAAGTTTTTCCAAAACAAACATTCACTTTTGATACATACTGAATCCAAAAATAATTTTTTTCTTGGAAAAGAAAATTTGGGCACTAGAGGGTTAATTAAATAGTTTTTAATAACAAAAATTAAAAGTTATATTAACAGTAATTTATATTAAAGCAATATTAAATAAACAAACAACGAAATTTGTCGGCATGGACGTCTTACCACAAAGACAAGCACTTTGCGACTGACGCTTGGTACTGAAACAAAGAGAGCGCTCTTTCCCATGGCTCTACCTTATTAATTGTATCATGCGTTGAACTGAATGCATTCGAATTGAATTTAGTTGAGTGCGTATGAGGCACGCCATGAGTGAATGTGTATGAGTAGAAGTATACAGGGTGCTCCATCTTTTATGTCGGTATGTAAACATGGAATAACTTTGAGAAAAAACAACCGATTTCTATAAGTGATGTATTTTTATTCAGTTTGGTTCCTTAAAATTTTTTTGGGCTAGTTTTTGAAAACAATATCAATCAAGTGGCCACCTTTATTAGCAATTACAAAATGACACATTTTTTCTGCGTTTGCCATTACCTTTCCCAGAATCTCTGGTGTTATAGCGTCGATTTCAGCACGAATGTTTGCCTTGAGCTCGTCAATAGTTTGAGGCTGGTTGGCGTAAACCTTGCTTTTCAGATAACCCCACAAAAAGAAGTCGACACGAAACGACGAATAGTATTGTCAGATAGTGCCTTTTTGCCGCGATATTTTTTCCGATATGCACGTCGAGTTAACACAATAGAACGACTGTTTTCGATGTAAAGTGTCACTATTTCAGCGCGTTGTTTCAATGTGAAGCGATCCATGGCAAAAATTGTACTGAATTGACGTTTCCAAAACACACTGATGAAATCGCTCGGTTGGTAAATGTGAAAGTTATTCAGCGTTTACATACCGACATAAAAGATGGAGCACCCTGTATTTTGATACTCATACAATGCGAATTGAATGAGAATAAATACTGCGCAATACAGAATGAGTAATTCTGGGCAGCTGAAAATGCTCAAATTACTCGAGTATTGATATACATATTTATATATATATATATATATATTTTTATATATATTTATCGTCGAAACGCACCAGTCGCAAAAATGGATGGAGAAAAAAAATACACAAAAAGAAAATGTATGCAATATAAAGCGTAGTTTTGTAATAGTTTTGTGCAAATGTATGTTACAGACAGAAGGAAGCATCTCCGACCCCATAAAGTATATATAAATTATATCCAGTGCGGTCCCGCGTAGTCTCTGCTGCCGTAGTTCCAGGTAGATGATACGTGCTGCCGTAGTTCCAGGTAGATGATACGCCGGGTGAGGATGTAGATATTGTTGACACGCAGGGTTAACTGCTGTGTTGTGGTGTTTGCAGGATTATCTGCTGTGGAAGTTTAGAGTTGCGCGTATTGCTGGCTAAGGCTCAGTCAATATCAATAACTAAACTTTTACGGTTATTACCGGAGTGCGTGCTTTATTAACAAACTGAACTGTTTGGATGTGTTCACAAGACTGAAGATATGAGTTTCAAATAATAATACCCAAACCCTCGCGGCAATGCATCACGCCACTAAAGGCCTGTTTACCCAAAAATTTAATTTAATTTAATTTAACTTAACAGTCAGCTGACTCAATCAAACCTATGCGAACTCTATGTGAGCGTTTACCCAAAATTTAATTTAATTTAATTTAATTTAGTTTAGTTCCGAACCTGCAGGTTGCAGATTCTTAAATCTTTTCGGTGTTGCAACACCAACCAACATGTTGGTAAGCTTGAAAATACAGAACAGCTGATCAAAAAGTGTGGTGCAAAACGTTTACAGATTCAAATATTTAAATGAACGAGCATAAGCTAATTATTTTAGTTGAAAATTATGTCTGTTGTGTGATTAAAAGTCAAAATACTTCAAAAATATAATTAAAAAAGATAAGTTTGGGCTTATATATTGCCATTAGCTCAAGTAAAAATGTGTTTGAATAACAATTCAAAATGTAACGGAGTGTTAACAACACTGCTAACATAATTTTACACGCTTTACACACTGTTTCCTTAAATTAAATTAAATTTTGGGTAAACGCATACATTTTCTTAAATTAAATTAAATTAAATTAAAATAAATTAAATTAAATTAAATTTTGGGTAAATAGGCCTTAAGTCGTGGTCGGCAAGCCGACTCAGCATTCCTAACAGTGCAACACTTCACTTCAGATTTGAAGTGTCAGCATTTCACTGCTAGCCGTTCTTAGCGCAGAGCGCTGAACTCAAGCGCGGCGCGTCAGCATTGCATATCAGCGAAATATGATACTTAGGGTAATAAACTAAATCTAGGGTAACAATATTTGACATATTTACTCTTAGATGTTAACTTATATTCTTGATCAGCATCAACAGCCGAGTCGATCTAGCCATGTCGGTAAATGTCTAGTTTCCATAGCATTGTCAAATATTGATCAAAAAAAAAAAACGGAAAGCACTATAATTCATGGTTTTTATACCCTTAACCCATAAAATGGGTAGGGTATAATGGTTTTGTGCAAATGTATGTAACAGACAGAAGGAAGCATCTCCGACCCCATAAAGTATATATATTCTTGATCAGCATCAACAGCCGAGTCGATCTAGCCATGTCCGTCTGCCCATCTGTACGAACGCGTAGATCTCAGATACTATAAGAGATAGAGACTTCAAACTTTAAACTTAAACTGTCCTATACCATGAGAAGATCAAGTTTGCTTTTTCGATAACACTTCTGGTTTCCGATATACACATGTGATCAATAACAAAAAAATCTTGAATTTCAAAATTGTGAAAATGAGGTTTGAAACTACGGATAAAATAATTAACATTTAATTTGATCAAAATCGGTTCAGAAACACCGGAGATATCGCAGTTTGAAGTTTGGTCATATTGGTCAATGATTTAATACACATAAGTAACTGTAAGCGTTTAGTATCGGGTTAAGGGTATGTCGACAAAATAACAAACAAAAAGGCAAAAATGTATTTCAAAATAAGAATTTTAAACAATGCCATAAAAGAAAAGTACACAAATCGAAAAAGAAAACATATTAAAACAACACAATAAAATCAAAAAATATTAAAAACAATATCTTTCATTCAAATGTTATAAGCAGTCAATAATTTTTGATCGTTTTAATAAGTTATTTGTAGCTACATTTTAATTTAAAAAAATTTCTATGAATTAAATAAGATAATTCACAAGCTAAAACCTATCAAAAATAGGAAAACATGCTTATGGCGCCATCTGTGATAGAAATGTGTGTGCTTACGTGATATTATTCAGGGCGATCATTGCATATTAAATAAAAGTATTGTAAACATGAATCCGACGTATTTATGCTTTGATACCAAAGGTATCATAGTATATCGTGATTGTGCAATGTCCGTGTCTGGGTGTCTGTCTGTCCGTCCGTCCGTCCGTATGAACGCAAATTTTTTTCTTTAAGACTAGAGCCTTGCAACTTTGCAAATATCTTGGTACATGCTTTCGTCAGACAAAGTGTTTTATTTAGGGCTCTACGACCTCAGGGGCCTGGAAAATCGAAAACAAATCGATACACCTCGATGTGCAAATTAATAAAACACAAACATATATATCCCACATTTTAGCAGCTAGAGTCACCGAATTTGGAGGCAAGATAGCTAGTGACATTCCCCAAAAAACTGCATCAAAAGTGCAGTTTGAACGCCACGCAAACCTCTTCTGCCCCAGCCCCCTCCAATTATAAACAAAAATGTCTGAATCAGAGAGCTGCAACGGGTAAAGGCCTTTTAAATTATTTATCTATATTATTTTTAATTATTTTCCACCGGAATTTTTTGTGCTTAATAAGCTATAAAGTTTATATTAAATTAATAGATTTATTATTTGAATTGTTTTGTTATAAATTAAAATATAATTAAAAATTGTTATCCAGCGAAATGTTAAAAATCACTAAAAAGCCGGAAAAGAAATAAAAATTTTAAAGCAATTTCGCTCCAACTCGAACTTATACTTGTATCCGTTGTGATTGTGCACTTTCGGGTTTGATACTCGTTGTGATTTTTCTTGAATGAGTATGAAGCGAACATTCATTTCGAGTCACAACGTATCAAACGTGCATGTGATTGCAACTGAGTTGAAATCGGGTGTATAAATTCTTCGAGCTCGTTCGCTCACTGCATACACACAAGTATGAACAGACAACTGGCTCGCGTATTGAATGAGCATAACAAAGAATTCGTAGAATAACGGTAAATGCGTGCTGTTATTTTTTGTACTGGGCATGCAACTATTCTTAGAGCTGTTGAGAGCAATCAGTATTGTTCTGATTTTGTTAGCATTTGGTTGAATTAATATGGATCAAAAAGTAATTTCCGACAATATTTTGAGTGGCAAATACACATTATGTGGCCAACGCAAAGGGCGTAGAATGATATGGAACCTACTAGCCGAAATAAAAAAAGAAGACGACACCATGTTGCCCGGCTTTGTGTATTGCCGATCATGCCAAGCGATTTTAAAATATATCAACAGTCAGACATCCAATTTGACTCGTCACAGCTGCTGCAAAATTATAAAGCAGTCTACACACATCAAACAGGTGACTGCGCAACACAAAAGCGAGGCCGTCAATAAGTGCACTGCATGGGTTGCAGAAGACTGCAGACCATTTTCTGTAGTGCGTGGCCTAATATAGACGACATTACGACAATTTCAGTATTAAAAAAAAATATTTTGACGAATATTAACTCAGTTTGGGTCGCCAATTTAAGCATGTGGCATAAGGCTGCTTTTTTTGTGCCCACAAGCTATAAATATCCAAGTTGAAGAACTTAAAGAAATCAAAACATTTTGCATATCTCAAATTTCAAATATTGATTTATCAGTTGAAAGAGAATCTTTTTCGGTATCACCATTAACACCACTATCCTCTTCAACATCATTTTCATTTGACATAGATAATCAATTAGAAAATAATAATTTAGAACCACTTAGCCCAATTGCTCGTTTGAAGACAACCGATAATACATTTTTTTCTCCAATTTAATTAAAAACCCTGCCTTAGATAACATAGAAGAGCCTAAAGACGAAGTCGAAAGGTACAGTAAGGAATTAGTTTTTATGACAGAACAGTTTGATTTAATGGAGTGGTGGAAAATTAATAAACATAAATATCCACTTTTGTACCAGTTAGCACTTCAAATTCATACAATGCCAGTGCTGCGGCAGAGAGATCTTTTTCGTTGGCTGGCAACATAATAACGGAAAAACGAAACAGGTTAGAACCTGGAGCAGTCGACAGTTTGGTTTTTCTTAATTCCTTTTTAAAACAAAAATGTTAAGTTATTATTTTAAGAAAAACATTAATGAAATTTAATTCAATTTTTTATTTATTTTATTATAATTAAATTCTTTTTCAAACTATGTTCAATTAATATTTTAAGAAAAAACGCTGAATAAACGCTTTATTTTGATTTTGTGCCTCCTAATTTTTCTTTTTAATTTGCACATATTGTACATATTCGTGCATGTTAGATGCGAGTGGCTCGAAGTACTCGAAATTCTGTGTATACTCGAGACTTTTGGTTCGTTCGGACCACTCACGCAACTTGATGTTCGATGTTCAGTGTTCGAACTCGATTTGAGCGAAAGCCAAACGAACAAAGAGTGGCTTGATTTTTTTTTGTCGTGTTCGTTCGATCGGGCCTGTTTACCAAAAAAATATAAATAAAACCTGTAAATAAAAATAAAAATATAGTAAATAAGTATAAAAAATATAGTATTTAAAAAAGAAAAAAATTATTTAAATAAATAATAATTATAAATATAATAAAAAAAAAAATAAAAATATAGTGATAAAAAAAATAATAAAAGATAAGTTTGGGCTTAGCCTGAGCTCGAAAGTAAAATAAAAATAAGTATTATTAATTTTTATATTAAATTAAATTAAATTATTGGCTGATCTCCGCATCTTTACAAGTTCGAAGAAGTTCAATCGAGCGATCTGATTTGAGCGGAATGAATTTTCAACATGTGTGAACAATCATACTCGAACATATCCGATGCAGCTCTCTGGTCTGAATCTTTTACAGACTTAAAGCTATAGCCACCATAAAAGCATTAAGGTAGATGCTGTCAAGCCGCGCCCACCAAAACGGGCCATGCCCCACAGCCTTAAAAAAAAAAAACCGGAATGCATATATCTTAGTAGGAAGGCGGAAGTCCCCATTCCCCAAAGATCTGCATGAAATGAAGAGAGTTGGATGCTACACCCACTTATACCGCCCACCTTCTAAAATCTGAAAGCTCTATATCTCTCTTAGCTTTTGCACTAGAACCACCAAACTTGGTAGGGCGATAGAAGATGCCATCCGCCACAGATATAAATCACAAATTTGGATGTCACGCCTAACCCTGCCTGATATTTATACCCAAATCCCACATATATTACTATTTGCACACAGAATCCTTAACACAGTTATGTAAACTGGTATCAAAGAATATCGCCCTCGGTTGCGTCCGACTGCAACGTTTTTACTTTTTATTTTATAATTTAATTCGAATAAGAGTTTTTGAATAATTTTTTTTTTTTTTTGCAGCTGTCAATAAAGAAGGACAGAAGTTTGAAGGCCTTGCGAAAGGACTATTAATATTAGTAATTGAAAGCTTCCCACTTGGCACTAATAAATCTCATCAAACTGAAGTAGTTTTGCCTCTTACAATTAAAATAACTCCAGAGCCCCCCAGACATAAAAGAATCTTGTGGGATCAGTACCACAGTTTAAGATATCCACCGGGCTATATACCACGTGACAATTTAAAAATCAAAACTGACCCTCTCGATTGGAGGGCAGACCACATTCATACCAACTTCCGAGATATGTATATACATTTAAGAAATGCTGGGTATTATATTGATGTTTTAAGAGAACCTTATACCTGCTTCAATCCACTTAATTACGGAGTACTATTAATTGTTGATCCCGAAGAAGAATTTTTTGACGAAGAGATTACAAGTCTGGAACTTTATGTCTTAGAGATGGGCTTAAGTGTTGTTGTATTTGCCGATTGGTATAACACTACAGTTATGAAACATATCAAGTTTTTTGATGAAAATAGCAGACAGTGGTGGATACCCGATACAGGTGGAAGTAACATTCCTGCATTAAACGATCTGTTAGAACCATTCAGTATTTCCTTTGGAGATTTTGTTGGAGAGGCTCATTTTAAATTGGGGGATCACGCTATGTATTACGCAAGTGGTACAACGCTTGTGTCATTTCCACATAATCAAGACGATGTAGTAATTGGAACAAATTTATTTGATCAAGGAGAATCGGTAACTATATTCTTGTTATTCAAGCTTATTGAACCCTAACAGTTATTACATTTTCAGATAATTACAAATGGAAAACTTACAAATACGAATCCCAAGCAAGAATTACCCATCATGGGATTGTTTCAAACTAATTTGAAATACCGACAGACTAAAAGAAAAAAAATTAAAAGGTATCCAATTAATACCGGCGATACAAAGCATGACGATGTATTGGTTGATTATGCTACTTTAAAAAATCTCAATTTGCTCAACCAAAAAAGCGGCAGTTATAAAGAAGGTCGTATTGCTGTCTATGGGGACTCGAATTGCTTAGACTCTTCTCATATGGAAAAAGCTTGCTTCTGGCTTTTAACGACTATATTAGATTTCGCAATGAATTCACACAAATCAATATTATTCGAGAATTTGAATAAAATTTCAGAATATAAAAAAATATATCAACAGCCACTACCAGTACGATTGGCCAAGAGCAACCTTAAAAAATATTCAAAAGTTTTAAAAAATATCAAAAGCCCAAATCCACTTTGCCAAGAATTAGAATGGACTGCAGGATCAACATACAACATAACAATAAGCAAAGAACATTCTACCTCAGGTATCAAAATCACTTTTAAAACTGTAAATAAAATCGGGTTTAATAATTGTTTTTTTTTTTTCAGATAGTCAATTAAATGTAATAAGTCATATACATATGTATCAACATACAAGTAAAACACATATGAATAATGACATGCAAACCGACCAAATTGACTTTAATTTAAAAATATCTGCTCTTTTTTTGCTAACACTTAGTTTAATTGTTCTCATTATTTTTATTTTATTTTTAAATTGCAAAAATGTATTGCACACATGTATATAAAGATAAAGATAAATTTAAATACGCTGTGTTAATTCATTTTCTTCAGGCTGGGGCATTGGCAGCATGGTGCGCAACTTAGGGCACATTTCCAGACATACCTGGGCTGGGAGTCAAAACAATTATAATAAATACAGTTAGTATGTTAAACGCAATGACACAATATGGTGCTAATGTTATGCACTAGATGCAATATAACAAATATGAAACAGCCATTATTTCTTATCACCTGCTTTGCATGATACTTGCTGATAGTCAGCTGTTGCATAGGAAATTATTGGGGGATCAATGTCGGCCATTATTTTTTCAGGTTTGTTTTAAAAGCAAAATATGCGATGAAGAAGTGACAACATTGATTTCCACTTAATACTGCCAGAAATGAATTTAAACTTTGTACAGTTTCTGGACAGTGACAGCGGCAGCGGAAAGCAAGGGCAAAGACTATGTAATGTATAGACATGGCAATTCGCTCTTTGCTGTTAAGGCTCTGTTAATTACGTGCGGGCACGATCAGAGGAAAATGGCGACCGGCTTTTGCAAAGACACGAAGTAAAAGCAACGCTGCAATGCAATATCGTTGATTTCTTTGCGTCCATGCACGTAATTTGCAGCCTGCTAGCTGCGCGCCGGGTATTTGTCAGCTGCTTATAAACAAAGCAATATATAAACAAATATACACACATGCTTTTTTGTTTTAAGCCATCAATGTATTATTTTATATTTATATTTACATTTCTTTTTATTCTTAGGGAAAAGTAATACATTTCATTTCATTTCATTTATTTTACTTCTTATAATTCAATTGTTGTGGGAATACTAAAATTATATTAATTAAGAGTTTAGGCTTGTAATTAGTCCCTATCTACTTAGTTATATATACAGCTACTAATATATGTTAAATTTAAGGATTAAGGATTAAGAAGAAAAAACCCCTTGAAACTTAGTAAAAACTAAACTTACAACTAGGTGGCTAGGCCAGATCATTGATATACGGGTATATTGAATTTCGACAGTTGGATATAAAACTTTGCGATAGTCGCGATAGTCTGGTATCTACCGTTTCAATTTTGGTTCGATTATGTAAATCAATCTTGGAATTATACCAGGGGAGATTGTGTATTAGCTTGAGGACTTTGTTTTGCCCTATTTGTAGCTGGTTTATGTGACATTTGGCAATATCTGCCCATACCGGTGCCCCGTAGAATGTCACAGCTTGGAAAAATGACCTGAACAGGAACATTTTGTTTTCTATACTTAACCCCGATTTTCTGTTTATAAGTGGGTAATCAGTTCGCCCCCAGCATTCGTTGAGTAAAGACGTGTGCTCGCATCAGACAAATAACCTCGCGCAAGTGAAGACCCGAACATCTTCGGAGCTCGTGTGCTTATCTCGTGTGCTTGTCTGGAACACGAAGTCTATTTTTAGTCACTGCTAATGCGGTGACGGATTCTTATCGCGAATTATATCAAAAATAAGCAAGCTTTAAGCTGTGCTGTGTTTTGCCCCTCGCCCCGCGCGTCTGCGCAAGCGAGAGGTTATCAACAACAACTCGTGTGAAGTGAATATCAATTGCATTATACGACATATGTACATACATAAGTATAAAGACAATTGATATAATGGAGAAACCATCTGCTCACTCGCGACCTAGTAATGGGTGTGATAATTATGAGGAGATGAGAAAAGTAGCTGGTGCCGACGCTAAAGAAATATGCTGCCAGCTCCTCGCCAACCGTGCAGATTTATCAGCTTTGCTCGCAGGTACGCCAGCACAATCAACGATCACCACCTCGATGGTGACAATCAGCAGCAACACCACCACCAGTGTAACCTGTACAATTTCTAATGTTCAAGCAAGCTTGATCTGTACTCCTACATACACCGCGGCTGCAATTGTAGCGCCCAGCATTTACCCAAGTACGAGTATGTCTATTGACAACAATTTGACAAAATGCCTCTTTCAAGCAAAAGATCGTAATGTCAACAGGAAACGCAAAGGCGTGACTCAGTCCCCTTTACCTGTTCTCTCTCCTTCTCCGATCCGCAAAACTAAACGGCAGACCACTGTGCCTCTCAACGAGGCGGCCTCTACATCCACTGCAGCGACCTTGGGAAACAATCGCTTTGAGGTTTTGGCTGACGAAGCGGAGTGTATGGAGCAAGATCTGTTGGATGCCGACTCTGACAATGATGAACCTGCTGCACCCGATGGAGATGGGCAACCCGCAAAATCAAATAAGCCTCCAGCTATATGCGTACCGAGTGTAAGCGATCCGCTTTCCTTGGAACAGGCCCTTAATAAGAGCATTGGTTCCTCTAACTACAACATACGTACCTCAAGGTTTGGTGTGTCCAGAATTTATACGACTAACTCTGACGCTTTCCGTGCAGCTGTAAAAAAAACTAACAACGCTAAACTGTCAATTCTGGCATCATCAACTTAAGGAAGAGAAACCCTTCAGAGTGGTGCTCAAAGGAATTCATGCTAATGTTCCCAAATCACAGATAGAACAATCATTTAACGATCACGGCTTTGAGGTGCTAAATACATACTGCCCCAAAAAGCCCGACTGGAAGAACATTCAAGTCTATGAGGAAGATAATGAAGTTACAATAAACTACAAAACTAGGCAAAATTTATTTTATGTAAACCTTAAACAATGCCCGAACGTTGCAGAGGCCCTAAAAATAACACAACTTGGCAGACACAGAGTCACTGTTGAACGTGCTTCCCGTAGGAAAGACCTATTACAATGTCAAAGATGCCAAATTTTTGGCCACTCTAAAAACTATTGCGTCCAGGACCCTATTTGTGGTAAATGTAGTGGTCCTCATCTGACTGGCTCCGTACTCTGCACAAGCAATATATGTTTGGGTGCAAACTGTGGCGGTGACCATGCCTCTACAGACAAAGTCTGCCCTGTCAGAGCAAAAAAAATAGGAAACTAAAACCGAGGCCTAGGCTCCCGACGACTGACAATCCTGCGACAAACAACCCCGCTCGCCAATCCTCTCGTGGATACATATCATCTGAGGCACTAAGAACTAACATATCTTATGCTGATATTGTTAGACCTAACAAGATCCACGCAAGGGCTCAAACAACTCTGCAGAGTGATGCAAACTCACCCTCTGATTTTAACCTCAACAACAAATTTGTGGCACTGGACAACTCCATTCGAACAATCAACTCCAGAATGGACCAACTATTCAAGCTAGTACAAGAGACTATAGAGGCCAACAAAGCTTTTAGAGAACTGGTCCAGGTGCTTATTTTACGATTGCCAAAATGACTCAACCAATCTTAAAAATCGGATTGTGGAACGCTCGTGGGTTAATTAGAGGCTCTGAAGAGCTTCGATTATTCCTCAGCGCTCATAATATAGATATAATGCTTGCCACAGAAACACACATGCGCGATGGTCAGCGCATCTACCTTCCAGGTTACCTTATTTACCACGCCCACCACCCCAGTGGAAACTGTAGAGGTGGCTCTGCAGTCATTATAAGATCTTCCTTAAGTCACAGCCCCCTGCCCCCTGTCTCTATTAATGACAGGCAGATAGCTAGCGTTCACCTGCAAACATCGGAGGGGACCGTCACACTAGCTGCTGTATATCTCCCTCCAGCGGAAAGATGGACAAAACCTGACTTTGAATCCATGTTTTCTGCATTAGGCAACAAATTTATTGCTGGTGGAGATTATAATGCCAAGCACGCATGGTGGGGCAACTCAAGAGCCTGTTCTAGAGGTAAACTGATACAAGAAGTCATTGTGAATGGGCAATACCAAGTTCTGGCTACGGGCGAACCCACTTTCTACTCTTACAACCCACTGATAGCACCGTCAGCGCTAGACTTTTTCGTAACTAATGGGTTCACCATGGGCAGGTTAAATGTACGCACACTCCACGAACTTTCGTCGGACCACTCACCGATTTTGGCTGAACTGCATACCACGCCGTTAAGAAAACTTCAACGATCACGATTACTGGCCCACGGTGCTAACATAAATGTATTCAAAGCTCATCTTGAACAGCTGAGCGAGGTTAATATGCAAATTCTAGCGGCGGTAGATATCGATAATGCCATCAGCCTTTTCATGAGCAAACTAAACCAGGCTGCTGAGCTTGCTGCACCCAGAAATCGGCAGGACACAGGCGCTCACAGACCTCTACAGGTACCACCAAGAATTGCGGCTCTGCTTAGTCTGAAACGTAGAGTTAGAAGGGAATATGCAAGAACAGGAGATCACCGTATCCAACAGATACACAATAGGCTGGCCAACTGTTTACATAAGGCTCTTGCCCGAAGAAAGCAGGACCAAATAGACAGTTTTCTTGAAAACTTGGGCACAGACGCCAGTACAAATTATTCATTGTGGCGTATCACGAAACAGTACAAAGCTCAGCCTACCCCAAAATCAACTATTAGAAACACGACGGGTGGCTGGTGTCGCACGAGCCTGGAAAAAACTGAAGTCTTTGCTAGCAACCTTGAGCAACGTTTTAGGCCTTATGATTATGCGTCAGAAAAACAATGTCAACAAGTTGATGAGTACTTGGAATCTCCATTTCAAATGTGCCTGCCTGTTAGCCCTGTAACGTTGGCAGAAGTAAAGGTCCTAGTATCTAAAATGTCACCAAAGAAAGCTCCTGGGGAAGACCTTCTGGACAACAGAACCATTCGACTTCTACCAGATCAAGCCTTGCAGTTCCTTGTGTTGATATTCAACGGTATTTTAAATATTGGATACTTTCCGAAAGTCTGGAAATCGGCGAGTATAATCATGATACTCAAGCCTGGAAAACTGCCGACAGACGTGGACTCGTACAGGCCTATTAGTCTACTCCCATCCCTGGGCAAAATTATGGAAAGGCTGATCCTTAACAGGTTACTTACTTTCGAGGATGTTACCAGAGCGATCCCGAAATTCCAGTTTGGCTTCCGCCTACAGCACGGCACTCCTGAGCAACTACACAGAGTAGTTAACTTTGCGCTAGAAGCCCTCGAAAATAAGGAGTATGCAGTTGCTGCCTTTCTTGACATACAACAGGCTTTTGATAGGGTCTGGCACCCTGGGCTCCTGTACAAAGCGAAGAGTCTGTTCACGCCGCAGCTGTTCCAACTTGTAAAAAGTTTCCTGGAAGAACGCTCATTCCACGTCTCTGCCGATGGGTATAAATCGTCCGTCAAAACTATTTCCGCTGGTGTCCCACAAGGTAGCGTCCTTGGCCCTACGCTGTACTCCATCTTTGCTTCGGATATGCCAACTCACACACCAATCACTGAAGTTGAGGAAAAAGATGTCCTAATTGCTACCTACGCTGATGATACTGTTGTGCTCACAAAAAGCAAAAGTATCTTGGCAGCCACTTTTGCACTGCAAGAATACCTGGATGCATTTCAGGAATGGGCTGAAAACTGGAATGTGCGCATTAACGCCGACAAATGCGCCAATGTGACCTTCACCAACCGCCGAGATAGCTGTTCAGGCGTCAGTCTCAATGGAAACACAATTAGACACCATCAGGCGTATAAATACCTAGGTATCACCCTGGACAGAAAGCTCACCTTCAGCAGACACATCACGGCTATACAGCACTCCTTCAGGACCAAGGTTGCTCGGATGGCATGGCTTCTTGCACCACGCAACAAGCTATCCCTAGGCTGCAAGGTTATGATATACAAGGCCATACTAGCGCCCAGTCTATTCTACGGTCTTCAGGTTTACGGAATTGCGGCAAAAAGTAACCTTAACAAGATCCGAATTATACAGGCGAAAGTTTTGAGAAGGATCTCTGGGGCTCCTTGGTATATGCGTACCAGCGACATAGAACGCGATCTCAAGGTGCCCAAACTCGGCGATAAGCTGCAGACCATTTCCAAGACCTACATGGAAAGGCTAGATGCACATCCTAACAGCCTAGCCAGGAAGCTCGGAGCTGCTGCTATCAATAATGCTGACCCTCGGACGAGAGTCAAAAGAAGACTCAAGCGACACCACCCTCAAGACCTGCAGGACCGGGTTTTGACGTAATATATCAACTTAAACAACAACAATATAATTCTTAAATGTACATATGTATATGTTAAATTATTAGTCTTAAGTTACACTTAAGACCTATTGAAGTCAAATTTATTTAAAAGACTGATTAGATTAAGCTGCCACTTGGGTAGCAGTGCGCTAATCAAATAATAAAAATGTACTTATAATAAAAAAAAAAAAAAAAAAAAAAAAAAAAATAAGTGGGTAAAGAGAGCGAACCATAATTTTTATCTGTTTGCTTGTGTACTTTATGTGGTCCTTAAATGTTAGTCTCATGTTCAGTAAGATGCCCAAGTATCTGACATTCGTTTCCCACATTATGTTTTCTGTACCCAGCGTGATGTTAGTTGTGGGGATGTAGATATCTTTGCGTTTTCTAGTGAAGAAAATTGCTTTTGTCTTCTCAGGGCAGACTAGAATTTTCCATTTGGAGAAATATGAGTCTACAGAGTTATATGCTTCTTGCTGGTTTCTAGCTATATCTGCCGAGAGCAACCCAGAGCAAAGGATTGCTGTGTCATCCGCAAAAATCGATGTGGTGCAGTTCGGAAGTGTTGGGAAGTCGGAGGTATATACGTTGTAGAGTATGGGCGATAGGCAAGAGCCTTATGGGCAGCCTGCCGGGATATTGCATGTGGTAGATAAAGTAATTTTAAATATATTTCAATTAAATAAAATTCAAATTATATTTAATCGAAGCTTTTATATTTGGGAGGCGTGAGTTAAACACCACGCAGGATACATTTATTTTCATTAAATTTTTTTAAATATTGTTTAATATTATACTAAAATAAATAGCAAATAAATATTTATATTTATTTATATTTAATAACCCAATTTTTGGTTTGTTTATCATTTAATGCACCTAATGTAGATAATGTTATTATTTAGAAATTATATAAATATATTTTCGCCGCCTTCTGTAAGTAGATAGGCGTGGTGCTGATGTTAAGGTCCCTGTCGATGAATCAAACAATTTCTCGAGTTCTTATGACGTTTTTTTTTTTGGCAATAATACAATTTCTTAATGGTTTTTTTAAAATAATTTTCTTGTTATTAATATATAATTCATTTATATTTTCGTCTGGAAATCTAAAATTTTGTATCTTCATGTGTATGATCGATATGATTTTACCATTTTGCAAACACATTTTTGGCCGGCAACATTGAGCAAGATGATAGCTAGTTATGACACAATTAAAGAATACTTATCACGCCTTCCAAATACCACTTAATTTCATTTTTATACTTTGATACCAAAGGTATCATAGTATATTGGGTTTGTGCAATGTCTGTCATGGTGTCCGTCCGTCCGTCCGTCCGTCCGTCCGTCTGTCCGTATGAACGCAACTTTTTTCGACACCCTTAAAGCTAGAGCCTTGCAACTTTGCAAATATCTTGGTACATGTCTTCGTCAGACAAAGTGTTAAATGTAGGGCTCTACGACCTCAGGGGGCCCGAGAAATCGATAACAAGTCGATACACCTCGATGTGCAAATCGATAAAACACAAATATATCCCACATTTTAGCAGCTAGAGTCACCAAATTTGATGGCAAGATAGCTGGTAACATTCCTCAAAAAACTGCATTAAAAGTTTGGATGCCACGCCCACCTATTTCGCCCCCAGCCCCCCTCCAATTATAAACAAAAATGCCTGTATCTTCTACAGTTTTGAAGCTATAGCCACCAAAATTGACATGAAGGTAGATACTGACATCTGACAAAGTTATGCATCAAAACATTGGATGCCACGCCCCCAAACAACGGGATAAGCCCCACCGCCCTAAAAAAAACCGGAAGGCATGTATCTTTGCCAGTTTTTAAGCTAGAGTCACCAAATTTGGTATGAACATTGGTAGTGACATCCGTAACAGGTGTACATCAATGTTTTGGATGCCACGCCCACTTATTCCGCCCACCGCTATATCTCTCTCAGTTTTTGAGCTAGGCTCTTCAAATTTGGTATGAACATTGTTAGTGGCATCCGTAACAGATCTGCATCAATGTTTTGGATGCCACGCCCACTTATACCGCCCACCTCTATATCTTTGTCAGTTTTTGAGCTAGAGTCTCCAATTTTATACCCAAAACCCTCATATATTACTATTTGCACTCAGAATCCTTAACACAGCTATGTGAACTGGTATCAAAGTATATCGCAGTCGGTTGCGTCCGACTGCAACGTTTTTACTTGTTATATTTTATTTTATTTATAATTTAATAAATGCAGATTTCCACACCACCCAAGAGGTACTGCATGCGGCGCATTAACCATTTATCGGCTGGTTTCCCCTTGAGGTATATTCACCATACGCTATAAGTATTTATAAGAAGAAGATTAATGTGTTATAGGGTTATATTTAACCTTGCATTCTTTTGCATTTGCTGATCATGTTTGTCAGTTTTTCGCTTTCATGCATCGCTTGCTATCTCTGACTCCAGCATCCATTTTGCCGACTTGCGCAGCAGAACACAAATCATGTGATCTAGTATAACCCTTTTGTGTTGTGCGCATTGGGAATCGTCCTGAAACCAATCGGGATATTTTTTGTTGGTTTCACCAATGCATGTATCGACAATTATTTTTTTAATATTTTTCATGTGTGGGCTGTCCTTAAAAAGGCGTGAAAATATTAAAAACTGGCTTTGACAAAAAAACCTATCGCTAGGATTTTTCAGGCATAACTCATTATCTTTAAAGTTTTTAAATATAATGAATTGCTCTGACTGGAGATGCAAGGTGTCATATTTGATCATAATAGTGCAGCCGGAAGACTCTTACCATCTTACTTTTGAACTTTTCCTTGAAATACTAAACCCTAACTCTAATACTTATATTTTTGCAAAATCACGTTGTTTCCGTAAGACTAACTTCACTAAATTAAATCAACTTTTGAATGCAAAATTCAGAAAATCGGGAAATACTATTGACTTATCAACTTATATTATAGCAAAGTCTTATTTTCTTTCTGTTAACACATCCTGCTATAATAACTATCTTAATAAATGTAGAATGAATTTCTCTCGCGATCCTAAACAGTTTTATAAATTTGTTAACTCTAAACGTAAGTTCTCCTGCCTGCCATCCTCAGTTTGTCTTGATAATACGAAAGCAAATTCGGATCAGGCGGTGGCCGATCTATTTGCTGAATATTTTCAATCAGTATACTTTTTGAGTTCTCATAGTTCTAGTATTACTCATGCCTTCAAAATTCAAACATCAAATTGCATATTTGCCCCAGTCTTAACTGAGTGTTCGCTGCTAAGTGACCTAAACCTGATCAAACCTGGCTTCTCGCCTGGTCCTGATGGAGTGCCCGGTTGTGTACTTAGATATTGCGCTGATACACTGTGCAAACCTTTACTAAAATTATTCAAATTGTCTGTTGAATCTTCAGTATTCCCTGATATGTGGAAGCAATCTTTTATTATTCCACTTCATAAAAATTCTTCAAAGTCCAATGTTAACAAGTAAAAACGTTGCAGTCGGACGCAACCGACTGCGATATACTTTGATACCAGTTCACTTAGCTGTGTTAAGAGTTCTGAGAGCAAATAGTAATATATGAGGGTTTTGGGTATGAAATTGGAGACTCTAGCGCAAAAACTGACAAAGATATAGAGGTGGGCGGTATAAGTGGGCGTGGCATCCAAAACATTGATGCAGATCTGTTACGGATTCCACTAACAATGTTCATACCAAATTTGAAGAGCCTAGCTCAAAAACTGAGAGAGATATAGCGGTGGGCGGTATAAGTGGGCGTGGCATCTAAAACATTTATGTACACCTGTTACGGATGTCACTACCAATGTTCATACCAAATTTGGTAAGCTTAAAAACTGGCGAAGATACATGCCTTACGGTTTTTTTTTTGGGCGGTGGGGTATGTCCCGTTGTTTGGCATTTGCGTGGCATCCAATGTTTTGATGCATAACTTTGTCAGATGTCAGCATCTACCTTCATTTCAATTTTGGCGGCTATAGCTTCAAAACTGTAGAAGATACAGCCATTTTTGTTTATAATTGGAGAGGGGCTGGGGGCGGAATAGGTGGGCGTGGCATTCAAACTTTTGATGCAGTTTTTTGGGGAATCTCACCAGCTATCTTGCCATTAAATTTGGTGACTCTAGCTGCTAAAATGTGGGATATATTTGTGTTTTATCGATTTGCACATCGAGGTGTATCGACTTGTTATCGATTTCTCAGGCCCCCTGAGGTCGTAGAGCCCCAATTTTAACACTTTGTCTGACGAAGACATGTACCAAGATATTTGCAAAGTTGCAAGGCTCTAGCTTTAAGGGTGTCGAAAAAAGTTGCGTTCATACGGACAGACGGACGGACGGACAGACACCATGACGGACATTGCACAAACTCAATATACTATGATGCTTTTGGTATCAAAGTATAAAAATTTTAGAGGGATTTCGAAATTGTCTGCCACTCCGAAAGTCTTCGAAAAACCTATTTGCTCTCAATTGCCACACTCATGTAGTGCAATAATGTCGCCTTATCAACATGGTTTCGTAAAGCGTAGATCTACTACCACCAACCTTCTAGAATTTACATCACTTGCTATTAAAGGATTTCAAAGCAAATTGCAAACTGATGTCATTTATACCGATTTTAGTAAGGCATTTGATTCTGTTAGTCTTTCACTTTTGCTTCATTAATTAAACAGTATTGGGCTCCCAACTAACCTCCTTTCATGGCTTTCCGAGTACTTGTGTGGCCGTACACAAAAAGTTGTCTTTAAATCATCTGTCTCTAAACCTATTTATGTAACATAAGGTGTCCCCCAAGGTAGCCACATTGAGCCTTTATTATTTAATCTCTTTATTAATGATCTTCCTGCGGCAATATCTAACTCGCATGTGTTCATGTTTGCGGATGACGTTAAATTATGTTTATCCTATAATGAACCTTCTTTCAGTAACTTACTACAGTCTGATCTTATATATTCTTATATATCGTGCATGGTTAATAAAGCCATCAGTGTCGTTGGTTTCATCAAGCGGTGGTCGAAAGAGTTTAACGATCCCTACACAACTAAAACACTTTATACATCCCCAGTGCGTCCCATCCTTGAATATGGATCTTGTGTGTGGTCTCCGCAATACAGGATTCATCAGGATGGAATCGAATCTGTTCAGAAGAAATTTCTTTTATTTGCACTTAGAAGTTTTAACTGGGCTCCCGGTGTTGATTTGCCTTCGTATTCAAGTAGACTCCTATTAATTAACCTTCCTTCTCTTTTAAACCGTAGAACTATGCATGGAGTTTTATTTGTTACTAATCTGCTCAATGGTGAAATCGACTCACCCACTTTATTAAGTCAAATAAACCTAACTGTCCCTCTTAGATCTTCTCGTAACTTTGTACCTATTAACCTTGATTGTTGCTCTACCAACTATCTAATGCATGAACCGTTTCGAGTAGTGTGCGCAGACTACAATAAGATGTTTTCACTTGTTTCCTTTGAGTCCTCCATTCCCATACTAAAAAGATCCATACTGCTTTACTTATCTAGTCATAGTCACTAATCACTAATCTTATGATCTGATTGGGTTTTTCCCAATCCTTGCAACAAATGTTGGATCATTGAATTTTTGTTAACTCCCCAGAATATTTTAATTTTTAAACTTTTGCATTTCATTTCAGTTTGCTTTCTGATTTAATTTTAAATTTTGTTCATTAATCTTAAACATTTTTGTAGCTTAAGCTCTTCTTTTTAATTTGATTTAATTTTAATTTTTATGTCGACTGATATTAGTTGACAATAAATAAATAAATAAATAAATAATCGCCTCACATTCTTTGCACTTGATTTTTTTGCCATAATCAACAAAATATCTTGCTGCTGCTGCTGCAGTGTAGTTATCGACTACTACCATGTCATGGGAGTCTGGCATCGGTAGCATTTGAAGTGCACTCTCTTCGGTAGCAATTTCTCCAATATCAGGCGCATAATTCCAATCGAGGTTCAGGTCGGCATCGTCTTCGCAGTACTTATTTGTGATTTACTCCTGCGTGAGAATTTTCATTGAGGCAATACGTGCAGTGAGGTAATGTAGCTCGTGGGCAATCGGACTTCTATTATTGCCTAACTTCGACCGGATGGTCGCGAAATAATTCTCAAGTGGGTCCTGACTGGGCCTGCCTAACATCACAAATGTTAAATCAGCCTCCGTAAAAAGATCTCCGCATAGAGCTATCATGGCTCGCAATGTAGATGCGAGGCCACGAATAGATGAGAATCGAGCTCTCTTCACAGGTTCCAGTTTGCTTATAAAATCGGCAAACTCGCTGATTTTTTCCAACTGGCCATTTGTGCGAGTGACCGGCTGCTTGTTGGAATTACTGCTATCTAAAGACTGCAAATTACAAAGGTCAAAACCATTATTAATTACCGATATGAAGCGCTTAGTGGCCTCAGCGCATGCGATGTTGTCGACATTTTTGAACTTCTTCAGCTCCATGCAGATGGCTATGCCCTGCGCGACTGTCTTACTAAGCACCTGCATAGCCATAGGTTTGGTTAGAGCGGTAGTGAGAGGCAAAGACCCCCACTCACGTAGGCCAGAGTTGGCCCGTTGTGGTACCGCGTTTGAACTGCGTCCAAAACCGTCTACCCAGACGCAGAGTGTGTAACACCGCTTTCGAGGGCATGGTCCCAGCCCAAAGCTCTTATAAAAGACATTGAAAGAGGCTAAAAGTCTCGCTGCGTGAGCCCCTACTAGCCAAAGTCCCGTAATTGCCCTTATTACAGCAGCACAGCCTAATCTTTTTAAGTTGATTAGGCCAGAAGAACGCTTTCTACAGCGCGTTGGCCAGGTTTGCCTAGCAATCCTAGCCGTTGCATTATTGATTTGCCTCCTTTAATTAGCTTCGAGTTCAAAATGTGAATGAACTCTTAGCTTGCAGCTGGCCATGGTCTCTTCCGCTCGTCCGCCTTACAATTGCCCTCGATGCTCTCATGCCCGGGCACCCAAATTAGGTAAAGCTCGAACTGCTCAGCCATCTCTTGAAGAGATTTGCGGCAGTTTGTGACGGATATCGAGTTTGATGATATCGATTGTTGGGCTTCGATAGCCGCCTGGCTATCAGAAAAGATGCATATGCTTTCTGCTGAGCACTTTCTTTCAGCGAGGCATAGAAGTGCCTCCTGAATTGCAGTGATTTCGGCTTGGAAGACACTGCAATGATCAGGGAGGGGTTGGAGGTCAGAGTGGAGGAATCTTATATTTCCTAGTAAATAGGACTAAATCAGTTTTAGCTGGGTTTAGTCTGAGACCCTTTGACGTGGTCCAGGTGGACAGGGTTCGAAGTGCAGTGGTCATACATTCGTACAGTGTTTGGGGGTATTTTCCCAAGAAAACAATAGTGACATCGTTTGCATAGCCGATCACCTTACCGCCCCTACCCTCCATGGAGCGCAGCAGACTGTTGACTGACACATTCCATAGGAGAGGGGAGAAGACACCCCCTTGTGGAGTGGAGACAGTCAAGGTGGCTCTGACGATTCTTCGATCGAGAAGTTGATCAATCAGATCCACAATGCGATGCTCGACCCCCAGATTCGATAGCGCCTCGGTGATCGCTTCTGGTACTACGTTATTAAAACCGCCCTCTATGTCTAGGAAGGCTTAGAGACAGTACTCCTTTTGGTAGATAGCCTTATCGACTGTAGAGACAACAGCGTGTAGCGCTGTCTCGGTTGATTTACTTTTCTGGTAAGCGTGTTGTGCTTGAGAGAAATGATCTGTCTTGATCGAGTTTCTAATGTGTAGGCCCAAAACCCTTTCTAGCGTTTTGAGTAGAAAGGATGTCAGGCTAATGGGGCGGAAATCCTTCGGGGTCAAGCCTGTCGCTAGGATATCTTTAAAGATTTTATGAAGCCAGTTAACGGCAGTTACCCCTGCCTGCTGCAATTGTGCTGGAATGATGCCGTCAGGTCCAGGTGGTTTAAAGGGCGAGAAACTTTGTATAGCCCATGTGATGATGAAAGAGAGAAAATCGGTTGACATGTTAAGGGCGTGTTAATGGGGTGACATTTGCTGCGGCACTAGTTGTGGCAGCCTCTTCTCCTTCTGGCGCTACATCGTCGGCCGAAGATTGGCTCTCCGCGTCCGACCGGTACACCCTTATTACTACAGGTTTAAATCCGGTGTAGGCTGCCCCATTGGATTTGGCCAGTACTTTGGCCGACTCGTCATTTATGACCAGGACCACTTGTTTTGTTGTCCCCTCAGTCTTTTTCACCTTGGCTACCCTCCATTCTTTGGTGGGTTGGTCAGGGTTGCAAAGATGGAAAAGCTTGAGAATCCTTTCGGGATCCTCAGGCTTTGCAGAGACCCAAACTCTTGCGCGGGGGCGACTGAGTATGTCTTTCCAGTCGACCGCCTCTAATTTCGCGCCGGGGTAAATCTCACCCAGCATGGCGATTGCCTGTTTATAAATGGAGGCGGACCCCTCATCTTCACGGGCTATCACTTTAATACAACCCTGGGGACAACCGGCGTCAGAGCAGCGTGGTGGTGGTCCTCCGGACTTAATCATCAAATCAAGAAGCATCTCCTGTAGCTCGCACTCGATATTCCCTCACCTATGCCGAGGGATCTGGCACTCACTTTGCCCCCTGTCAAGGACCCCAATGGATACCTACTCCCTGGCGGCTTCGGCGAAGGATCGGGTGAGTGGTTGTGGGCGAGAGGGAGGCCGGATCCGCTTGGCTTGCGGGACTGTCTCTTCTGCTTGGCTTTGCCAGAAACGGACGCAATAGACGGTTTAAAATTAGGGAGGACGGTCTTTGCCCACTCCACAAGCTGGGCGCCGTCTGGGGATGCTAGTTGGGCCGTGAGGTTTTGCTGAAGAATATCAGCAGCCCGTTGCCGATCCTGAAAGGATGGCTTGCCAGTTGGAACGGTGGCTGACTCTGAGGCAGTCGCCACAGTCGTGGACCCGGGAACCGGTGCCGCAGCCTTAGGTTGCGGTCGCCGCTCTCCAGGAGCCGTTACCAGTCGACGCCCAGGGTAGAAGGACGACTGTCTTTGTCGCCTCCAGCTTGCCACCTTAGCAACATTTCGCGAGCCTGCTAGCTTGCCAGACTTAGAAATGGAGGTGCTCACACCTGAAGTAGAAATGGCCGTTGCTACTTTTTGAGCGTCTGCTGGCTTACCAAACGTGTTTGAGGTGTTACCACCCGAAGAGGGATTGTCGTTTCCCACCGTGGTTTTGAGTGCCTCGGACACTGAATTTCCATTTTTTAAATTTTAGTTCATATTTGGTCGCACGAGTAGACGGGAAGGACGGTCACCTGCGACATAGCCCCTGTATCGCGGGAAGCCTGATTAAAACTGGAGGTCGGCAGGTATCCAGAGTTCGCAAAGTAGAGACCGAGCAACCCCTCGGCCGCGAGTCCCTCGGCACAATGCTGTTCCACCTTGGACTAGGGTAATTTTATAGAGTGCTCTTCTCTCGCCCGACTACCATTTGTCAGCATCTTTGGCAGAGACATGACCGTACCAAGGGCCTGCTTCCTGCCGCCCTCACGAGGAGAGTATAGCTGCACTACCATGTGTAAGCTCCAAGGACGGCACGCACTGCGAGGGTGGCAACATACATATTCTCGGTATATAAGTGCCTCCCCGAAGTTGCGCGTTGTTCTCCTTGTTGCTTCAATCGGCTAGCCATGCTCACTCGCATTTTCTGATAAATTCCAGGATTAACGTGGTCGTCCGTTAATTTTGGGGCAAGCCTAACCGTGCTCTCCTTGTTAATTGCATGGAACTCTCTAAGTACCTCCCAACTTGCAATGCCGAATGGTGTATTTACTTTGGTCATCAAAAGTACATTGCGCATGCTTTTAAATTAATGCACAAAATCATACATCAAGTATATTTTTGGCCGTTTACTTTTATTGCGCATGCGTCTGTGGTGCCAGTAATAATTTTATAGCATGAAACATTGCCTGAACCTTGGTCTGAGACTACTGCTTTTACTTTAAGACCACTATCTTGCAGGCAACAAATGTTTTCCAATAAGATTTCCTTCAGTTTTGCGCTGTTTAAAGCATTTTTGGAAAAGTAAAAACTTATAACGTATTTCCATGGCTCAAAAAGTCCCCTAACCATGAAGAAGAGAAACTTTTGAGCCACGCATTGCGTCCGATTGTTGTGTCCCAAGTCAACAAACCCATCGATTTGATCAACGCTTGGGCAGTACTCCAAATCTCTCCTTCCAACAGTTTCGTCGAACAAAAGCACGCAGCTCTTATTGCGACTCTGCATTGTGGATACGGCGATTTTTAAATTTGCAATTAAAGCGGGGTTAAGGCCAGTTTCCAGCCGCTTTATTGGGCTCCACCTGTGCAAGGTGCGAGGACATGGCAAATTTAAGTGGAGTACTTTTCGCATAAAGTCGTATGCTTTGCTTGACACATAATTGACATTCTGCGCCAAGTTCTTCTGCGCGTCGGAGTATTTGACTCTTGCCGTGTTTGTGATGAAACTTGCAAACAGCTCATCTCTGCTTGCGTCACTGGCAAAAGGCGCTCTTGCCGCTCGACTTTTCCACAAAGTCATCTGTTGTTCATTCGAACGCAATGATGTTTCATGCTCTTTTCGTAGCTCATTGTATTTTCCCTTCAACCCCTCGATCTCTTCTTGCCCTTTCTTCCACTTCATTCTGTGAAAATCTGAAAGCTGAGCATACTTTATACAAGTGTTACAACTTGTTTCTGGCCCTTTTTCCTCATTACTTTCATTTTTTATAACATTAACTTCTTCTTCTGCACTGCAGTACTATTTATTTTTCGTACTCCAACTTCGGCTGCATCGAAATGTTTGGCACATGTTCGCAGCACTTTCGGACAGGGCTTTACCACATTGCACCGACAACTCCAATCGTCGTGCCTTTTTCGTTGGGAGGGAAGGCGTACAATGTATCGGGAAATGTTCGACATCATCGTCGTGGCCTATCAAAAATTGTTTACCATTAATTACTATATTATATTATTATTATATTATTATTAGTTATTTATCTTAACGAACAACTTTTTATACCCTTAACCCATAAAATGGGTAAATAAGGGTATAATGGTTTTGTGCAAATGTATGTAACAGACAGAACGTAGCATCTCCGACCCTATAAAGTATATATATTCTTGATCAGCATCAACAGCCGAGTCGATCTAGCTTTGTCTGTCTGTCCGTATGAACGCGCCGATCTCAGAGACTATAAGAGACTTTTAACTTGAAACTTTAGCTCTCCTATATTATAAGCAGATCAAGTTTGCTTCAAGTTTTCGATAACACTTCTGGTTTCCGATATGTACATGTGATCGATAACAAAAACCTTGAATTTCCAAATTGTGAAAATGAGGTTTGAGACTACGGATAAAATAATGAACATTTCAAAAAATTTGATTATAATCGGTTAACAAACACCGCAGATATCGCAGTTTCAAGTTTGGTGAAATTGGTCACTGAATAAATACACACAAGTTACTGTAAGCATTACGTATCGGGTTAAGGGTATGTCCCAGTCGGGATTTCTCGACTAGAGCCTTCTTACTTTTTTATAATGACTTACCTAAATTCTCCGTTGGGGCTGAGCCTGGCTTTAGCTTATTACTGCCAAAGCACGATTCATCAAAATGGCGCTCGCATATATAAGTATACGGCGTTATTGATGAAGTTGAAATTTTTAAATTTGCACACCAGAACGGAATTTCCAGTTCCGGGAAATAAAAAAAATTTCATATTCTCCCCACCGACACAATCTTTCACAGCACAGTTTTTCATTATATACTCGCACGTTCATGCTCAAGATCACAAGTAATGCAGCTAAACTAGACAATGTTGCCTGACAGTTTGCCGACATACATACATGAATAAAGCAAAATGAGCAGAAGCGACATAGAAAAGTCAAAAAGAAAATAGCGACAAATAACGGCGCTTGCATTTCAACGCCAATGTGAAAAAAAACAAACAGACAATCGCTCCTGAAAAGCAAATAGCAAATTCAAATTGTCATAATAACTGAAATAATATATAATGATGTTAACGCCTCATATCCGTAGAAGGAGGCTTGGCGTAGTAATTTTTTTATAAATTTAAATAAATAAAAAATTAATCATCCATAAAAATCAATATTATTATTCAAAACATGGCAGTTCCGAGTTTTGCTGCTGCTGTTTATTTTATTTGTATCTTCTGTTTACATAAAATGTATATTTATCGAAGCCATGTCTTTGATTGAAATATAATGGCATATGAAATAATAAGATATTGTTTTTATGAAATAAATATTTTTTTATACATTATTATTATTAAGTATATAATAATAAGATGGAAAATAACTTAATTTTAGTGTTAGTTTATTAAGTCATTAAAAACGCAATATGTATTTAGTTTTAAAAGTTTTAATAAACATATTTTTATTTTATAAACATATTTGTATTTTGAATTAGCCGGTGACGGATTTCGTCAGGGAATAGCTCAGTGGTAAGGCCTCGTTATCGAGACATCCCAGGTTCGACTCCCGTCCCAGACAATAGTTTCATAGAGAATCAGTTTGAGTAAAAATAATTCTAATAACAGAAGGTCACTGATGAGAATGCTTCAGACACAATTTTCAAAAAATCAGGCTCCCTAATAAAGGCGGCATAAACGCCACAAAAAGTAGGAGAAAAATCAATATTAACAAGTAAAAACGTTGCAGTCGGACGCAACCGACTGCGATATACTTTGATACCAGTTTACATAGCTGTGTTAAGGATTCTGAGTGCAAATAGTAATTTATCAGGGTTTTGGGTAAAAAAATCAGGCAGAAAGGGGAGGCATGACATTTATCTGTGGCGGATGGCACTTTCTATCCCCCTACCAAGTTTGGAGACTCTAGCGCAAAAACCGACAAAGATATAGAGGTGGGCGGTATAAGTGGGCGTGGCATAAAAATTTTTTATGCACACCTGTTACGGATGTCACAACCAATGTTCATACCAAATTTGGTGACTCTAGCCCAAAAACTGAGAAAGATATAGAGGTGGGCGGTATAAGTGGGCGTGGCATCCAAAATTTGTATGCACACCTGTTACGGATGTCACTACCAATGTTCATACCAAATTTGGTGACTCTAGCCCAAAAACTAAGAAAGATATAGAGGTTGGCGGTATAAGTGGGCGTGGCATCCAAAACATTGATGGAGATCTGTTACGGATGTCACTACCAATGTTCATACCAAATTTGGTGACTCTAGCTTAAAAACTGACAAAGATACATGCCTTCCGGTTTTTATTAGGGCGGTGGGGCATATCCTGTTATTTGGGGGCGTGGCATCCAAAGTTTTGATGCATTACTTTGTCAGATGTCAACATCTACCTTCATGTCAATTTTGGTGGCTATAGCTTCAAAACTGTAGAAGATACAGGCATTTTTGTTTATAATTTAAGGGGGGGGGGGGGCGGAATAGGTGGGCGTGGCTTCCAAACTTTTAATGCAGTTTTTTGGGGAATGTCATCGGCTATCTTGCCCCCAAATTTGGTGACTCTAGCTGCTAAAATGTGGGATATATTTGTGTTTTATCGATTCGCACATCGAGGTGTATCGACTTGTTATCGATTTCCCAGGCCCCCTGAGGTCGTAGAGCCCCAATTTTAACACTTTGTCTGACGAAGACATGTACCAAGATATTTGCAAAGTTGCAAGGCTCTAGCTTTAAGGGTATCGAAAAAAGTTGCGTTCATACGGACAGACGGACGGACGGACGGACAGACACCATGCCGGACATTGCACAAACCCAATATACTATGATACCTTTGGTATCAAAGTATAAAAAGAGCGCGTGAGAGCAATCGAAAGGAAAACGAAGGGTTCTTTGGTACTCTCAGAGCGAGCACCGAAATTTTAAAGTAAGAAAGCGACAACACACAAAAACAAATTGAGTGCAAGCAAACGAATGAGCGGTAAGCTGCGAATGCAATTTGGTTTTGTTATTGAGCGCTTATCAAAAAAATGCAAATTAGTTATTAAACTTAATGTCCACTTTGTGTTTTACACCCCGATAACGCACAAAGCCGCAAAAGCTATTTATTTGCACAAAGCGCGGGTTTTAAAAAGTTACTAAAACGCAAAAAAATCAAAAAAGGCGAAGCGCACAAAAAAACACGTCCGTTGCTGCTGAGAAGCGAGTCGATATGATAATTTAAATACCCGAAACAGTGCAAACATGAGTGTCAAAAGACGGTTTAAATTAAGGTAAAAGGAATGGTTAATATTCTTTAAAAAAAACATCGTCAGCTAATGTGCTGGCCCGCGCAGTGTTTATGACTAGATAAATAAAGAAGGATGAATATTTTTAGTACAGGACTGAGCCGAAAAAGGACACAAATGAGTACAGCGTGTAGTAAATTGAGCATACAACGCGAAAAGAATTTTGTTTTAGATGGTTGCTTGGCAAGGTTGAAGGTTTAGGGGTACAAAGTTGCGAGAATGTCCAATTGAGACATTTAAAATTAGACGAGTAGTAACAAATAACACTCAACGCATAGTTTTGCAGTTTAACTAGGGGGGGAGATTGATTAAAAGAAGTACTGGAACCCCTAATGGTAAGTAAACGGAATGTCTTCTGAGCAAATTTAATTGTAAAGAAAGCCGGGATAGAAGGTAAGTTGGAAACACAGTATTTTTTAAACTATAAAACAAAATTACTAACAGAATAAAACCGTTCCTAAATCGGTGCAAACAACATCTTGCATTTTGCCCTGAAACCCTTTGATAAAAAATGATGTGAATCATAAAACGTTACTACCTACCAAAACCATGTTGATAAGGCTGAATAATTCCACTACATGTGAGTAAAAATTAGAAATGAGTTTATCAAAGACTTTCAAAATCGCAGACATCTTAAAAATCTGTTCTTCTTTATTTATTTAGACATATGGTGTTTTTGTAAGTTAAAACATACGTTTTAAAGAGCTCAGGACTATTTGTAATTTTCTACTTAGATTTAAATGGGTTTCAGAACGTTATATTAAATTTTTAGCATTTCGGATCGGGGTCGACGCTCCGCTAGTGGGGCTTATCGACATTGTGCACACCAGCAGGGTAGTTGTTGCCAAAACTAGGGGCTTCGGAGGCTCTGAGACATGTCAGCAGAGGCACCTCCCAGAGTGGGGTACTGTCCCCATTTTTTGGGTCGTAACGGTCAACCAACTCTAACGACTGCTGGAGAGGGAGGGGCACACAGAGGTTGCCTACGCAGACGACGCACAGTGGGGCCTTTGCTCATTTTACATTGCAAAAATCATAACTTCTAAACTAATGAAGCGATTTCAAAAATTTAAAAAGCATTTGATAGAAAAAATAAGCTTTAAAATGAGTGTTCGTTTAAAGTTCTAGGTATCCGTGCTGCTTAAATATTCAAGGTCAAAGTCAAGAAATATTTTTGAGCATATTTTGCCTGTAAAATTCAAATAAAATTTTTTTTTCAATTATAACTGAAAATTTTTAATGAATTCAATAACTATTTAACATTTTTAGTTGTTTTAATTCGATTTTCAAACTAAAATACATTACATTTAAATTTGTATTTTTGCCGATTTTTTAAGGTTAATTTTGAATATTTGCTATTGATGACTGATTTTCAACAAAATGATCATCAACATTAATGTTCATATCTAATAAACTTAACATTTCGAAACTATAGGTGCTTCCTTCCATATCCTTTCGTGATCGCACATGTCTAAGCGATGCAAGAAGTGGATCCGATGAGGCTGCCAGCATGTTAAAAAGGCCTTCATTTTGTCGAGCCCGAGAAATTTTGCACGTATTTGTGTATCTGAACCTTTTGTAGTCCTTGTTTTTACATTCCTGTGCTTCTTCAGAAAGCTTCCCAATTGGTAAGCATTGATACTCTATTAAGTCCTCTACATGAGCCAAAATCCTATGTACCGTGGGGGTAAGTTTTTTTCTGAGGATACAAATCAGTCAAAAGTTGAGCTGTTTGCGATGTGTATTCACCAAATTTTGCACCTTCTATCATTTCCTTGCAATTTATAACATTTAGGATTACAGCCAACCTTTTGATGATCTCATGATTAACACCTGTTATCAAACATGTCATTTTATCATTTAAAAAAAATCGCCTTGAAGTATTTCCGTCATTAGTATTTCCGTAGCCATGTTTTGGGCAGTCAACTTTCAATCCCAACTTCCGAGAGAACTCAGCTTGTATAATTTATTTTTACTCTGTATATCCTCACGAGGTGTATTATCCGTTGCTGTTTCTCCTGGAAGTATGTAGGCTAGCTTCAGAATAAATTTCATACACTTTATTCTGCAATGCAAGGGAGAAATTCCATATTTGTTGCAGTTCTTGTCACTCGTTGAGTCGTCTAAGTTGTGAAAGTCCTTTTGAGTTTTTTTTTTTACAAATAGGACACCTTGAAGTTGAGGAGGTGTTTGTAATTTCATTTAAGACTTTTCCATCAATCATTGTCAGGAAAAATTGAAAGTTAATCGTGATTGTTTTTCCACTCTTGGTTTGAAAAACAGTAGGTTTCAATCGTAGAATTTTTTAAATTCATTATTCCGCTTTTAAATAAAAAGTTAGTGAATTATATTGAAAAATACTATTCAACCGGGAAATTGCTTGTAGTGCTTTATCTTATGAAGTTAAAATACAACTGTCGCAATCAAGTGCAATATTTTGCACTATATACCATATAATTGGTATAACCCTTTTCCAATGTTTTTGGTAAAAAAAAACATGAGGTATTGATTTTCATTCAAAATAGGTAAACGGCGAAACTCCCAAAAAAATTACCTGTATTTCCGCAATTTTCCATCAACTAAAACTATATTTACCTGCCTTTCACACCCTTTTCAAGCCGGTAATTATAAACTCAACATTTATTAAAGGGGGTACATATAGTCAGGTAGTACTTATAATACAACATTTAGCAATGTTATAAATAAACAACACACCCGCTACAGCCAAATTTGCATGCGCTCTTCTTCTTCCTTATACCTGCCGCGTGCTTTTAACGCGAGGTACACCTAGTTTTTTGGATTTATCTCGATTTCCGCAGATTTTCGCAGATTGCGACCAAAAACATATGAAAGGTATATTTTTCATCTATCACATGCGAGTGGTCCCACCCTTATCCCGTCTTATCCCTGTTAGTTCTATTCCACGAAAGTTGAAAAATAAGGAAAATTTAATGTATTTTTTAAACGTTTCTAGTTTAATAAGTATTTCAGTTATATTCAAACTTTATAATACAAAATACTAACATTGAACATACTTTTCATATAAAAAAAATAGATCGAAGATCGGTTGTTTATATCGCCCAATACTCACTTTGAAAGTGGCGAATTTTCGTAAAAATTGTCATTTATTCGTACTCACGAAATATTTCTCAACTTTGATAAGCTCTAGCAGCCATAATTTTTAACCGATTTCAAAAATATTTTGGATCCATTATTTTTGAAGTATTCTCTGTCGATTACATGTTTTACTTTTGCCAAACGCGTTCATGAAAAAAATGATTTATGCAACGCTTTTCCGGCAGAGGCCCCACTGTGCGACGTTGCATACTAGTGCAAGGTAAATACGCACAAACCCTGAGCAACCGTTAACAGCATGCAAGTAACATCTTGGAAAATTGGGCCACAACATGTGGACTAGGGGTTAACAAGTAAGTTTTAGCTGCCGGACTTCACCCTGCCGGACTTCACCCTCCCCAAGCTCGTCAACATGAGCCTCGCGCTGTGTAGCAGTGCCAAATATCTCGGAGTAGTTCTCGACAATAAACTAAACTGGGACGAAAACATCAGGCAACGCATAATCAAGACCAACACGGCACTTTTTGCGTGTAAGAAATCAATAAGATTGAGGTGGGGTTTCTCACCTTCAGTAGTACACTGGCTTTACACAGCCGTGATAAGACCAATCCTACTATATGGTAACCTAGTCTGGTGGCCAACTCTAGCAAAACCTCTCAAAGCATTGCATAAAGTGCAAAGAAGTGCGTCCACTTGCATAAGCGGAGCACTACAAACCACCCTAAATGAAGCTTTAAACACCATGCTTCACCTGCTACCTCTTGATCTCGTAGCCAGGCAGGTGGCTACAAACTCTGCTTTGCGGATTCGAGAAGCTAAGAAATGGAGAGGAGGCAGCCAGGGACATGCCTCAGTCCTGAGTCTCCAAGCAAAGATACCATCTCGCACAGATTACAGTGTCCCCAAGCTCACCTTTAACAACAAGTACAGCGTGACCATACCCAGCCGGAAGGCAAGGCAAAGTCAACACAAACCTAACTCGAACTCAGTATCCATCTATACTGATGGATCGAAACTCGATAACAAGGTAAGAGGGGGGTATACTCCTTTGAACAAGGACTACAAATCTCCCTTAGACTCCCGGACCACTGTAGCGTTTACCAGGCGAAAGTGCGAGCTATCCAGGAAACCACAGGTCACCTGCGGTCGCTCAGGGTCCTTCCAAGAAGTGTGACAATTTTCTCAGATAGTCAAGCAGCCCTTAAGGTGCTTGACTTGAACATCAATAACGCACAAACGCTGACTGAGTGTCGCCAATCTCTAAATGAGACAGCTCAACATCTTAGTGGTTGGGAGCCTGGTCACCGAAACATCAAGGGCAATGAAATGGCTGATGAGCTGGCTAGAAAGGGTACCTGCGAAGCTCTTCTACCGGAGAGAAGTAAAGTTGGTATGCCACTAGCTTCGTTCAGACTACAAAATAGGAACTTCACCCAACGTAAAGCAACCCAAAGGTGGAAAGAGACCCTGTCATGTGGGAAATCCCGAAGCACATGGCCATACTATAACCAGAAACGCACTAATACCCTGCTGCGTATGAGCAGAGAGAGCATCTCTATTCTAATAGGGGCCCTTACGGGCCATTGTCTGATCGGCACACACGCCAGTAGACTAAAAGTCCAACACAATGACTTCTGTAGGAGCTGCCGATGTGCAGAAGAAGAGAGTGTAGACCTTCTTTTCTGCAACTGTCCGGCGCTTAGCAGGAGACGAATGCAATACCTAGGGAAACCCACCTCAATTGCATTATCGGATACGTCCGAATTGGAGCTGACCAAACTTATTAAGTTTTTAAGGGCATCTAAATGGTTTGAAAGGGGACTTATTTAGTGGTTTAATGGAGATTACGTGGTAGTACAATGGGCCTCAATGGCATACGTAACGGGCGGCAACGCCCGCGCCACCTCAACCTAACCTAACCTAACCTAACATGTTGTTTGGTTACGCAGCTACCAAACAACAACAAAGCAGCCTCATCTCTTAGATCAGTTATGATCTGCGCAGCATAATAGCGAATTAACGTAACTAACATAATTGTTGTTACGCTCATCGTAGTTTCTTTATCTTGCATTGCAGCTGCTGCAATTCGGCAGCTTATTCATTTTTTTCGTTGACCATTTTTCTTTCTGCGCTCTCGTTGCGAGCACAACCAAAAAAGTTCATTCTCTCTCGCTCTCGCTCTGAGCAAGAGACTCCTGCAGTCTTCATTTATGTTTTCTGTTGAGCTCTTTTCGATGAGCTCTTTGTATATCGCTCTTTCAATTTGCTTGCACAATGAGACTCAGCAAAAGACAGATTGACCGAAAACTTAACGCAAACGGTCTTTACATTTATTTGCGTTGTTGTGAAGAAGAAATAATATAATTTGTTTTACAGAACAATTTAAATTTATTTTCAAATATTTATGTTTTTTTTTTCATATTCTATTTAGAAAACCATATTTTGTTAACAATTAATAAATTTTGTCTGCAAAACAGACGCTTAACGATTTGCTCGCCTCTGCGGGTGAATGTATACCAATGCATACGCAAAAGATCTTTTGCTTCACTGAACACGACAAAACGGTCTTGAAATAACCAAAACAAAACAAAATAGAAAAAACGGTTTCGCTCTGAGCGCGAGCGAGCTTATTTTAGAACCCATAGATCGGTTGCTCACTGAGTCAGGAAAAGATACTTAATTGCAGACAACGAGAAACGATCGACAGTTATTTGCGAGCTTTGGGCAAAATATATGTAATACATATATATGTACATAAAATATAAATAGAAAATAAGAAAACGTATTTGATCGGAATCATTCATATTGAGGTAATTAATTTTTAGATGTTACCAAATCACTATGTAGTCTATACTACCCAATGACCCAATATCCACAGGATAGCTACAAGCAACTGAAAAAAAAAATATCAAAAACCTCGGCAGGATAACCCAGCAAGAAATGAAACACATGCACACGCAAACCAATACTTATGCATTCTTACCGTCCCTCTACTGTGCGTCCCTTGCCAACGACTATGTAATGTATAGACATGGCAATTCGCTCTTAAATGTTAAAAATCGAATTACGTGCGGGCACGATCAGGTTAACAGCAAACTGTTCTGCTTGTGTTTTCTTTGTGTGTTTGGTGCTTTGGTTTGTGTCTTTGTTTTTTTTTTTGTCGTTTGTCTTGGCAGAAACGATACACACTTTTTGTGTTTTTTTTTTTTGGTCTTTTTTGGCAGTTACGATATACACTTTTTTGCTTTCAGCTCTGATCAACCGTCGCTTGCTTCATTTTCTGACATCCACCTGAATGGTAAATAACAAAACAAAAACAAACAAGTAAAAACGTTGCAGTCGGACGCAACCGACTGCGATATACTTTGATACCAGTTCACATAGCTGTGTTAAAGATTCTGAGTGCAAATAGTAATATATGAGGGTTTTGGGTATGAAATTGGAGACTCTAGCTCAAAAACTGACAAAGATATAGAGGTGGGCGGTATAAGTGGGCGTGGCATCCAAAACATTGATGCAGATCTGTTACGGAGGCCACTAACAATGTTCATACCAAATTTGAAGAGCCTAGCTCAAAAACTGAGAGAGATATAGCGGTGGGCAGAATAAGTGGGCGTGGCATCCAAAACATTGATGTACACCTGCTACGGATGTCACTACCAATGTTCATACCAAACTTGGTGACTCTAGCTTAAAAACTGGCGAAGATACATGCCTTCCGGTTTTTTTAGGGCGGTGGGGCATATCCGTTGTTTGGGGCGTGGCATCCAATGTTTTGATGCATAACTTTGTCAGATGTCAGTATCTACCTTCATGTCAATTTTGGTGGCTATAGCTTCAAAACTGTAGAAGATACAGACATTTTTGTTTATAATTGGAGGGGGCTGGGGGCGAAATAGGTGGGCGTGGCATCCAAACTTTTAATGCAGTTTTTTGAGGAATGTTACCAGCTATCTTGCCATCAAATTTGGTGACTCTAGCTGCTAAAATGTGGGATATATTTGTGTTTTATCGATTTGCACATCGAGGTGTATCGACTTGTTATCGATTTCTCGGGCCCCCTGAGGTCGTAGAGCCCTACATTTAACACTTTGTCTGACGAAGACATGTACCAAGATATTTGCAAAGTTGCAAGGCTCTAGCTTTAAGGGTGTCGAAAAAAGTTGCGTTCATACGGACAGACGGACAGACGGACAGACACCATGACGGACATTGCACAAACCCAATATATTATGATACCTTTGGTATCAAAGTATAAAAACAATGTGCAAAATTTGATTTTATTGTTGATCAGTGTCCAATGATTGCGTTGTGTGCTGTTTATGGGTTGTTCCGACCGTAGTTTTATCATCGAATATTAAAGGGGGTTATTATACTTTGATACCAAAGGTATCATAGTATATTGGGTTTGTGCAATGTCCGTCATGGTGTCTGTCCGTCCGTTTGTCCGTCCGTCTGTCCGTATGAACGCAACTTTTTTCGATACCCTTAAAGCTAGAGCCTTGCAACTTTGCAAATATCTTGGTACATGTCTTCGTCAGACAAAGTGTTAAAATTGGGGCTCTACGACCTCAGGGGGCCTGGGAAATCGATAACAAGTCGATACACCTCGATGTGCAAATCGATAAAACACAAATATATCCCACATTTTAGCAGCTAGAGTCACCAAATTTGGGGGCAAGATAGCCGATGACATTCGCCAAAAAACTGCATCAAAAGTTTGGATGCCACGCCCACCTATTCCGCCCCCACCCCCCCTTAAATTATAAACAAAAATGCCTGTATCTTCTACAGTTTTAAGGCTATAGCCACCAATATTGACATGAAGGTAGATGTTGACATCTGACAAAGTAATGCATCAAAACTTTGGATGCCACGCCCCCAAATAACAGGATATGCCCCACCGCCCTAATAAAAACCGGAATGCATGTATCTTTGCCAGTTTTTAAACTAGAGTCACCAAATTTGATGGCAAGATAGCTGATGGCATTCCCCAAAAAATTGCATCAAAAGTTTGGATGCCACGCCCACCTTTTCCGCCTCCAGCCCCCCTCCAATTATAAACAAAAATGACTGTATCTTCTACAGTTTTGAAGCTATAGCCACCAAAATTGACATGAAGGTTGATGTTGACATCTGACAAAGTTATGCATCAAAACATTGGATGCCACGCCCCCAAACAACGGGACATGCCCCACCGCTCTAAAAAAACCGGAAGGCATGTATCTTTGTCAGTTTTTAAGCTAGAGTCACCAAATTTGGTATGAACATTGGTAGTGACATCCGTAACAGATCTCCATCAATGTTTTGGATGCCACGCCCACTTATACCGCCAACCTCTATATCTTTCTTAGTTTTTGGGCTAGAGTCACCAAATTTGGTATGAACATTGGTAGTGACATCCGTAACAGGTGTGCATACAAATTTTGGATGCCACGCCCACTTATACCGCCCACCTCTATATCTTTCTTAGTTGTTGGGCTAGAGTCACCAAATTTGGAATGAACATTGGTTGTAACATCCGAAACAGGTGTGCATAAAATTGTTTATGCCACGCCCACTTATACCGCCCACCTCTATATCTTTGTAGGTTTTTGCGCTAGAGTCTCCAAACTTGGTAGGAGGATAGAAAGTGCCATCCGTCACGGATAAATGTCATGCCTACCCCTTCTGCCTGAATTTTTATACCCAAAGCCCTCACATATTACTATTTGCACTAGGAATCCTTAAAACAGCTATGTAAACTGGTATCAAAGTATATCGCAGTCGGTTGCATCCGACTGCAACGTTTTTACTTGTTGTGTGTTCTGTTCGTCGCGTTGTAATTATACTCCGTTGTCGTTGCTGTCGGTATACGCGCTCGCGTCGTTCTTATTGTTTTGATTGTGAGTATTGCTTGCTTGTGAGCTTTTTTTGTTTTGCCTTTAGAGTGGACCCATTTTCATTCTTAAGTTCCTAATACACTTATTTTTGTGTCAGTATTATTCGTTTAAATCTATTTTTTTTTAAATCAATATAATTTTATTTTCCCTTGCTTTTTATTACATTTGATAATTAAATTATGTCTGTGGTCTGTTGTGCAAAACATTGCAAAGTCCGTGGCGATAACCCAAATGCAGGTTTTGTTTGCTGTTGGATATGTGGGACTTCTGCACACGAAAAATGTGCAAACATTCATGCCCGTTCTAAAGAAAATATGAACAATTCAAATTTCTAGTGGCCCTGCTGGTCATGCAAAGACTTGAAGAAAAATATTTATAATTTCATGAGTCAAATGCAAGTTGGTTTTAAAGAATAATGTAATCTTGAATTCGGAATCGCCAAAACGTAAGAACCCATTTGTGAGACTGTCTCCTAAATCTCCCTTAAAGGTGGGTATCCAGTACAGCAAAAAAAAAATTTCCCATACAAAATCGTCGTAGCAGGAATTGTTTTTTTTTGGCTCCGTGTGTTTTGGGTATCCAGTAACGTAGCAAAAATACTAAACTTCTTATCGATAGTAGCGATTAAATAAATAGGAACACACTGGCGCTCGGCTCAGGAAATACCAAATCATATATATTTTTGTGCCGAGAGCAACAACAAACACTTCATGAAAAATAAAAATGGAAAAGAAATCTAAAAAACGGGTGGAAAATTGTAACCACGACGGAAATTTTGGATGGATTCCATTGGATTCTGCACCATATTATTAAACTATAAGTGCATACAATTTTTTAATATGTTTTATAAAATATGTGTATTTTAATTTAAATGCTTGCGTCGTTCACAAGTCTTCCTTTCTGATGCCTTCGATGCAAATATGGGTTGACCCACGATTTGTGCTGTCGGCGTTGACGGTTCCGATGCTCTTCTTTCTCGCTCGTTTTTGCAACATTATATGCTGCCAACAATGGAATAAGCATACTCGCATTGTTTACTTTTTTAAATTTAATGCCTCAGTGTGACCATGTATCTCCTAAGATATTATGCAAAATGGCATATTTTTACCACACATTGGGGGACGACCATGGTCACACTGCCCACGCTTCCAAAATATATCTCAAATTCCGGCCAGGAATTTTTTGCTGTACTGGATACAGGCCTTAACGAAAGAACATAAAAAAAGTCGTAAAATTAATAAAGTAAATGTAAAAACAAAAATTGCAAAAGCCTCATTTCCACTAATTGACGAGAACATGTATGATAATGCCATCAGCCCTATGGATGTGGCAACATCAGGCCCGTAGCACAGTGGACGGTCTTGTATGGAGAAGGCGGCCAAAAATACTTCCAATTGAGATATCAGCTTGAAACTTTTTCTGCAGCTAAATAATTATACTTTGATACCAATGGTATCATAGTATATTGGGTTTGTGCAATGTCCGTCATGGTGTCCGTCCGTCTGTCCGTCTGTCCGTATGAACGCAACTTTTTTCGACACCCTTTAAGCTAGAGCCTTGCAACTTTGCAAATATCTTGGTACATGTCTTCGTCAGACAAAGTGTTAAATTTGGGGCTCTACGACCTCAGGGGCCTGGGAAATCGATAACAAGTCGATACACCTCGATGTGCGAATCGATAAAACACAAATATATCCCACATTTTAGCAGCTAGAGTCACCAAATTTGGGGGCAAGATAGCTGATGGCATTCCCCAAAAAATTGCATTAAAAGTTTGGATGCCACGCCCACCTATTCCGCCCCCACCCCCCTTAAATTATAAACAAAAATGCCTGTATCTTCTACAGTTTTGAAGCTATAGCCACCAAAATTGACATGAAGGTAGATGGTGACATCTGACAAAGTTATGCATCAAAAAATTGGATGCCACGCCCCCAAACAACGGGACATGCCCCACCGCTCTAAAAAAAATCGGAAGGCATGTATCTTTGTCAGTTTTTAAGCTAGAGTCACCAAATTTGATGGCAAGATAGCTGTTGGCAATCCCCAAAAAATTGAATCAAAAGTTTGGATGCCACGCCCACCTTTTTCGCCTCCAGCCCCCCTCCAATTATAAACAAAAATGCCTGTATCTTCTACAGTTTTCAAGCTATTGGCACCAAAATTGACATGAAGGTAGATGTTGACATCTGACAAAGTTATGCATCAAAACATTGGATGCCACGCCCCCAAACAACGGGACATGCCCCACCGCTCTAAAAAAAATCGGAAGGCATGTATCTTTGTCAGTTTTTATGCTAGAGTCACCAAATTTGGTATGAACATTGTTAGTGACATCCGTAACAGATCTGCATCAATGTTTTGGATGCCACGCCCACTTATACCGCCCACCTCTATATCTTTCTTAGTTTTTGGGCTAGAGTCACCAAATTTGGTATGAACATTGGTAGTGACATCCGTAACAGGTGTGCTTAGAAAATTTGGGATGCCACGCCCACTTATACCGCCCACCTCTGTATCTTTAGAGTCTCCAAACTTGGTAGGAGGATAGAAAATGCCATCCGCCGCAGGTAAATGTCTTGCCTACCCCTTCTGCCTGATTTTTATACCCAAAGCCCTCATATATATTTGCACTAGGAATCCTTAAAACAGCAATGTAAACTGGTTTCAAAGTATATCGCAGTCGGTTGCGTCCGACTGCAACGTTTTTACTTGTTCCATATTAATGCTATATTTATAATATTGGCACCTATATAAGCTTTATTTTTGCGCCAATTTCAAAAATCAAATTAAAGCAGACCCCTAAGGTTATGCAACATTTTTTTTGTAGTTATTGCCAACGTGAATTTACTAAACGCTTAACTTTTTTTTTATTTATTTAATTAACATCTTTATTTAATATTATTCAGGAACAGATCTAATTAAAGCCTTTAACCTTAATGTTGTCTTAAGTAAATAATCTCTTAATTATAAAATATAATTTGTTTTCATCTTATTATATAGGAATAGGTCAAATTACGAATAGTGAGGTTTCAAGTAAATAATGTATTCATATTAATATCTTAGAAGCAGCCCAAAATGTCTTCTTTTGAGCCTGCGAATTGGGATAGCCCCCTGTTATCTCCGGGCGAGACGATTACGGTGGGCAGTTAGTCGGTCGTTGTATCTGCTTGAGAAGAACGAGATTTGGTCTTCAACAAGGCTCAGGTTTAAGTCATTGTGAAGCGTTTGGCCGCTAACGAACCACTCACAGCCAGTGATTTGTCTTAATGTGTTATTCTGGACGGTTTGGAATCGTTTTCGGTTTGACGCAGCCGCCACTCCCCAAACTTGGATGCCGTATCTCCAAGTTGGTGCGATGATTTGCTGATAAATCTGACGCTTGCATCTTAAAGGTAGTTTGCTTTTCTTATTTAGCATCCAGAATAGTTGGTTACGCTTTAGGTTGCACATTTTGACGACTCTGGCAAAATGTTCACGGAAGGTTAGGCGTTTGTCCAGTGTGAGGCCTAGGTATTTCGCCTTAGTCGCTTGCTCTATGTCCACATTATTAATGTGGACCGCAGGAGTTGTGTTTCGGCGTAACGTAAAGCAAACGTTTACGCATTTGCTTTCGTTAATTTTGATGTTGTTCGCCATGGCCCATTTCTCGAATTCGTTGAGATAAGTTTGCAGCGTTTGTGACGACTCGGTCTCACTGTTCGAGGAGCTGAGAAAGCAGACGTCGTCAGCGAAGCTGGCCAGCAGCATTTTGCTGTTGTCATAGGTCATTTCATAATAGCTTGGCTTGGGGATGTCTGCTGTAAAGATGGAGTACAGTAGCGGTCCTAAGACGCTTCCTTAAGGTACGCCAGCTGCAATGGCAACATTTGCAGAGGTTGCGTCTCTGGACTGGACGCAAAACTCTCTGTTTGTGAGAAACGATCTGATGAGCTCAAACAGGTTGGCTGGCAGCGCTGTTTTGACTTTGGCTAGTAGTCCCGGGATCCAAGCTCTATCAAATGCCTGTTGTATGTGGCCGGCTCTGAATCCGAATTGGTGCATTGGGATAGTATCATTGTCTTCTAGGTGTATTATAAGTCGGGAAGCTATCAGCCTTTCCATTACCTTCGATAAGGAGGGCAGGAGACTAATAGGCCGGTAGGAGCTTGGATCCTGTTCCGGCTTCCCTGGCTTTAGAATCATACTGATTCTAGCACTCTTCCATTTTTTGGGAAAGTATTGCACTCTAAGTATCGCATTGAATATCAATGTGATAAGTAATAGTGCTCTCTTGGGAAGGATTTTAAGTACTGCGTTGCTTATTAGGTCGTGACCTGGCGCCTTTCGACTTTTGAGGGCACGTATCATGTTTGAGACTTCTTCCAGACGGATATGTCTTATTTGAGGTGACATCTGGGATGGGCGCTGTAGTACTTCGTTTATTCTGTTGATATCCCCCTCGGATGCGAAATTAAACGCAGTGAATCTGTCGCCAAGGTGTTCCGCAAATGTTTGTACTTGCTCTTCTAAGGAGCGACACCAGTTACCATTGCTGTTCTTCAGAGGCGTAACTTTCTGTGGCATTCTTTTTACTTTTTTGGTAAAGGACCACATATTAAAAATGGAATCATTAGAATAATCCATATTGGTCAGCATATGTTCGAATTGCGCATTTTTCAATTCAGCCATGGCAACGTGAAGCTCTCTGGCGCATCTATGCCATTGAGCTTTATCCTCAGGACTGTGCGTTCGAATATAACGTCTTCTCAGTGCTCTCTTACGGACTAGAATCTCTGCAATGGTTGGGTCAATTCTATTGTACTTGAGGGCTCTGCTATGATTGTTTGCAGTGTACACGTTTGCACTCCTCGCCGCATTTGTCACGTTGGTAGTGAAGAGGTCTACAGCGTCGTCAATTTCAGCAGCAGAGTTGAGCTCAATGTTAAGGCGTATCGATCTACATAGTTCTTCCTTGAAAACAGCTACATTTGTGTGTTTGCCAAGAAGTTGCCTACGTTGAGTACATTGTATGGCTTCTGTTTTTAATGTAGTGATGAGAGACAGGTGGTCCGATTCAAGGTCCCAGCTGTCTCTGATGTTTAGCTTGTCGTGTGGAATGTTGCGATAAATTGCAAAGTCTAAACAGGATGGTCTTCGATTTACTGCTCTTGGATAGTATGTTGGTGCTCCAGTCGCCAGGATGTTGGCGTTAATTGAGATGACGCTTGCGGCAAGTAAGTTACCTCGGTGACAGGTGATCGCAGAACCCCACCATGGATGTTTTGCGTTCCAGTCTCCGCTGATAAATGATCTTGGGAAGTTGAAGTTAGCGAATATGTCATCAAATTCTGATTGAGTCCAGCTGAAGTTTGGAGGGCAATAGATTGATCCGATGAATATTTGTCCTATACATGTTTGGATTTTGGCACCCACGATTTGGGCTTTAGCATGGACGATTGGCTCAATGGGAAAGTGATTGATCTTTTTGTTAACCAGGATTGCAGCTCCACCCCTGCGGCTGCCGTCAGGTAGATTTGAAGTGTAGACTTCATATCCAAATAGTTGAAGGTTGGATGTCTTCGTTTCGGTGAGAAGGAGAATGTCAATATTCTCTCTCTCCGCAAGGTGTCCGATTTCCGTCATTTTGCCGGCAGCACCTCGCGTGTTCCAAGTGAGAATTTTTATTTGGGACATTGTGTAAGTTGCGCGTTATTATAATTGCGACCAGCATCTGCAGCATCTGGGCTTGCATGGCGTGTAGACCCTCGATAGCTTTTGTGAGCGATGCAACTGCCATTTCTAGTTTAGATTCTTATGCATTTTGCTGTTGTGACACATCTGGGAAGAAGTGCGCATGATTTTTTGCACCGTAGTGATGTTGCTGCTGAATGGCGTCCTGTAGCCTATTTGTTAGGTTTTCTGGTCGTTTGTTTTGTTTTTCCGTGATTGGATGTGCATTTCTGGCTATTTGAGCATAAGAATCTCCATTTTCATAATGTTTAGGTGTAGAGTTATTGTTTATGCCCACTTTTGGAGTTTTCTGTACATTGTCGTTTATTTTGAGCAATTTTTTATAGGATTTGCAGCCGCGGAAGTTAGCTGGGTGGTTTTCACCGCAGTGAGTGCAAGTTGCTGGTGCTTCTTTGCTTCTGGGACAATCTGATGATTTATGGTATTCACCGCAAGAGACACAGATAAAAGGTCTGTAGCAATATCTTGCAGTATGACCAAACGATTGGCATCTCCGACATTGCACAATGTCCTGCGCTTTTCTGGCTACTTCAAAACTGACGCGTTGGCGGCATAGAGATCGTAGTTGGAGTATATCTTTGTTATTTAGATTCTTTTCTACATTAATGAAGAAGAGGTTCATCTGTTCACCGCTCTTGTTGCTTTTTGGGTTATATATTGATCGAACTTTATGCCCCTGTCTGAGTAATTCCTCTTTGATTTTATCATGGAGCTGTGAATGGTGTAATCCTCGCACAACAACTCTGAATGGCTTCTCGTCTTTCAATTGATAGCAATGGAATTCAATTTTCAGAGTATTTAGTTGTCGTACTACAGCCCTGTAGGTATTTGCGTCTTTGGTGTAGATTCTGTGAGTGGAGCCCACAGAGGATTTGATTTCAACATTTTCAAGATTTGTAACTTCCTCGATAGCGATAAGAAGTTCGTTCACGTTTGTCACGTCCATAAGAACGATTGGTGGTGGTTTTGAACTATCAGTAGAAGCAGAGTTTACCGTAGATGAATCAGTTTTACTTTGTACGTTTGCGTTCTTGTTATGTACGTTGCTGTCTTTAGCCTTAGAAGCGGTGTGAGAACGGTAGGCCGCTGCTGCAGCACTAGTCGATGGTTCATCCACACTATTGCAGTCCATCTCGTCGTCATCAACTGATAGTGTATCGAACCTTTTTGCTGTCACAGGGTCACTGGGTTCTAAATTTCTAGAAGCGGCACGTTTTCGTTGAATTATTGGTGAGTTCGATGGCACCTTCCTCTTCTGGCTCTGATTTTTGCCATCTAGGTGAATCAGATTCATTGAGGCCCGGTAAAGGGGGGAAGTCTATAGAAGTGCTTAATGCTTTAGGAGGCATAGGCGTTGAGCACACGCTACTGCATATGCTGGGTGATGATGTAGTGTAGGTATATATTGGACTATGAGTTATTGTCAGAGTACTAGTGACACAGGCTGCATTACTGCTTGATACTGCTATACCATATGGGTTAAGCTCGCCGCTAGTGGCCAGTTCTTCTGCCAGAGTTAACTCTCCTGTAATCTCCTCGTCCATGACGGCTTTTCTCAGAGATCGCTTAGAAGCATCGTTTTCCTAGTATTTGCCATTTCTCGCGATTTTATGCAAAGTCGAATGTTAGTCAATCACTGCTTTTATTGCCCCTCTTGTGCAGCTGCGCGCAGTGTGAGGGGAACAGCGATGCCCTAACGGGCCACAAATGCAGTCTTATCGCAATACAGTTATGTTGTTGTTGTTGTCCAACTGCCGACACTGCGCTAGACAGCGTCCGAATTTTTACGATCTGTGCTTTTTTTAGCACACGAAGAATAGAGAACAAAAGAATAACACGCACTTTGTTTTTTTTTCCGCGACACAACTGATCTCGTCAAGAGCAGATTAGCGACTACTTAACTTTTAAAAAAACAATTAATAATGCAATACAAAAAAATAAAAATTTTATATATTCAAAATATAATAATACTAGCTAACCCAGCCACGCGTTGCAGCGGCGGACCCGACAGACTTCTTCCTGTCAAAAAGATTTGTAATGTTGAATTGTTTTGTTTCTACGTATTTTATAGTCGGGGCAAAAAATTCTCGTGAACAGAACCGTCACCCGTGATAGGGTGTTGTAAATTAAAATTAAATAAAACATTATATAAATACATATTTAAAAGTACACTTTAGACATGCATTGAGTTCACCTGCTGGCGTTGATCGTGGAATCACGGGCAATGTTTGACGAAAATCTCGTGCTAATAAAATCAATGCACCACCAAATCGGCTATAATTTCTCCGTAGATCTTGTAAGGTTCTGTCTAATTTTTTCTGTATTTCAATGCCTCACATTATGAGCAAACCGAGTTCATAGAACCAATAACAACACATTGGAAGTTACTGTAGTCAGGTGACACATCGTAACTGAAAGCAGCTCGATTCAAACGTGCACGAATATTTGTTGAATGTCGCGCTTGCGCTTCACGCGTTTGTGATATCCGAATTCTTACACGATTATTTCGGTCCTCAAGTTCTTGTGCAGTACGATTAGATTGGTAATTAGCTTAGTTTGTAGAATTTCGTGTTCTCCTACCTAAGTTGCTTGTTTGACGGCGTACGGTAGATCCTCTGCTTATTGCAGGCATTTTAAAAATGTACGATTTCAAATAGTAAAAAAAACTGTTTTGATTCAGAAGCTGAATTTTTTTTTTTTTTAAATTTATTTTAGTTGTTGGCGAAGCAACGGGCGCCGGATAACTAAATAATTTCATTTATACTTTGAATATAATTATTTTTCCTACTGAATTTTAAATGTAGCCTACTATGATTTTGCAAAACACAGTTCTAGGGCTGGCTCAATGGATTACGTTATCGTAATTTTAGTAAGGATGCCTATTTTTTTTGAAAATGAAAGATAGCCTATGTCACTCAGGAATGATGTAGCTTTCCAACAGTGAAAGAATTTTTCAAATCTGCCAAGTAGTTTCGGAGCCTATTCAATTCATACAAATAAATATCAATAAAAGAATTATATATTTAAACGACAGTAACAATAGTTTAATGTAATATACCATAAGTTGGTTATAAAAAAAAATTGTTAACTCAAACAAAGAATCATTAGTCAAGCAAATCGCAAACTGATTTGTCTTAAATGGATTTTTTGCTTTTAAATATTTTTTGTCCAGATATATAGGGGTCCGAACTTAACAGTAATCCATTAAATAAATCAGTATTTGTAAGCACACGTGAAATTTTACGTGTGTGCTGGCTTCTAAATCTTTTTACATCCTTATTTTTTGACTCGGCCGCTTCCTCCGAAAGTTCGCCAATGGAAACTAAAGCGTTTTCAATTATATCAGGCCCGTGTATCAAAACTTTATGTACTGTAGCTGGAATATAGTACCACGAGTATTGTTTACCTATCTGTATCCAATGTAATTTCTAAACTTTTCGGGATTAATTCGATAGTCTGATGACAAAGCTCTCAATATTGTGCCACATCTATCTATCAAGTGACATTATTATTTCGGCTGACAATACACTGTTTTTGAAAAATTCCCGGGCTGTGTTTCCATCATTGGATGATCCGCATCCTCCAACTTTTGGTTTGTCAACGATGAGTCCCATTTTTTGTCGAAATTGTTTCTGAACTACAATTTTTCGCTCCCGCACTGTTGCTTTTCCTTCATCTGATCTTATTTGCCATTGTTTTATTGGAAGTCTGTAAGCCATATGTATGAAGTACTCAAAAAAACGAATATAAGCATGCAGCGGAGATAACCCAAAATCATAACGGTCTTTATGTACTGTTTTTTCTAAGCAGATTTTTATGTTATTCATTTCGGTTGGTTTGGCATCACAAATATAACATTTGGCTGACGACGATTGGGAAATTGCGTTACAAACTTTGCCATCAACCATTGTCAACTGCAGCAAATGAGTAACATTTATAACTTTATTTTTTAGTTTATACTGGGTGGGTAATAGATAGTCTATTTTAGTTTTAAGATATTCATATTCGTCCATTGAGATCTGAGCGAATTCTTTTATACATTGAAATCTTATGTGGCGGCAGAATCGTGTGGATGATGGGCGAGGATTTTTCCAAATAATTTTGTTGTTGGTCGGATCCGGGCTTGTTACAAGTTGCAGTGGGACATACGATGTAACAAACAGATTTGCATCTTTCAAATTATTATTTTCAACTTGCTGCTTATACTCGCTATGTCCCGAGCTACTGTCGAATCCCCATTTTCCAATTAATGTCAATTCATTTACTAAGTCCCCTTCAAACGCCTCAATAACTTTAGTCTGCAGCTCTAGAATTCTTGTGGCTGTATGGTTTAATAAGCTCTGGAGCTCTACTTTAGCAGCAGATTCTGTTACAATTATTTTATCGGGATAATTTTTATTTTTTTCGTCTACAATGCTGTCATAACATGGTAAAAACTCCGCGTTTATTGTTATGTTCATAAAATTTCTTATTAGCATATACTGATTCTTCGTTAAATTTGCATCTGTTATAAGATCTATTACAGCAGAAATTTTGGCTGGTAATATTGATGGCAGCTCTTGTTGGCTTGCGGAACGTAAGTCATCGCCTGCGGACGCATTTTATTTTGAAATTTCTGCAATACGACGACGTTTTGTCCTTTGAGAACATTCTGCATAGTTAATTCTTGGCCGACCACGATTTTGAGATGGTGCTGCTGCTTGCAAACTTAATGAAATGTTGTCGGTTTTGGAAAGCCAATCGGAGTGTTTTCGTTTAATATAGTTTTTATTCCGGGAACATTCATTATAAAATGAAGAAATTCTTTTTAAACCATATTTAAGTAAAATTGTTTCTTTACCATGGCCAAATGCATAGCCGTGATTTTCGATGTCAGATTGTAGCAAATAAAAAATTTCTTGAAATTTCTTAGCGCTTGAACCCTTGCTAGCGCAGCAAACATCAAAAATATAATTGCGCGAAATGCGGAACTGATACGATGTTTCTATAGCAAATGATAAGTACCAGATTAAAAAAATAAAATATTAAAACAAATGCAATACAAACAAGTAAAAACGTTGCAGTCGGACGCAACCGACTGCGATATACTTTGATACCAGATTACATTGCTGTTTTAAGGATTCCTAGTGCAAATAGTAAAATATGAGGGCTTTGGGTATAAAAATCAGGCAGAAGGGGTAGGCAAGACATTTATCTGTGGCGGATGGCACTTTCTATCCTCCTACCAGTTTGGAGACTCTAGCGCAAAACCGACAAAGTACAGAGGTGGGCGGTATAAGTGGGCGTGGCATCCCAAATTTTCTATGCACACCTGTTACGGATGTCACTACCAATGTTCATACCAAATTTGGTGACTCTAGCCCAAAAACTAAGAAAGATATAGAGGTGGGCGGTATAAGTGGGCGTGGCATCCAAAACATTGATGCAGATCTGTTACGGATGTCACTAACAATGTTCATACCAGTATGTTGGTGCTCCAGTCGCCAGGATGTTGGCGTTAATTGAGATGACGCTTGCGGCAAGTAAGTTACCTCGGTGACAGGTGATCGCAGAACCCCACCATGGATGTTTTGCGTTCCAGTCTCCGCTGATAAATGATCTTGGGAAGTTGAAGATAGCGAATATGTCATCAAATTCTGATTGAGTCCAGCTGAAGTTTGGAGGGCAATAGATTGATCCGATGAATATTTGTCCTATACATGTTTGGATTTTGGCACCCACGATTTGGGCTTTAGCATGGACGATTGGCTCAATGGGAAAGTGATTGATCTTTTTGTTAACCAGGATTGCAGCTCCACCCCTGCGGCTGCCGTCAGGTAGATTTGAAGTGTAGACTTCATATCCAAATAGTTGAAGGTTGGATGTCTTCGTTTCGGTGAGAAGGAGAATGTCAATATTCTCTCTCTCCGCAAGGTGTCCGATTTCCGTCATTTTGCCGGCAGCACCTCGCGTGTTCCAAGTGAGAATTTTTATTTGGGACATTGTGTAAGTTGCGCGTTATTATAATTGCGACCAGCATCTGCAGCATCTGGGCTTGCATGGCGTGTAGACCCTCGATAGCTTTTGTGAGCGATGCAACTGCCATTTCTAGTTTAGATTCTTATGCATTTTGCTGTTGTGACACATCTGGGAAGAAGTGCGCATGATTTTTTGCACCGTAGTGATGTTGCTGCTGAATGGCGTCCTGTAGCCTATTTGTTAGGTTTTCTGGTCGTTTGTTTTGTTTTTCCGTGATTGGATGTGCATTTCTGGCTATTTGAGCATAAGAATCTCCATTTTCATAATGTTTAGGTGTAGAGTTATTGTTTATGCCCACTTTTGGAGTTTTCTGTACATTGTCGTTTATTTTGAGCAATTTCTTATAGGATTTGCAGCCGCGGAAGTTAGCTGGGTGGTTTTCACCGCAGTGAGTGCAAGTTGCTGGTGCTTCTTTGCTTCTGGGACAATCTGATGATTTATGGTATTCACCGCAAGAGACACAGATAAAAGGTCTGTAGCAATATCTTGCAGTATGACCAAACGATTGGCATCTCCGACATTGCACAATGTCCTGCGCTTTTCTGGCTACTTCAAAACTGACGCGTTGGCGGCATAGAGATCGTAGTTGGAGTATATCTTTGTTATTTAGATTCTTTTCTACATTAATGAAGAAGAGGTTCATCTGTTCACCGCTCTTGTTGCTTTTTGGGTTATATATTGATCGAACTTTATGCCCCTGTCTGAGTAATTCCTCTTTGATTTTATCATGGAGCTGTGAATGGTGTAATCCTCGCACAACAACTCTGAATGGCTTCTCGTCTTTCAATTGATAGCAATGGAATTCAATTTTCAGAGTATTTAGTTGTCGTACTACAGCCCTGTAGGTATTTGCGTCTTTGGTGTAGATTCTGTGAGTGGAGCCCACAAAGGATTTGATTTCAACATTTTCAAGATTTGTAACTTCCTCGATAGCGATAAGAAGTTCGTTCACGTTTGTCACGTCCATAAGAACGATTGGTGGTGGTTTTGAACTATCAGTAGAAGCAGAGTTTACCGTAGATGAATCAGTTTTACTTTGTACGTTTGCGTTCTTGTTATGTACGTTGCTGTCTTTAGCCTTAGAAGCGGTGTGAGAACGGTAGGCCGCTGCTGCAGCGCTAGTCGATGGTTCGTCCACACTATTGCAGTCCATCTCGTCGTCATCAACTGATAGTGTATCGAACCTGTTTGCTGTCACAGGGTCACTGGGTTCTAAATTTCTAGTAGCGGCACGTTTTTGTTGAATTATTGGTGAGTTCGATGGCACCTTCCTCTTCTGGCTCTGATTTTTGCCATCTAGGTGAATCAGATTCATTGAGGCCCGGTAAAGGGGGGAAGTCTATAGAAGTGCTTAATGCTTTAGGAGGCATAGGCGTTGAGCACACGCTACTGCATATGCTGGGTGATGATGTAGTGTAGGTATATATTGGACTATGAGTTATTGTCAGAGTACTAGTGACACAGGCTGCATTACTGCTTGATACTGCTATACCATATGGGTTAAGCTCGCCGCTAGTGGCCAGTTCTTCTGCCAGAGTTAACTCTCCTGTAATCTCCTCGTCCATGACGGCTTTTCTCAGAGATCGCTTAGAAGCATCGTTTTCCTAGTATTTGCCATTTCTCGCGATTTTATGCAAAGTCGAATGTAAGTCAATCACTGCTTTTATTGCCCCTCTTGTGCAGCTGCGCGCAGTGTAAGGGGAACAGCGATGCCCTAACGGGCCACAAATGCAGTCTTATCGCACTACAGTTATGTTGTTGTTGTTGTCCAACTGCCGACACTGCGCTAGACAGCGTCCGAATTTTTACGATCTGTGCTATTTTTAGCACACGAAGAATAGAGAACAAAAGAATAACACGCACTTTGTTTTTTTTTCCGCGACACAACTGATCTCGTCAAGAGCAGATTAGCGACTACTTAACTTTTAAAAAAACAATTAATAATGCAATACAAAAAAATAAAAATTTTATATATTCAAAATATAATAATACTAGCTAACCCAGCCACGCGTTGCAGCGGCGGACCCGACAGACTTCTTCCTGTCAAAAAGATTTGTAATGTTGAATTGTTTTGTTTCTACGTATTTTATAGTCGGGGCAAAAAATTCTCGTGAACAGAACCGTCACCCGTGATAGGGTGTTGTAAATTAAAATTAAATAAAACATTATATAAATACATATTTAAAAGTACACTTTAGACATGCATTGAGTTCACCTGCTGGCGTTGATCGTGGAATCACGGGCAATGTTTGACGAAAATCTCGTGCTAATAAAATCAATGCACCACCAAATCGGCTATAATTTCTCCGTAGATCTTGTAAGGTTCTGTCTAATTTTTTCTGTATTTCAATGCCTCACATTATGAGCAAACCGAGTTCATAGAACCAATAACAACACATTGGAAGTTACTGTAGTCAGGTGACACATCGTAACTGAAAGCAGCTCGATTCAAACGTGCACGAATATTTGTTGAATGTCGCGCTTGCGCTTCACGCGTTTGTGATATCCGAATTCTTACACGATTATTTCGGTCCTCAAGTTCTTGTGCAGTACGATTAGATTGGTAATTAGCTTAGTTTGTAGAATTTCGTGTTCTCCTACCTAAGTTGCTTGTTTGACGGCGTACGGTAGATCCTCTGCTTATTGCAGGCATTTTAAAAATGTACGATTTCAAATAGTAAAAAAAAACTGTTTTGATTCAGAAGCTGAATTTTTTTGTTTTTTTAAATTTATTTTAGTTGTTGGCGAAGCAACGGGCGCCGGATAACTAAATAATTTCATTTATACTTTGAATATAATTATTTTTCCTACTGAATTTTAAATGTAGCCTACTATGATTTTGCAAAACACAGTTCTAGGGCTGGCTCAATGGATTACGTTATCGTAATTTTAGTAAGGATGCCTATTTTTTTTTAAAATGAAAGATAGCCTATGTCACTCAGGAATGATGTAGCTTTCCAACAGTGAAAGAATTTTTCAAATCTGCCAAGTAGTTTCGGAGCCTATTCAATTCATACAAACAAACAAAAAATCAAACCTTTCCTCTTTATAATATTTGTATAGACATCATTAAATAACAAAAGAATAAAAGAATTATATATTTAAACGACAGTAACAATAGTTTAATGTAATATACCATAAGTTGGTTATAAAAAAAAAATTGTTAACTCAAACAAAGAATCATTAGTCAAGCAAATCGCAAACTGATTTGTCTTAAATGGATTTTTTGCTTTTAAATATTTTTTGTCCAGATATATAGGGGTCCGAACTTAACAGTAATCCATTAAATAAATCAGTATTTGTAAGCACACGTGAAATTTTACGTGTGTGCTGGCTTCTAAATCTTTTTACATCCTTATTTTTTGACTCGGCCGCTTCCTCCGAAAGTTCGCCAATGGAAACTAAAGCGTTTTCAATTATATCAGGCCCGTGTATCAAAACTTTATGTACTGTAGCTGGAATATAGTACCACGAGTATTGTTTACCTATCTGTATCCAATGTAATTTCTAAACTTTTCGGGATTAATTCGATAGTCTGATGACAAAGCTCTCAATATTGTGCCACATCTATCTATCAAGTGACATTATTATTTCGGCTGACAATACACTGTTTTTGAAAAATTCCCGGGCTGTGTTTCCATCATTGGATGATCCGCATCCTCCAACTTTTGGTTTGTCAACGATGAGTCCCATTTTTTGTCGAAATTGTTTCTGAACTACAATTTTTCGCTCCCGCACTGTTGCTTTTCCTTCATCTGATCTTATTTGCCATTGTTTTATTGGAAGTCTGTAAGCCATATGTATGAAGTACTCAAAAAAACGAATATAAGCATGCAGCGGAGATAACCCAAAATCATAACGGTCTTTATGTACTGTTTTTTCTAAGCAGATTTTTATGTTATTCATTTCGGTTGGTTTGGCATCACAAATATAACATTTGGCTGACGACGATTGGGAAATTGCGTTACAAACTTTGCCATCAACCATTGTCAACTGCAGCAAATGAGTAACATTTATAACTTTATTTTTTAGTTTATACTGGGTGGGTAATAGATAGTCTATTTTAGTTTTAAGATATTCATATTCGTCCATTGAGATCTGAGCGAATTCTTTTATACATTGAAATCTTATGTGGCGGCAGAATCGTGTGGATGATGGGCGAGGATTTTTCCAAATAATTTTGTTGTTGGTCGGATCCGGGCTTGTTACAAGTTGCAGTGGGACATACGATGTAACAAACAGATTTGCATCTTTCAAATTATTATTTTCAACTTGCTGCTTATACTCGCTATGTCCCGAGCTACTGTCGAATCCCCATTTTCCAATTAATGTCAATTCATTTACTAAGTCCCCTTCAAACGCCTCAATAACTTTAGTCTGCAGCTCTAGAATTCTTGTGGCTGTATGGTTTAATAAGCTCTGGAGCTCTACTTTAGCAGCAGATTCTGTTACAATTATTTTATCGGGATAATTTTTATTTTTTTCGTCTACAATGCTGTCATAACATGGTAAAAACTCCGCGTTTATTGTTATGTTCATAAAATTTCTTATTAGCATATACTGATTCTTCGTTAAATTTGCATCTGTTATAAGATCTATTACAGCAGAAATTTTGGCTGGTAATATTGATGGCAGCTCTTGTTGGCTTGCGGAACGTAAGTCATCGCCTGCGGACGCATTTTATTTTGAAATTTCTGCAATACGACGACGTTTTGTCCTTTGAGAACATTCTGCATAGTTAATTCTTGGCCGACCACGATTTTGAGATGGTGCTGCTGCTTGCAAACTTAATGAAATGTTGTCGGTTTTGGAAAGCCAATCGGAGTGTTTTCGTTTAATATAGTTTTTATTCCGGGAACATTCATTATAAAATGAAGAAATTCTTTTTAAACCATATTTAAGTAAAATTGTTTCTTTACCATGGCCAAATGCATAGCCGTGATTTTCGATGTCAGATTGTAGCAAATTAAAAATTTCTTGAAATTTCTTAGCGCTTGAACCCTTGCTAGCGCAGCAAACATTAAAAATATAATTGCGCGAAATGCGGAACTGATACGATGTTTCTATAGCAAATGATAAGTACCAGATTAAAAAAATAAAATATTAAAACAAATGCAATACAAACAAGTAAAAACGTTGCAGTCGGACGCAACCGACTGCGATATACTTTGATACCAGATTACATTGCTGTTTTAAGGATTCCTAGTGCAAATAGTAATATATGAGGGCTTTGGGTATAAAAATCAGGCAGAAGGGGTAGGCAAGACATTTATCTGTGGCGGATGGCACTTTCTATCCTCCTACCAAGTTTGGAGACTCTAGCGCAAAAACCGACAAAGATACAGAGGTGGGCGGTATAAGTGGGCGTGGCATCCCAAATTTTCTATGCACACCTGTTACGGATGTCACTACCAATGTTCATACCAAATTTGGTGACTCTAGCCCAAAAACTAAGAAAGATATAGAGGTGGGCGGTATAAGTGGGCGTGGCATCCAAAACATTGATGCAGATCTGTTACGGATGTCACTAACAATGTTCTTACCAAATTTGGTGACTCTAGCTTAAAAACTGACAAAGATACATGCCTTCCGATTTTTTTTAGAGCGGTGGGGCATGTCCCGTTGTTTGGGGGCGTGGCATCCAATTTTTTGATGCATAACTTTGTCAGATGTCACCATCTACCTTCATGTCAATTTTGGTGGCTATAGCTTCAAAACTGTGGAAGATACAGGCATTTTTGTTTATAATTTAAGGGGGGGTGGGGGCGGAATAGGTGGGCGTGGCATCCAAACTTTTAATGCAATTTTTTGGGAATGCCATCAGCTATCTTGCCCCCAAATTTGGTGACTCTAGCTGCTAAAATGTGGGATATATTTGTGTTTTATCGATTCGCACATCGAGGTGTATCGACTTGTTATCGATTTCCCAGGCCCCCTAAGGTCGTAGAGCCCCAAATTTAACACTTTGTCTGACGAAGACATGTACCAAGATATTTGCAAAGTTGCAAGGCTCTAGCTTGAAGGGTGTCGAAAAAATTTGCGTTCATACGGACAGACGGACAGACGGACGGACACCATGACGGACATTGCACAAACCCAATATACTATGATACCTTTGGTATCAAAGTATAAAAACAAACACGGACAATAATAAGCAACGCACAAAACAAAGACACGAACAATCAGAAAGAAACGAACAAAACAAAGTCACGAAAAATCATAAGGACACGCACAAAACAAAGACACTCAAAATCAGAAAGAAACACACGAAACAAGTAAGAAGGCTCTAGTCGAGAAATCCCGACTAGGACATACCCTTAACCCCATACGTAAAGCGTACAGTCATTTGTGTATATTTACCCAGTGACCAATATGACCAAAATCACCAAATTTCAAACTGCGATATCTCCGGTGTTTCTTAACCGATGTTAATCAAATTTTTTCAAATGTTCATAATTTGATCAATAGTATTGAACCTCGTTTTTACAATTTTGAAATTCAAGAATTTTTTGTTATCGATCGTATGTGTATATCGGAAACCAAAAGTGTTATCGAAAATTCGAAGCAAACTTGATCTGCTCATGGCTTAGGAGAGTTTAAGTTTCAAGTTTGAAGTCTCTAGCTCTTATAGTCTTTGAGATCTAGGCGTTCATACAGACGGACAGACAGACGGACAGACAGACGGACAGACAGACGGACAGACGGACGGACGGACAGACAGACATGTCTAGATCGACTCGGCTGTTGATGCTGATCAAGAATATATATACTTTATGGGGTCGGAGATGCTTCCTTCTGTCTGTTACATACATTTGCACAAAAACATTATACCCTTATTTACCCATTTTATGGGTTAAGGGTATAAAAACGGCACAAAAACATAGAAATTTGGAGCGAGATGGAGGTATTGAATGTATGATTACATTAAGTGTAGCAAATTGTAGCAGCTTATTTTCATAACTTAGAATAACTAAATATTGAATAATTTTTTAAAAAAAGTTTCGTTGAAGGGCGTCGTTGGCAAAACAATTTTTACTCCATCTGAAAATTTATATTTTTTGAGGTTATACAAGAACAATTAGGGTTTACGCACATGTTTTGTTAAAAACACACAAACAATGCAATTCATATATTTGTTTGACGGCTCCCCCCTGGTTTGACATCAGATGATGTAAAGGTCTACATTCAGGCCAAATCAAAAGCTACAGTTTCGGTGGAAAAATTCAAATTTGCATATGACCGGGATATCTCGTCGTTTAAAATAAGTGCTGCAATCCAAGATTTTAATGCTATATGCAATAAAAAATTCTGGCCAGAGAAAATCATAGTAAAAGAATATACTGAAAATAAAAATAAAAAGAAAAATCGGCCTCCGATTGTATTACCATCAAAAAACTAACCACCTCCTTCTCACTGGGCTATCAGAATGTTAGAGGACTTTGTAGTAAACTTAGTACTTTGTATCTTAATAGCCAATCTTTTTCCTTTCATGTCGTTGCCTTCACGGAAACGTGGTTAAGACAAGACATACTAAATTCTGAAATTTTATCTAACAGATTCTGTATCTATAGAAAGGACCGCCCACTGCGTCGTGGCGGTGGGGTGCTTATTGCTGTTGATGTTGACTTTCCCTCTAAGGCAGTAATATAAAGCTATTCTATTGATATCGAATTTGTTGCTGTGAAGCTAAATATTAATGGTGTTGGTATTTATATTTCCTGTTCTTATATACCACCTTTATCTGACAACTCTGTGTACAATGCACATTTGTCAGCATTACTTTCCATTTCTTCTATGCTCTCTGATCGTGATATTTTTGTAGCTCTTGGTGATTTTAATATTGCTCAAGCTACTTGGAATTCAAGTCCGGACTCAAGCGTGTTGAGATATCATTGAGTCAGATCAATGGTATATCAAATTCTCTTGGTAGAATGCTTGATTTGGTTTTTGTTTTGGATCCATCCACTATCTCTGTGTCAAGAACCCTTCCCATATCCACTCCTGTAGACTTATACCACCCGACGCTGGAGGTGGTGATCACTTTGCCTCAATGTGCTGTAAGCCAGTGTAGTGAAGCATTAGGACGGGTACGTCAATTTCGGAAAACCGATTTTGTAAAACTTACCCGGCTCTTGGCACTTGTTGACTTGTCGTCTCTCTATGGTTCCGAGGACTTGGATACGGCTATCAGTATTTTTTATAGCACCTTATACAATTTATTCGACATGTGTGTCCCTTGTGGTAAGCCAAGTAGGAAAAACAAACGTGGTTTACACGAGAGTTGACAGCCCTTAAAAATCGAAAGTCTAAGCTTTATAAGAGTTTCAGAAAATCTGGCTCTCCTGCTCATTACTCATCCTACTTGATCGCGCGTTCCAGTTTTTCGGTCATGGATAACTTATGTTATAAAAATTACCTGAGTGGGTGCAGACTACAGTTCCAGCAAGATCCTAAGAGGTTCTTTGACTTCGTTAATTCGAAGCGAAAGTCATCAACACTTCCATCTAATGTATTATTTGAAAACAAGTCGGCCAACTCAGATCAGGCAATTGGCGTTTTTTTTTGCAGAATTTTTTCAAACAACATATAGTTCAATTGATACTCAGGTTGATCTGCCATACCCGTATCGGGTTGATAGCTCCAATTGCATTTTTGAACCAAGATTCACGGAGTGTTCATTACTACGTGATCTACAAGGTATTAAGCCAATATTTTCCCCAGGACCTGACGGCGTACCAAGCTGTGTGCTTAAGTACTGCGCTGACGGTCTTTTAAAGCCTTTGCACAAATTGTTTAGTTTGACTGTTGAGCAATGTTCATTTCCAAACATCTGGAAAGAATCATTTATTATACCGCTCCATAAAAAAGGAGACAAGTCTCACGTTCCAAATTATAGGGGTATTTTCAAATTGTCTGTTATCCCAAAAATGTTTGAGAAATTTATAACTTCTCAATTGCAACATTTCTGTAGATCCTTAATATCACCGTGCCAGCATGGATTCGTGAAACAAAGATCGTCCACCACTAACCTGTTAGAATTTACTTCACATATTATTAAGGGTTATCAAAATAAAATGCAAACGGATGTTATCTACACTGATTTCAGTAAGGCGTTTGACTCAGTTAATCACTACCTTTTACTTCATAAACTTCAACTTTTAGGTTTTCCTAGCAATCTCATTCGGTGGATAAGGGAATATTTAATTCATAGAACACAAAGAGTCAGTTTTAAGGGTTCTGTCTCAAAGGTGGTTCATGTCACGTCCGGTGTTCCGCAAGGAAGTCACCTTGGACCGTTATTATTCACACTGTTCATCAATGACCTGCCATCAGTAATTGACCATTCTCGAGTTCTGATGTATGCTGACGATGTAAAATTATGCATGTCAGGTACTACTACGTTGTCTGCTCAAAAATTACAAAAAGAATTAGATAACTTCCAAATTTGGTGTCGTGTTAACTTGTTAAATCTTAATTGCAATAAATGTAAAGCAATGTCCTTTTTTAGACGCCTGCCTTTTTTAAATATATATTTTCTTGATGGTAGCCCACTCGATCGCATTAAATGGGTTGATGATTTAGGTATCCTTTTTGACCCAAAACTTAATTTTCACAAGCATATCTCTTCAGTAGCAAATCGAGCCTCTAGTACCTTGGGGTTCATTAAGCGCTGGTCGAAAGAATTTGACGATCCCTACATAACCAAATCTCTTTATACATCTTTGGTAAGTCCTATTCTTGAATATGGATCTTGTATTTGGTATCCCAAATACAGGATTCACCAGGATAGAATAGAATCAGTGCAAAAACAATTTCTGCTCTTTGCCCTTAGGGGACTTAATTGGGATACTAACATTAACTTACCTTCCAACCACAGACTTTTACTAATAAATCTTCCTTCTCTTGCTGATCGGAGAACAATGCTAGGTGTAATCTTTTTACATAAACTAATAAACGGTGAAATTGATTCTTCGGAGTTAATCAGCCAGATTAGTTTCGCAGTTCCGATCAGACGTACTAGGAATTTCCTACCAATTGCTCTTCAAGCCTGTCACTCTAACTATACTATTCATAATCCTTTCCGTATTTTATGTTCAAACTATAATGATTTATCTTACTTAATAAATGGTGCCACTTCTATTGGTTCTCTTAAAAAGCTAGTGTTATGTCATTTGTCTACATGTTCGCGATCTACGTAACCGCACGTTATGCGGTGTGCCTCTCGGTCGGTGGGGCGGGAGGTGGTAGCATTTCTGCTTGGGTCCGCGCGTTAACAAGCCGGTGCTTGGTATCATTGGGCCACTTGATGGTACTGTTCGTTAGTACGTCTACGTCCAAATAGCAAATAGCATTTACCTATTCAGTGTAACAGTGCTCACAGATGTGCGCTTTTTTTATTAAATCGCCTTTGTTACGTGCTCTAAAATCAGACTCGATTTACCTATCAGAGCTTCTGCATGGAGCCAATAATCCAGCGCATCGCGAAGCATTGCACTCGTAAAACGTAACAACGTGCTTTTAGATGAATATTAAAGGAAAATAAACGCTGCCTTTTGCAATATCTATGCGCTGCGGGCTTTAATTGTTGGCTTAACTTTAGCTGGGACAAGAGTGCGTACAAACCAGTGGTCTCCACAATTAATACCTCTTATTATACTGATCTAATAAGGGTGTCGTGATTTGTCCAATCCTTGCCACAAATGTTGCTTCACAAATTGCCTGGTTCAATTTAGCGTGTCATAGCTAAGGATGCCACGAATAGTGAATTGGCCGAATACCGAATATTCGGCAGCGCTGTCGGCTGAAGCGTCGAATATTCGGCCGCCGAATATTCGACGTGAAGTACATGCTCGGTGGGGGCGCGTTAGCTGGGGCTAGAAAGGCGATTCGGCTTTGATGATAAAAACAAATATCTTTTTGCTACTTTTCAGGATCCTCGCTGTAAAACGAGTTATCTAGGATTGGTTCAAGCAGAAAGAGCAAGACAAAAAATTCTTCTCGAAGCTCTAAAAAAAGGTTGTGATGAACCAAGTAGTACCGATGACGATTCTTTTCCAGAGCGTAAGAAAAGAAACTTGAATGAAATTGATAGGACAGTTGAAATACACGACAGTTTCTGGAACTGCTATGAACAAGTCGCTACAGATGATATGGAAAATGCTAATGATGAAGTGGACGTGCAAAAGAATGCTGTGGCAAACGAGTTGGATTTTTATTTGAAAACAGTTCGCCTAGATCGGAAGGCCCAATTTTACTAGTAATGGTCAGCAAACGAAAAGCAATACCTGACCCTTTCGAAATTTGCAAAAGTTTATCTTTCTTCGCCTGGAAGTAGCGTTTAAATTGAGAGGTAATTTTCTGAGGCTGGTACCGTTTACTATGAAAAGCGCAATCGTTTGCTACCAAAAAATGCTGAAAAGCTCTCTTTTATCCATCAGAAGTTACCACTGACCAGTGATGATCACCGGAGAGCGCGGGAGTATCGTGGTGGCGTCGGCGTACTTCCCGGGAGACGAGGAGGAGGCTCCTCCATTAGAAGTCCAAAATCTAGTGGACTACTGCAGCAGTAAGAAGCTGCCATTGCTGTTGGTGTGCGATGACAACGCACATAGCATCACGTGGGGCAGCGGAGATACTAACCGCAGAGGTGATTGTTTACTTGATTTTCTTCTAGTTAAGGATCTCACCGTTTTCAACGTAGGGGCAGAACCTACGTTTGTTACCAAAAGCAGGGCCGAGGTGTTAGATATCACCTTTGGTAATGATGAAGGCTCCAGGTTGGCCCGCAACTGGAGAGTCTCCAATGAACCTTCATTGTCGGACCATAGGATCATCCTATTCGACATATGCAGTAATCTGAGCTTTAGTAAGGACATCAGAAATCCTCGGCAGACTGACTGACAACAATATCAGTCCTGTCTGAGGGTTATTCTGAGCAGGCTTAACTATAGTAAAAGAATTTCCTCACAGGAAGAGATAGAGCAGCTTTCTATAGACGTGGGCAAAACTATCTTGGATGGCTATCATTCAAGCTGTCCTTTAAAAAGTATAAGATCCAGCAGGGATAATCTATGGTGGACTAAAAAGCTAGGACTTCTTCGGGTGGAGGTTAGGAAGCTGTTTAACGCAGCTAAAAAGTGTAATGGCAAATGGGATTGTTATACCAGTATAACAAGGAGATACGCAATAGCAAACGAGATCATTTCAGAAAGTTTTGTTCCACTCTAGAGCAGGCCTCGCCCGCTGCAAGAGTGTTCAAAGCCATCTCGAAAGGCAAAGTGCTCTCGGAACTTTGCCTTAAGAGACAAGATGGGACATTCACGGACAATGAGGTAGAGAAGGCCGAACTTCTCTTGCAAACTCATTTCCCGCTATGTAGGACCATTACAGATAGTAATAGCAGTTACGTACAGGCATCTGGGAGCAGAAGTTTTCGTCAGTAATTCGACGATCAGAGCTCAAACCACCAGAGGCTGTCCTCAAGCCTGGTGGTAGATGATCTCTTAGCTAAGCTTACGGATAATGGACTTCGGTGTCTTGGCTATGCTGATGACATTACCATTATCTGCAGAGGGAATTTTGAGAACACACTATGTGATAGAGTCACCTTGGGTCTACAACTTAGCTTGGACTGGTGTAGGGACGTGGGGCTGAGCATCAACCCAGCAAAGACCACAATCGTTGCCTTTACAAATCGGTACAAGCTCAAATCTATTAGACCCTTAATCATTGCACCTGCCCAGCCACGGCTCTTGACGTACTACTTGGGCTCCCACCGTTGCACTTATACATAAAACACAACGCAAGTAGAAGTCATATGAGATTAACGGGAGCATTAGCAACCGGATCGGCGGCAGGAGCCACGGGCTCACTTTTAGAATACCCACAGGATGCGCAGTTGGCGCAATTTAGCTTCAGTAAGCTCTTTAAGATAAAGCTTAGCAATAAGGCAGATTGGACCAGCCTGTCAACTACCTATAATGTGAAAACACATGCTATAAGGTGGTACACAGATGGCTCACTTACAGAGGAGGGGGCTGGGATCGGAGTCTGCGAACCTCGACTCAAATACCATGAACCTCTTGGCAAGTTTACTAGTATCTTCCAAGCGGAAATACTCGCAATAGAGAGATGTGTCTCTTTCAACATAGACAGAGGGTACGATCGCAGAGACATTGCCATCTTTTCAGACAGTCAGGCAGCAATAAAAGCACTAAGTGCATATAAAATTGTTTCATGGCTGCTTTGGCAATGTATAGAATCACTTAGCAGGTTGGGGGCTAATAATAGAGTCACCATCTATTGGGTCCCTGGGCACGCGGGAATTCCAGGTAATGAGGTAGCAGACCAAATGGCCAGGAAGGGGGCAAGCACTCCTTTCTGCGGGCCAGAACCTTTTTGTAGGCTGCGCCCTGGTGTCATCGAGCAGAGCAGCCGCTCTGACCTCTGGTCTGCTAGTGAAAACTTCTGGCTGTGCTCGCAGGGGGCGAGACAGAGTAAAAGGCTTATAGGTAACTACAACAAGACGGAGAGGGGGACGAAACTCCAGAGCATCTATTACAAGAGTGCCCGGCCATTGGTCGGCTGAGATTATTTCAGCTAGGGCGGGTCTCATTTAATTCGGAGGAGATGAGGGCTCTTCGGCCAAGCGACATCATCGCGTTTCTGCGATCGATCGCACTATAAGAGGAGCTATAGCTCATATACTAGAGGGCACAATAGATCCAGGTGGTTGCAGTGCACAGACCTCCACTTCAAAATAATAATAAAAACAATACAACTGATTAATTTTAACTACTAAAATGTTGTAATTTGGAAATAAATACATAATTTTAGGTAAAACAACATGCCTCTTTTTACATGATTTTCGGCCGAATACCGAGTAGCAAAAAAAGTGGCCGAATAGGCCGAATACCGAATAGTTGCCGAATATTCGTGGCATCTCTACTCATAACATCATTTTAAATTTTTTCCTTTTTTATTTCATACACGTACCCTAAATGTATTTAAAAAAAATAAAAGCAACAGCAGCATGCATCACTGAGGCGCTGACATGAATACTAACAAACGCCGCGTCGACATACTGGCAGGACTACTAGTAAAACAAGTAAAAACGTTGCAGTCGGACGCAACCGACTGCGATATACTTTGATACCAGTTCACATAGCTGTGCTAAGGATTCTGAGTGCAAATAGTAATATATGAGGGTTTTGGGTATAAAATTGGAGACTCTAGCTCAAAAACTGACAAAGATATAGAGGTGGGCGGTATAAGTGGGCGTAGCATCCAAAACATTGATGCAGATCTGTTACGGATGCCACTAACAATGTTCATACCAAATTTGAAGAGCCTAGCTCAAAAACTGAGAGAGATATAGCGGTGGGTGGATTAAGTGGGCGTGGCATCCAAAACATTGATGTACACCTGCTACGGATGTCACTACCAATGTTCATACCAAATTTGGTGACTCTAGCTTAAAAACTGGCGAAGATACATGCCTTCGGGTTTTTTTTAGGGCGGTGAGGCATATCCCGTTGTTTGGGGGCGTGGCATCCAATGTTTTGATGCATAACTTTGTCAGATGTCAGTATCTACCTTCATGTCAATTTTGGTGGCTATAGCTTCAAAACTGTAGAAGATACAGGCATTTTTGTTTATAATTGGAGGGGAGCTGGGGGCGAAATAGGTGGGCGTGGCATCCAATCTTTTAATGCAGTTTTTTGAGGAATGTTACCAGCTATCTTGCCATCAAATTTGGTGACTCTAGCTGCTAAAATGTGGGATATATTTGTGTTTTATCGATTTGCACATCGAGGTGTATCGACTTGTTATCGATTTCTCGGGCCCCCTGAGGTCGTAGAGCCCTACATTTAACACTTTGTCTGACGAAGACATGTACCAAGATATTTGCAAAGTTGCAAGGCTCTAGCTTTAAGGGTGTCGAAAAAAGTTGCGTTCATACGGACAGACGGACGGACAGACGGACAGACATCATGACGGACATTGCACAAACCCAATATACTATGATACCTTTGGTATCAAAGTATAAAAAAGACTGCACACAGTCCTTACACGATAAGCGATACACAAATACGCTTTATGATTCCAACAACTAGTTTTAACTTTACGCCCACGCTTCGAGGAAAATCACCTATGAGCCTGATGTACAATCTTCGAAATAAATAAAGTAATAGAACATAACGCAGGATAGCAATCTCACAAGCTCTCGTCATGTCCTGGCGAACAGGAAAATGATTGATTTTAGCATTTCGAAAATGTTGGTCATCTTTTAAATTCCAAGCTATCAGACCACGTTTGCTTTAGCAAGGTGATACAGCAGACATTTCGATCTCCCTTCGCATGCTATAATCTATATATATAAAATAGTTTGTCCTGACTTACTGACTGACTGACTGACTGATTGTTGAGAGGCCCACAGCCTAAACGATAAGAGCTAGAAGGCTGAAATTTTCACAAAATATTCCATTCTCGGTGAAAGTGAGTACTAAGAAAGGATTTTTAATTTGGACCACACCTTCGAGTACCTCTCATACAAATCAATTTATTGCATTGATCACTTTACCTCATTCCACCCCTCGTGCCTCATTGTCGCACAAGCTGTGAGTTTCAACGCCGCCGAGTTTTTCAAAAACAAAACAAGACCCATTCCACTACTGCCGTCTGCGCACAAGCTATCGCGGCCGAATTTACAAAAACAAAACACCTGACCCATTCCACTTCTGCCGTCTGTACAAGCGATTGCCAGCGAGCTTACAAAAACAAAACACATGCTCTGTGTATGTGTCTCCGATATTCTCTTTTCTTCTTTGTGCCTTTGACAATTGATTTACGAATCAAGTAGCATTTGTTGTTGTTGTTGTTAGTAAGTGTTGTTGTTGGGCTCGCAATGCTTCATTTTGTTGGTATCATTGATTTAAAACAAATCAATTAAAACATAACTTGGTTTTGTACACCAGAATATGTTACGCGAGTGGTTTTACCTACATACTTGCTATTTATCAAACAAAACTTAACACACAAATACCTATTGCCATTGTTGTTTTGATATAATTTTCGAGCTGACATTTGTAACTTTAGTTGGTGATGCAAATGCACGCATGTACATATGTACATACGTACATTTAACATACATATATATAACAAAACATGCAAGTGCAAATATATGTAAATACCGTGCAAAAACAAACGCACTAACCAATAGAAACTTAAGAAAATGTAATCTGCATACATATGTTTGTTTATTTAATGCAAAAAAGTTGTATAGATATGTACATATGTACATACATTTAATTTGTATTTTTTTTTAATAGCGAGCCCTTTGCGCGATAACAATTAATCTTGAACATCTTTGTATAGTGGTAGATTTGCTTACTTCCTGCTTATCTAACTCAGACAAAACGTAACACACAATCATTATTGATATACAATTTCGAACAAGCAAGCAAAGCACATATGTAAGTTTGTAAAGTATGGGGGTTTTGGGTATAAAAAGGCAGGCAGAAGAGGTAGGCGTGACATTCAAATTTGTGATGCACATCTGTGGCGGATGGCACCTTCTATATCCCTATCAAGTTTGGAGACTCTAGCGCTAAAACTGAGAAAGATATTGAGGTGGGCGATATAAGTGGGCGTGGCATCCAATATTGCACATTTGTAACGAATGTCACTAACAATGTTTCCAAGTTTGGTGACTCTAGCGCAAAATCTGGGAAAGATATAGAAATTTCAGATTTTACGAGGTGGGTGGAAAAGGTGGACGTGCCATATAAAACTTTGATGTAGATCGGTTACGGATGTCACTAACAAGGTTTCTACCAAATTTGGTGACTCTAGCCCAAAAACTGAAAAAGATAAAGAGTTTTCAGATTTTAGGAGGTGGGCGGTATACGTGGGGCGTGGCATCCAAAATTTTAATGCATATCTTTGTAAGATCTACCTTCCCATCATTTCGTGAGTATTGCTTTAAATCTGTGGGAAATACAGTCATTTTCGATTATAGCTGAAAGGGGGGCTGGGAGCGGAAAAGGTGGGCGTGGCATCCAAACTTTCGATGCAGTTTTTGAGGAATGTCACCAGCTATCTTGCTATCAAATTTGGTGACTATATGCTAAGATGTGGGATATATATGTGTTTTATCGATTTCACATCGAGGTGTATCGATTTTTATCGATTTCCTAGGCCCCTGAGGTCGTAGAGCCAAATTTCAAACTTTGGCTGACGAAGGTATGTACCAAGATATTTGCAAAGTTGCAAAGCTCTAGCTTTAAGAGTGTTAAAAAAAGTTGCGTCCAAACGGACGGGCGGACGGACGGACGGACAGACACCTTGACGGACATTGCATAAGCCCAATATAATATGATACTTTTGATATCAAAGTAAAATTACGCGTCTGATTCTTTACCTCAATGGTGGCGTGAAAAAGATAATATTAAATATTTTGCTAATATGTTGTTAAACATTAACTAATTTATTTTATATATATTGCTAAAATTTTGTAAAAACTAGCAAGGGTGCCACTCGAGACTTAGAGCACAATAAACGAGCTATGCGCAGTCACTCTGTTATGGATACGACGTAAATGCATCCACTGTAAGCCTCAATGCTTGCATCACTAAAACCATGAACTTCGATGATGCCTTTTGGAACGATGACAAGTCGAGGAAGTTTTATTTGCTCTGTATTGCAAATATCGGTACACAAGCTATTCCAAGAAGAATGCAAAGATGCAGGAAGACTTTCATCCCAACCCAATCGCTCTCTCCAAATGTGCTGCAAAAAGATCTTGGCCTTGGCTACCACGGGTCCGATAAGTCCAAGTGGGTCATAAAAACGAGCAATGGTAGACAGCACAGACCGTTTGCTTGGTTTTCCAGGCGCTTTCATAGGAGAAAAATTAAACAGAAGGCAGTCAAAAGCTGGATCCCATGCAAGTCCGAAAGTCTTCGTTACATCTGTGCCATCGTCAAACTTTAAAAAAGTTTCCTTTTCCTTATAGATTATTGGAGCACCACTTCCTAAGCTTAAAATTTCCTTTTCGAAGCAGACTGACTGTTTGCTCCATAATGTCCAATACTTCCTCAGCAGAGTCACCTCCAGTAATAAGATCATCTACATAAAAATCGCTCAAGACGCTTTAGATCAAACAGGAAACGATCTTCTTTCATCAATAGCCAATTGCTGCATGGAACGAACAGCCAGAAAAGAAGCTGGCTTCGTGCCATAGGTGACAGTATCCAGCTTGAAAACTTGAATTTCCTGATGAGGAGAATCACGCCGCAGGATGCATTGCAAATAGGAATCGGGTTCAGCCATCCTAACGCACCTATACATTTTGCAAATGTCGCCAGTCAGGGCTATTGGGAACGTCCTAAACTGCAACAGTGTACTGAACAGCTTGCGTTGAATAGTTGGGCCTGCCATGAGGATTTCATTCAGGGAATAACCAGACGAAGACACGGCTGAACCATCAAAAACAACTCGAAGCTTAGTTGTTGAGCTGTCTTCCTTAAGAACACAATGATGAGGAAGATAATACTTGCAGTGACTTAGCATGTGCGACTCCACAAGAGACATGTGATTCAAATCCACATACTCCTTGATAAATTCTGAATATTGAGATTTTAACCCAGGATGACGCTCTAATTTGCGTTCTAGGTTACAAAACCGACGATATGCTTGCTGATACGAATCCCCAATCAGATCCACAGCATGCTTGACTGGAAGGCGAACCGAATATTCGCCAGTGTCCAAACGAGCAAAAGTTTGTTTAAAATGCGCTTCACAATCAAGTTCCTCCTTGGTAGATTCGTTAACTAAACGAGAACAAGATTCTACCTCCCAAAACCGACGAACGATTTCATCAAGCTTGTGATCAGGGCTGGGATTTGCCATAGGAACCGAGCGAGTGACCGTCAATGAGGCAGGGCTCGCCGAAGACGTTCCTTCTGTCACTATCCAGCCCAGTTGAGTTTTTTGCAAAATAGGCAAGCCAGGATCGATTTTGATTTGACCAACACACAACAATTCAAAAAATAGGCCAGCTCCAATTAACAGGTCGATTTGTTGCGGCTTAAAGAACTCTGGATCAGCTAAGCGATTATTTGAGGGTATGTTCCAGAGATCAGTGCTAATATCGTAACTAGGCTGATTTCCAGTTATAGACGGAGCTACTAGAACCGAGATGTTAGCAGCGTACTCAGATGCTCGCGATTGAAAACTTATATCGGCTGAAAAACCTTCTGAGGCAACACTAGACTCCCCTAATCCAGAAATCAAAGTAGGTGAGCGATGCTTGCGCAGCTGGAGGTGTTGAGCTAAACGAGACGTAATAATGTGCACCTGCGACCCAGAATCAAGCAGAGCTCGGCAAGGAACCAACACTCCAGTACGACTTCTAACGTTAATTACAGCAGTATCCAAGAGCACTATGTCTTGACTGAGATTTTGGGCTACAAGTGTTGTAGAGGGTTTTGTCGCAGGCGGATGCGGAGCGGAGTTAAACTGAAAACCGTCAATCTGATTCTCAAAATGCAGAAGCGTATGATGCTTGGCCTTGCAACGGTTGCAGGCAGTTGAGCTGCACTCCTTTACCCGATGACCTTTGCGCAGGCAATTAATGCAAAGAGAAAGTTTCTTTACCTCACGTAGACGCAGTTGCGGAGACAGATTTCCAAAACGGGAACAGTTGTAAATTAAGTGGCCAGAGGTCTAACAAAACACACATTCATTTGTGCTGGAGTTAGTAGCGACAAAGGCTTTTCTACTGGTGTTCAGTATTGACTGCTCGTCAACAGCTTTAACCTTGGCTTTGTAAAACGGTGCACCAGGAGATTGAGCTGCAGCAGTGCTTTGCATTTTAAACTATTCCTTTATTTATATGTCTGCACTTTGATTACAGTTTAGAACTAACTGACTGTAATACACTTTTGGTATACAGTTTTGGTTGCACTGGCTGTGAAGCACTTGCACGGTGTATGTTAATGTTCAGTAAATGTCAAACACTGTCACTTTAGCGCCTCCACTAACGCTTCAATACATTACAGTTTTACATGCACTGACGTTCAAACGACGTAATGTCAATAGCAATGCAGCAGTTCAAAACGTAATTTAAATTGCACCGAAGCCACAATGTCAATTTGAGGGCAAACGCTTTTGTCACAAGCGAATGAAAAAACGAAACGGGAGAGGCAATAACAATGCTGAGACGGCTGCTGCAACGGTTCTAGCAAAAGCGACGAGAGAATCGACAGCGCAGGTGCGAATGCAGGTCAAACACCTGAAGCGAAAGCGAACACAAAAACGACTCGAGAAAAGCGAAACGAGCGCGGGCGCGCGCTTTATTAACTCTTTAAATTTTAATAAATATTATTTATTTAAACAAAACACAGAGTAATCACGTCGGGGTCACCAAAAGTTGAGCTATTGAGCTTTTTCAATAGCTATCGAATTTTTCACAATTTGTAATTTAAATAAATGCGCCGAAACTTGCATTAGTATAAATATATTTTATTTGCCTTCGTGGCCAAACTTAAAATAGTTTAATAATTTTAATTGTTGATTATAAAGCTCCGACTTGAGCAATTTTAAAACAAGTAAGAGGCTCTTGTCGAGAAATCCCGACTAGGACATACCCTTAACCCGATACTTAACGCTTACAGTTACTTATGTGTATAAAATCAGTGACCAAACTTCAAACTGCGATATCTCCGGTGTTTCTTAACCGATTTTGACAAAATTTTTTTAAATGTTCATTATTTTATCAATAGTTTTAAACCTCATTTTCACAATTTTGAAATTGAAGAATTTTTTGTTATCGATCACATGTGTATATCGGAAACCAGAAGTGTTATCGAAAATTCAAAACAAACTTGATCTTCTCATGGTATAGGAGAGCTTAAGTTTCAAATTTGAAGTCTCTAGCTCTTATAGTCTCTGAGATCGGCGCGTTCATACAGACAGACAGACAGACAGACAGACGGACAGACGGACAGACAGACAGACGGACAGACAGACATGGCTAGATCGACTCGGCTGTTGATGCTGATCAAGAATATATATACTTTATGGGGTCGGAGATGTTTCCTTCTGTCTGTTACATACATTTGCACAAAACCATTATACCCTTATTTACCCATTTTATGGGTTAAGGGTATAAAAAACGAAACGATTTGGCAGGCGGTCGAATACCGTGCCACGACTTGAATTCTCGACCGATCGAAATGAACTAAATAAGCTGCCGAATTGAAGCAGCTGCCTTGCCCTTAGTTAATTCCAAGGGCAAGCAATAGAACAATGCAAGGTAAAGAACTATGATGAGCGTAACAACAGTTATGTGAGTAAGTTAAGTTGCTCTTATGCTGCGTAGAGCACAACTTATAAAAGAGATTAAACATTACGAGATGAAGCTGCTTTGTTGTTGTTTGGTGTAATTAGCTGCGTAACAAAACAAAATGCTTATAATCATTATAAAAGAATGCGTCTTCTAGGTCTAGGTCTTACAATATGCTTAAAATATGATAATTAAATTTTGTCTTACTAGTCGAAATTAAAAAAAAAAAAAAAAAAAAAATTAAGCATGTGAATTATAAAAAAAAGTAAATATAACTTATTCTGATTTGTTAATATGCTTGTAATAAGAGTGTAAAAGAAGTGCACTGTCAACAGATGTTGGTCCCAATCTATTCCGCTTTTCAGAAATGACATTGCCTGCTAATGAAAATACTCTTTCAGCCGGTGCACTACTTGGAGGTATTGAAAGAAACTTCAATGCCACCTTTGACAGCAGAAGGTAACGATTTTCATTTACTCTCCACCACTGCAATACATCGAAATCATGACTAAAAATAACCCTTTCTCTATAATATTGATTTATTCTATTGGAGATTCTCTAGATTATTAGATGGTACAGCAACTAATGTTGGGAAAAAAATCCAGTTTTGTTACAGATCTTAAGCTTGGTGACGGCTCTGATAAAGTGGAGCTTTCTGTGCTGGATGTATATGGACTAAAAACTTGTTGTGTTCACAATCTTTTGAAATAGAAAATTTTAACATTGCTGAAACACACTGCTCTTTAATGTCGAACAGGTCTGTATCCTGCATATGCGCAGCCGGGGGTACAGAAAAAACGCCACCTTATGCCTTATGGTCAAATTTGTTGTCCATATACTAACAACTTTTGTTTTTATTGTTGCTTTTAATGATGCAATTGATGAGATGTCTGATATATTGGGCTCGCATAGCACACAAATTTTTGTAATTGAAGGCAGCACCAAACAAATTGAAGGCGAGCTGCATATTTGAAGTTCTTAAAAAATTCTTTCGAAGGATTCGAGCAACCCAACTAACATTTTTAATGTTGACCTGTTGACATCCATCAATCTTTCGGCACCTTTCTCGCTTAATATAGTGTTGACAGCCACCCAATTATCGTCGATAGATTTCAGCATTGCGTAGTTTAAGTTCTACCTTGTTGGGCATCAACTCTTTAAAGAAGTGTTTAACTTATGCTGCAAATTGGATTTCTTGAAGTACCTTACAATTTATTTGCATATCGTTACTGTTTCGTCTAGATCCGTTGTTTCTGCAAATGATTGTTCTAAACAAATGTTTAAATAATAACATAACTAACTTTCGTTGGTGACGGTTGTATTTTTGAGTGCTCCTGCTAAATAATTATTTTTCGAGTGTTTGTGCTGTGCATTAATTGGTTTAATTGTGGTAATCATACTAAATAGTGATCGCAGATATACGTTGTACGGATTTATGTGTTTAAAGTTACTTTGCTTAAACATTTAACTTTTTTTATTTTGCAGTCAAGCGGACGCTGCTTTGTCTTGAAAATACATATATTTGCTCTCGCTTGCTTTCGTTTGTTTTCGTTTACTAACAAAAATTACCTATTAACGCACTCTTGCTCTCCAGCTTCAGTTCTCTCTCGCTCTATTTCACCGTTCTTGCGGTTTATCTGCCTACGCGCTCACGCCTTTTCACTCAAGCGCTATTATACTCAAGCGCTCTCCCACTATTGTCCGTTATATTGCGCTCGTTGCTACGCTTACATTCTTTCACCTACTTTGCTTTGATCAAGCACATTAATTTGCCCTTATTTTATTTTATTAACTTTTAGTAAAATGTTTGTCTGCTGCAGTAAGAACTGTAAAATTGTTACAGCAACCAGTGCTGATTTCATCGTATGTAGGATGTTTAGGAACTGACTCTGGCCTTAAATGGTTTTGTGATGCCTGCAATGTGGTTGAGAAGGAGATGTCAAAATACATGAGGCAGACCTATAATTGTTTTAAAGCTGTGCATCTTGCTTTTGACAATCTTCATGCCAATTTTAAAGACCTCGAATTAAAATTTAAAAATGGGAAGATGCTTGACGACTCTCCAAAGCGCAAAAAGACTTCGGGCTCTTGCCCTCCTATTGCCCCACTTGTCCTGCCTAAGCCACTTCTGGCTGCCAGCATGAATAGCCCAAATCCAATCGCGGGCCCGTTAATGGTATTTAACTCACCGGCAAATAATCCGATACTGCCCGGTGGTAATATTACCCCGTTACACGTTCCTGTTGTTGAACCGTCTTGTTCTAATGTTCGATTAACCATTCCTAGTAGCGTAGCTGCAGCACCTAAGCCGCTTGTAGTTGTCCCTACTAGAAAATATATTTTTGTATCTAGCCTAGCATCTGATACCTCCTCAGAAGATGTTAGTGCCTATATTAAAAGTAATATCGACTCCCCATTGATTGTTGTTGAAAAGTTTAAATTTAAACACGCTCGTAACATATCTTCGTTCAAGTTGAGTGTGCCGCCTGAACTTTTCTCGACAATTAGTTCTGAAAAGTTTTGGCCGCCGAACATTCTCGTGAAAGAGTATTTTAACAGGCGAAATAGCAATAACACTAACAGTAATACTAGTAGTGCCATCCCTATTAGTAACTCACTTCCTTCTACGTCTGTATCAAAAAACTAACTGAAGTAATTAGTCTATCCTATCAAAATTTAAGAGGCCTTAATACTAAACTTTCAAAACTTTACGTTAATAGCCTATCCTTTGATTCACAAATAGTTGCTCTTACTGAAACCTGGTTAAAACCTGATATTTCTGATTACATACTCTGTTTTTCCAAATAAATATAACTTATACCGATGTGATCGCACAACCCGTAAGGGTGGTGGGGTTCTCATCGCTGTTGATTCCTGCATTTCTTCTGAACAAATTCAATCCAATGATCTTCCGGATACAGAGCTTGTATGTGTTAGAATATCTTATGGTAGTCGTTCACTTTTTATTACATGTTCCTACATTCCTCCTAATTGTGATACTAACATTTATTCGTCCCATTTAAGTGCTTTGCAACATGTTTCGTCCTTATTGTTAGACATGGATCATCTAATTGTGGTTGGTGATTTTAATCTGCCAAATGTGGGATGGTCTGCGTGTGACTCATCTTCCACACAATTACCAACCACATCTGATGATTTAATAGATGGTATCCTGGAGTTGGGGCTATCGCAAGTAAGCGATATACTTAATTGTAGTGGTAGAATGTTAGACTTAGTATTTGTTTCTGATGTTGATTGTTGTAACGTAAACAGAGTACCCCCCTTAGTGCAGCCGGAAGACTCTTACCATCCAACTTTAGAACTTTCCCTTGAAATACTTAACTCTAACTCTAATACTTATATTTCTGCAAAATCACGTTGTTTCCGTAAGACTAACTTCTCTAAATTAAATCAACTTTTGAATGCAACTAATTGGTCTCAGCTTTATTCCTGTAGTGATTTAGAAACTGCCATTGCCATATTTTATGGGACCTTGAATTCGCATTTGGACAGATGTGTTCCCCTCTGTCACTCCTTAAGTGATAACAAACCACCTTGGTTTACAAGGGAATTATCAAAACTCAAAAATGCGAAGACAAGATCTTATAAAAAATTCAGAAAATCGGGAAATACTATTGACTTATCAACCTATATTATAGCAAAGTCTAATTTTCTCTCTGTTAACTCATCCTGCTATAATAACTATCTTAATAAATGTAGAATGAATTTCTCTCGAGATCCTAAACAGTTTTATAAATCTGTTAACTCTAAACGTAAATCCTCCTGCCTGCCATCCTCAGTTTTTCTTGATAATACGAAAGCAAGTACGGATCAGGCTGTGGCCGATCTATTTGCTGAATATTTTCAATCAGTTTATTCTTTGAGTTCTCATAGTTCTAGTAATACTTATCCCTTCCAAATTCAAACATCAAATTGCATATTTGCCCCGGTCTTAACTGAGTGTTCGCTGCTAAGTGACCTAAACCTGATCAAACCTGGCTTCTCACCTGGTCCTGATGGAGTGCCCGGTTGTGTACTTAGATATTGCGCTGATACACTGTGCAAACCTTTACTAAAATTATTCAAATTGTCTGTTGAATCTTCAGTATTCCCTGATATGTGGAAGCAATCTTTTATTATTCCACTTCATAAAAATTCTTCCAAGTCCAATGTTAAAAATTATAGGGGGATTTCGAAATTGGCTGCCATTCCGAAAGTCTTCGAAAAACTTATTTGCTCTCAATTGCAACACTCATGTAGTGCAATTATGTCGCCTTATCAACATGGTTTCGTAAAGCGTAGATCTACTACCACCAACCTTCTAGAATTTACATCGCTTGTTATTAAAGGATTCCAAAGCAAAATGCAAACTGATGTCATTTATACCGATTTTAGTAAGGCATTTGATTCTGTTAGTCATTCACTTTTGCTGCATAAATTAAACATTATTGGGCTCCCAACTAACCTCCTTTCATGGCTTTCCGAGTACTTGTGTGGCCGTACACAAAAAGTTGTCTTTAAATCATCTGTCTCTAAACCAACTTATGTAACATCAGGTGTCCCCCGAGGTAGTCACCTTGGGCCTTTATTATTTAATCTCTTTATAAATGATTTTCCTGCGGTAATATCTATTCGCATGTGTACATGTGTGATGACGTAAAATTATGTTTATCCTATAATGAACCTTATTTCAGTAACTTACTACAGTCAGATCTTAGTGCACTATCTGATTGGAGCAGCTTTTACCAACTTAATTTAAATTGTTCTAAATGTAAAGTAATGTCTTTCTGTAGAAGTACTCCACATACTGCTCAGTAATTGCTTGATGGCTCACCACTCGATCGCGTATAAGAAATTAAGGATTTGGGTATTATTCTTGACCCAAAATTAAAGTTTGATTCTTATATATCGTGCATGGTTAATAAAGCCATCAGTGTCGTTGGTTTCATCAAGCGGTGGTCGAAAGAGTTTAACGATCCCTACACTACTAAAACACTTTATACATCCCTAGTGCGTCCCATCCTTGAATATGGATCTTGTGTGTGGTCTCCGCAATACAGGATTTATCAGGATAGAATCGAATCTGTTCAGAAGAAATTTCTTTTATTTGCACTTAGAAGTTTTAACTGGGTTGATTTACCTTCGTATTCAAGTAGACTTCTATTAATTAACCTTCCTTTTCTTTTAAACCGTAGAACTATGCATGGAGTGTTTTTTGTTACTAATCTGCTCAATGGTGATATCGACTCACCTATTTTATTACGTCGAATAAACTTAACAGCCCCTATTAGATCTTCTCGTAACTTTGTACCTATTAACCTTAATCGTTGCTCTACCAAATATCTAATGCATGAACCGTTTCGAGTAGTGTGCGCAGACTACAATAAGATGTTTTCACTTGTTTCCTTTGAGGCCTCCATTCCCATACTAAAAAGATCCATACTGCTTTACTTATCTAGTCATAGTCACTAATCACTAATCTTATGATCTGAATGGGTTTTTCAAGGTTTTTCCCAATCCATGCAACAAATGTTGGATCATTAAATTTTTGTTGAATTACCCAGAATATTTTTATTTTATAAACTTTTTCATTTCATTTCAGTTTGCTTACTGATTTAACTGTAAATTTTGTTCATTAATCTTAAACAGTTTTGTAGCTTAAGGCCCATTCCCAGCAGGCCCGGAATGGAATTTTTATGTTCAAATTTCTATAATAATTTTTTAGACTGTGTCTAAACTAAAGTATTTGCTCGGTATTTTTAATCATAGGTTTTTTACCTAAATGTTTCATATTACTTGTATCTTTAAGTCTAAATTTTTGTCTTTTCGTCTGTCCGTTCGTGTGTATGAACGCCTGGACCTAAAAGACTATTAAAGCTAGAGATTTGAAACTTAAGCTCACCTAATCCCTAATCAGTACAAGTTTCTTTTACAAATTTGATAACTTTTCTCGTTTCCAACGTGCTCATGGGATCGAAAACAAAAAATTGGTAATTATGACGGACAGACACCATGACGGACATTGCACAAACTCAATATACTATGATGCTTTTGGTATCAAAGTATAAAAATTTTAGAGGGATTTCGAAATTGTCTGCCACTCCGAAAGTCTTCGAAAAACCTATTTGCTCTCAATTGCCACACTCATGTAGTGCAATAATGTCGCCTTATCAACACGGTTTCGTAAAGCGTAGATCTACTACCACCAACCTTCTAGAATTTACATCGCTTGTTATTAAAGGATTTCAGAGCAAAATGCAAACTGATGTCATTTATACCGATTTTAGTAAGGCATTTGATTCTGTTAGTCATTCACTTTTGCTTCATAAATTAAACATTATTGGGCTCCCAACTAACCTACTTTCATGGCTTTCCGAGTACTTGTGTGGCCGTACACAAAAAGTTGTCTTTAAATCATCTGTCTCTAAACCAATTTATGTATCATCAGGTGTCCCCCAAGGTAGTCACCTTGGGCCTTTATTATTTAATCTCTTTATTAATGATCTTCCTGCAGTAATATCTAACTCGCACGTGTACATGTTTGCGGATGACGTTAAATTATGTTTATCCTATAATGAACCTTCTCTCAGTAACTTCCTACAGTCTGATCTTAGTGCATTATCTGATTGGTGCAACTTTAACCAACTTAATTTAAATTGTTCTAAATGTAAAGTAATGTCTTTCTGTAGAAGTACTCCTCATACTGCTCAGTACTTGCTTGATGGCTCACCACTCGATCGCGTATTAGAAATGAAGGATTTGGGTATTATTCTTGACCCAAAATTAAAGTTTGATTCTCATATATCGTGCATGGTTAATAAAGCCATCAGTGTCGTTGGTTTCATCAAGCGGTGGTCGAAAGAGTTTAACGATCCCTACACTACTAAAACACTTTATACATCCCTAGTGCGTCCCATCCTTGAATATGGATCTTGTGTGTGGTCTCCGCAATACAAGATTCATCAGGATAGAATCGAATCTGTTCAGAAGAAATTTCTTTTATTTGCACTCAGAAGTTTTAACTGGGTTCCCGGAGTTGATTTGCCTTCGTATTCAAGTAGACTTTTATTAATTAACCTTCCTTCTCTTTTAAACCGTAGAACTATGCATGGAGTTTTATTTGTTACTAATCTGCTCAATGGTGAAATCGACTCACCTACTTTATTAAGTCGAATAAACTTATCTGTCCCTATTAGATCTTCTCGTAACTTTGTACCTATTAACCTTGATCGTTGCTCTACTAACTATCTAATGCATGAACCGTTTCGAGTAGTGTGCGCAGACTACAATAAGATGTTTTCACTTGTTTCCTTTGAGGCCTCCATTCCCATACTAAAAAGATCCATACTGCTTTACTTATCTAGTCATAGTCACTAATCACTAATCTTATGATCTGATTGGGTTTTTCTGGGTTTTTCCCAATCCTTGCAACAAATGTTGGATCATTAAATTAAATTTTTGTTAACTCCCAGCAAGGGCGTCGCCAGGGGGCAGGGGGCAGCTGCCCCCTTTCAAAATTAAATTAAATTTTTTTGTTAAAATTCATTATTCATAAGCAAAATAATAAAATTTTTCGCAGTGTTTGTCATTGCTTGTTATCGACATTCACATCGAAACTTGCGTCTGATAATTTCGATAAATATGTATTAGGCATGTCATATTTATCGATAAAATGTTATTATAACATTCCAAAGTACACAAAGTGAAAGAGTTAAACAACCACCTACCAGTACCTTCAAGCCTTCGTTTTTTGCTTCTAAAAATTTTTTTGGCCCCCTTCCTCGATTCTGCTACCCCTTGCTCCCCAGAATATTTTAATTTTTAAACTTTTTCATTTCATTCCAGTTTGTTTACTGATTTAATTTTAAATTTTGTTCATTAATCTTAAACATTTTTGTAGCTTAAGCTCTACTTTTTAATTTGATTTAATTTCAATTTTTATGTCGACTGATATAAGTTGACAATAAATAAATAAATAAATAAATAAATAAATAAATAAATGAATAAATAAATAAAAGATGACTGCTGCAGTTAAGCCTGATTTTGTTTTCCAATGCTTTCATAAAGTTTCTGCCCCTATCTGTTGTCATCAATGTTTTCAATATAAATTACATGAAGACACTTTTATTTTAATTAAAATGTTTTCTCCGGTGCTTTTCTCTGATTCCATTGACTTAAGACCCAAAATTAAATCACAAAGAACATTGTTTTTTTGATAACGAGTTGTGATACCCAAGAAGAAGCACATGGTTTGTCTGTTTCCAACATTTTCGTCACTTCTCTTGGTTGCCTTAATGTCATGCAACAATTATGCCGAGACAAATTTTATGTGTCAGCCACAAATTTCATCACTTCTCGGCAGGTGCTGCAAAATAGCTACCCTTCCACAGCACTTTCGTCTTCTTTAACAATGGAAAGTAAAATGTTCCACATAACACTTCTTCCCTTATGTTCTTGTGCTGAAGTGTACGTTCCACAATCAATTTTACTTTTTATGGAGTCCGGCGTTTCAGTCATTTTGCTTCCTTCTAAGGCATCAATTAACAACTGAAATCAAGAGTCTAAGAAACAAACCAGCGATCAGTGCTAAATGAGCTGCTCATGCATGAATGTTGAAGACACTCGAAACCATAACTGTAAAACATTAGTGTTTCCCTTACAGCGCATTATTGCGCATTGCGATTTGTGATCTTTCGTTGCTGTTCGTACATTTTGAGTGCACTGTGCACTTATCTACGCACAATTTTGGGTGACTGGTGAAATAGAATCGAGTGGGTGACGAAATGCAAAAACACGAAAGACGGAAAGCGATTTGTGCGTTTGGGTGTGTTATTCCTTTCTTGCTGTTTATGAGTGCGACAAGCACTCCAAGCACTGCTGGCCTAGCTTTGTCCAAATTTCAGTTTTGCATGTTCTTATGCATACTCTTTCTTATTTTTGTTGGATGACACTAGCAAACAATGTGGGTCGGCTTGAATTGAGGCGCGGCCATAAATACTTCAAGTTGTTATATTGTTACAAAATTTTCAAAAGAAAATTATAAACATATACAAAAAAAAAATTGGCCATATCGTACGTCTAGCTATACGATAGCTGTCAAAGGAACGGATCGTTAGATATAAGAATTTAGTATGAAAAACAATTATTTATTTTTTGAGATATCTTATCTTAACTCACAGATTGTGAGTTCGGTGTAGTTACATATACGCTTACTAAGTTTTGCTCAAATCGGACAACTATAGCATATAGCTGTCATAGGAACGATCGGTTAGAGCTAAACATTTTGTATGAACAACTTTTTATACCCTTAACCCATAAAATGGGTAAATAAGGGTATAATGGTTTTTTATATTGGGTTTGTGCAATTTCTGTCATGGTGTCTGTCCGTCCGTCCGACTGTCTGTCTGTATGAACGCAACTTTTTTCGACACCTTTAAAGCTAGAGCTTTGTAATTGTGCAAACATCTTGTTACATGCCTTTGTCAGACAAAGTGTTAAATTTAGGGCTCTATGACCTCATGGGGCCTGGGAAATCGATAACAAGTCCATACACCTCGATGTTCAAATCGATAAAACACATATATATCCCACATTTTAGAAGCTAGAGTCATCAAATTTGGGGGCACGATAGCCGATGACTTTCCTCAAAAAACTCAAAAAAAAGTTTGTGTGCCACGCCCACTTATACCACCCACCTCTATACCAGTTTTTGCGCTAGAGTCTCCAAACTTGGTAGGGGGATAGAAAGTGCCATCCATCAAAGATATGCACCACAAATTTGAATGTCACGCCTACCCCTTCTTCCTGATATTTATACCCAAAACCCCCATATATTACTATTTGCACTAAGAATCCTTTACACAGCTATGTAAATTGGTATCAAAGTATATCGCAGTCGGTTGCGTCCGACTGCAACGATTGTACTTGTTTGTTTTTATTATATTCCAATTAAATCTCATATTTTTTTTTCAATGATAATGTTTAAGATTGTATTACATAAACTCAACTCTTATTATTTACACATATCTATACATATTATTAAAAAACACAAATTAAAGAAAAACTAGTAAGAAGGCTCTAGTCGAGAAATCCCGACTAGGACATACCCTTAACCCCATACTTTACGCGTATGTGACCAAACTTTAAACTGCGATATCTCCGGTGTTTCTTAACCGATTTTAATCAAATTTTTTCAAATGTTCATAATTTTATCAATAATATTGAACCTCGTTTTTACAATTTTGAAATTCAAGAATTTTTCGATATCGATCACATGTGTTTATCGGAAACCAGGCGTATTATCGAAAATTCGAAGCAAAATTAATCTGCACATGGCTTAGGAGAGTTTAAGTTTCAAGTTTGAAGTCTCTAGCTCCTATAGTCTCAGACACAGACAGACGAACAGACAGACGGACAGACAGACAGACAGACATGTCTAGATCGACTCGGCTGTTGATGCTGATCAAGAATATATATACTTTATGGGGTCGGAGATGCTTCCTTCTTTCTGTTACATACATTTGCACAAAAACATTATACCCTTATTTACATATTTTATGGGTTAAGGGTATAAAAAAACTCCCAAACCGATTTCATACAATCATTTTGCTATCAGGGAAACATTCTTCAAGATTTTATTCTTCCATTATAATATTTATTTATTCTTCAATTTACCTTAATTTTAATTTTAAACAACCCAAACAAAAATCGTTTGTGTTTGTTGCTGTTGCTGGGTTGTTAGGCCATTGTGGTTCATTGCAATTTAAATTTATAAAACATTTAAATTCAATTTTCCTCCTACGCGTTTCGACGGCTTTGCCGCCTTCATCAGGGAGTCTGATTATTTTTATTTTTAGAGAAAAATATACATGCATGAGTACATCAAACACTTAATACTTTATACATAATTATTGGTACATACATTTTGTGTTTTCCTATTTTTGTGTCGTCAATCCTAATCTTGCGTCTGTTTCTGTTCGCGTACATTTAACATTTAAACATATAAAACATTTAACATTTAATATTTTAAACATTTTAAATCACTGTTAATGTCAGTTTTTGTCCAGCTGTTTTGAATGTCGTCTGCTGCAGCTTATTGCAGCTGCGTAAATGTAATTCGTCTGGTCAATGTCTTCTTTGTGGTTTAGAGCTTCGTCACCTCTTTGCTGTATGCGTAAGCTCTCCAACGTCAGTCTTGTCCTCTCTCGTCTCTCTATGTCAAGTACTTTTACCGCTGCAAAATCCGCTGTGTGGTCATTTTCACTCAAGTGTTGAGCCAGTGCTGTCGCTTGTTTTCTGTTCTTTGCGTCTCCTTTGTGTTCTGTTATTCTTGTAGAGAGTGATCTTTTCGTAGTCCCAATATAAACTCTATTGCATTTCTCTCCCTCTCTTCCATTGCACCTGATCTCGTATATTACATTATTCTGCTTGTCTTTGTCAATTTTGTCTTTGGTGTTCGTAAACAAACTTCTTGTTGTTTTGTGGGCTTTGTATGCGTATGTAATGTTCTCTGTGCTTTCTTTTGGTATGAATTTGGTTAGCGTAGCTCTGTTCGTTATGTTTTCTATGTACGGGATGCTGATGTATTGTTTGTTTATCGTTCCTTGGTTTGTTGTTGATGATTGTCTTGGGCTTTTCTCCTTATCAATTTTTGCTGTGACGTCATTTATTATTTTGTCTATTAGATGTACAGGGTAGCTGTTTTTAATTAGCATTGTTTTGAGTTTTACGTAGTTTGTTGGTCGGTGTTGATTGTCGCATAGTGTGTAGGTATTTCTTATTATGTTTTTGATTGTGTTTATTTTTTTGTGTCATAGGTTGGTTTGAATCGTAGTTTATTATTCTTCCCGATGCTGTTCTTTTTGTGTACCAGTCAAATGTAAGTTTGCTTCCCTTTCGCTCTATTTCCATGTCCAGATAGGCAATTTTGTTGTTCGTTTCTGTTTCCATTGTAAATTGTATCCTTTTGTGTTGTTTGTTGAATGTTTCCAATATAATTTGTGCTTCGTCCTTTTTAATAATTAGAAAAATGTCGTCCACGTATTTTGATATATGTTTGATTGTTATATTATATTGTTTGAGTTCTTCAATCGCTTCGTCTAGAATTCTGTCTAAAACTATGTTTGCGATAGTTGGTGAAAGTGGGTTACCCATTGGCATTCCAAACACCTGATTGTATATTACGTTATTGTATTTAAAGTAGTTGTTGTCAATTAATATAAAATCTAAAATTTCTTTGAATTTTTGTTTTGGAATGGATGTGTGATTTAATACGTCTGTCCATCTGTCCATTATGTTTCTTGTTGCGGTGTTAATAGGTATATTTGTAAAGAGCGAGATAACGTCAAACGATACCAATATTTCATCATTTCCAATTTCTAAGTCCTTTATTTCGTTTTTTAATTCTGTTGCGTTCTTAATGTTGTACTGTGTGGATTGTATGTTTTTAATAATGTCTCCTATGTGTTTGGCCAATTTGTAGCACGGGACTTCAGTTGACGATGATATGGGTCTCAGTGGAGTTCCGGTTTTGTGTATTTTTGGCAGTCCGTACAGTCGTGGTGCGTTTCCTCCTGAGCAATATGTCCTTAGTTTTGTTTTTATGTCTATGAATTCATTTTTATATAAATGGTTGACTATTGAGTTGTTTTTCGTGATTAGTTTTTGTGTCGGGTCGATTCTTGTTGTTTTGTATGTTGTTTTGTCATTAAGAAGTTGTAGCATCTTGTCCTGATACTCTCTCTTGTATAGTATAACTGTTTTGTTTCCTTTGTCTGCTTGTGTGATAATTATTTTATCGTTGTGCTCCTTTACAAGTTTCTCTGTGTTGTTGGCTATGTTGAGTATAAATCTTTCCTTTTGGTTTAGTTTTCTAGTCTGTTTGTAGCTGTTTAGTCTTGATGCTAAGTTGCCTCTAATCGAGTCTCTTAGTTTTTCGTTTTCAATCGTTTTTATTCCCTGTTCTAAGTCTGCAATAACGTGTATTGGTGATATGTTCTGTCCGTTTGTCGGTAGTCCAAATTTGGGTCCTAATGATAAGAGCCATCTGCTTTCGTTTGGTATAAAAACGTCAGTCATGTTGAGTATCCAGTCATCGTTCAGTCTTATGTTGAGTTGTTGTGCTAATTCGTTTTTAGCCTTGTGTAGTTTTCGCTCAATTGTCTGTTCTGTATTAGTGCGTATCCTTTGGTAGGCCAGTTTTTGATCTTTTTGTAGTTCTTCAATATCCTGCTGATTTAAGTTTTTCCGAAGTTCATTTATGAAGTGTGTTTGTGTTCTGTTAATTCTGTGTATGTGTCGATGTGTTTCCTCTATTTCTAATTGTAATATTTTAAGTAAAAGGTGTTTTCTAATTTTTGTAGTTTTTTCCGTGATTCTTGTAACGTCAAGTTGTGTTTTAGTGATGTAGTTTTATTTTGTAGGTGTCTAGGTATTATGTTGAAGTTCTTGCACTCCACTAAGTATTTCAGTCTGCTCCTCTGTTTGGCAAGTTTTTTCTGACACTTTAAATAAGACTTAATATATAGTACCGAGCTCTCGCCATATGTAGACTGTATGTAAGTCATGTATCCCTTCATGTTGTGTGTTTTGAGTTGTTAATTCCGGTTCACCCTCCGGTAAGTTTATTTTGTGTGAGTTTGTAGGCCAGTGTGTGGAATTGTTTGTGTTTGTTGCTGTTGCTGGGTTGTTAGGCCATTGTGGTTCATTGCAATTTAAATTTATAAAACATTTAAATTCAATTTTCCTCCTACGCGTTTCGACGGCTTTGCCGCCTTCATCAGGGAGTCTGATTATTTTTATTTTTAGAGAAAAATATACATGCATGAGTACATCAAACACTTAATACTTTATACATAATTATTGGTACATACATTTTGTGTTTTCCCTATTTTTGTGTCGTCAATCCTAATCTTGCGTCTGTTTCTGTTCGCGTACATTTAACATTTAAACATATAAAACATTTAACATTTAATATTTTAAACATTTTAAATCACTGTTAATGTCAGTTTTTGTCCAGCTGTTTTGAATGTCGTCTGCTGCAGCTTATTGCAGCTGCGTAAATGTAATTCGTCTGGTCAATGTCTTCTTTGTGGTTTAGAGCTTCGTCACCTCTTTGCTGTATGCGTAAGCTCTCCAACGTCAGTCTTGTCCTCTCTCGTCTCTCTATGTCAAGTACTTTTACCGCTGCAAAATCCGCTGTGTGGTCATTTTCACTCAAGTGTTGAGCCAGTGCTGTCGCTTGTTTTCTGTTCTTTGCGTCTCCTTTGTGTTCTGTTATTCTTGTAGAGAGTGATCTTTTCGTAGTCCCAATATAAACTCTATTGCATTTCTCTCCCTCTCTTCCATTGCACCTGATCTCGTATATTACATTATTCTGCTTGTCTTTGTCAATTTTGTCTTTGGTGTTCGTAAACAAACTTCTTGTTGTTTTGTGGGCTTTGTATGCGTATGTAATGTTCTCTGTGCTTTCTTTTGGTATGAATTTGGTTAGCGTAGCTCTGTTCGTTATGTTTTCTATGTACGGGATGCTGATGTATTGTTTGTTTATCGTTCCTTGGTTTGTTGTTGATGATTGTCTTGGGCTTTTCTCCTTATCAATTTTTGCTGTGACGTCATTTATTATTTTGTCTATTAGATGTACAGGGTAGCTGTTTTTAATTAGCATTGTTTTGAGTTTTACGTAGTTTGTTGGTCGGTGTTGATTGTCGCATAGTGTGTAGGTATTTCTTATTATGTTTTTGATTGTGTTTATTTTTTGTGTCATAGGTTGGTTTGAATCGTAGTTTATTATTCTTCCCGATGCTGTTCTTTTTGTGTACCAGTCAAATGTAAGTTTGCTTCCCTTTCGCTCTATTTCCATGTCCAGATAGGCAATTTTGTTGTTCGTTTCTGTTTCCATTGTAAATTGTATCCTTTTGTGTTGTTTGTTGAATGTTTCCAATATAATTTGTGCTTCGTCCTTTTTAATAATTAGAAAAATGTCGTCCACGTATTTTGATATATGTTTGATTGTTATATTATATTGTTTGAGTTCTTCAATCGCTTCGTCTAGAATTCTGTCTAAAACTATGTTTGCGATAGTTGGTGAAAGTGGGTTACCCATTGGCATTCCAAACACCTGATTGTATATTACGTTATTGTATTTAAAGTAGTTGTTGTCAATTAATATAAAATCTAAAATTTCTTTGAATTTTTGTTTTGGAATGGATGTGTGATTTAATACGTCTGTCCATCTGTCCATTATGTTTCTTGTTGCGGTGTTAATAGGTATATTTGTAAAGAGCGAGATAACGTCAAACGATACCAATATTTCATCATTTCCAATTTCTAAGTCCTTTATTTCTTTTTTAATTCTGTTGCGTTCTTAATGTTGTACTGTGTGGATTGTATGTTTTTAATAATGTCTCCTATGTGTTTGGCCAATTTGTAGCACGGGACTTCAGTTGACGATGATATGGGTCTCAGTGGAGTTCCGGTTTTGTGTATTTTTGGCAGTCCGTACAGTCGTGGTGCGTTTCCTCCTGAGCAATATGTCCTTAGTTTTGTTTTTATGTCTATGAATTCATTTTTATATAAATGGTTGACTATTGAGTTGTTTTTCGTGATTAGTTTTTGTGTCGGGTCGATTCTTGTTGTTTTGTATGTTGTTTTGTCATTAGAAGTTGTAGCATCTTGTCCTGATACTCTCTCTTGTATAGTATAACTGTTTTGTTTCCTTTGTCTGCTTGTGTGATAATTATTTTATCGTTGTGCTCCTTTACAAGTTTCTCTGTGTTGTTGGCTATGTTGAGTATAAATCTTTCCTTTTGGTTTAGTTTTCTAGTCTGTTTGTAGCTGTTTAGTCTTGATGCTAAGTTGCCTCTAATCGAGTCTCTTAGTTTTTCGTTTTCAATCGTTTTTATTCCCTGTTCTAAGTCTGCAATAACGTGTATTGGTGATATGTTCTGTCCGTTTGTCGGTAGTCCAAATTTGGGTCCTAATGATAAGAGCCATCTGCTTTCGTTTGGTATAAAAACGTCAGTCATGTTGAGTATCCAGTCATCGTTCAGTCTTATGTTGAGTTGTTGTGCTAATTCGTTTTTAGCCTTGTGTAGTTTTCGCTCAATTGTCTGTTCTGTATTAGTGCGTATCCTTTGGTAGGCCAGTTTTTGATCTTTTGTAGTTCTTCAATATCCTGCTGATTTAAGTTTTTCCGAAGTTCATTTATGAAGTGTGTTTGTGTTCTGTTAATTCTGTGTATGTGTCGATGTGTTTCCTCTATTTCTAATTGTAATATTTTAAGTAAAAAGGTGTTTTCTAATTTTTGTAGTTTTTTCCGTGATTCTTGTAACGTCAAGTTGTGTTTTAGTGATGTAGTTTTATTTTTGTAGGTGTCTAGGTATTATGTTGAAGTTCTTGCACTCCACTAAGTATTTCAGTCTGCTCCTCTGTTTGGCAAGTTTTTTCTGACACTTTAAATAAGACTTAATATATAGTACCGAGCTCTCGCCATATGTAGACTGTATGTAAGTCATGTATCCCTTCATGTTGTGTGTTTTGAGTTGTTAATTCCGGTTCACCCTCCGGTAAGTTTATTTTGTGTGAGTTTGTAGGCCAGTGTGTGGAATTGTTTGTGTTTGTTGCTGTTGCTGGGTTGTTAGGCCATTGTGGTTCATTGCAATTTAAATTTATAAAACATTTAAATTCAATTTTCCTCCTACGTTTCGACGGCTTTGCCGCCTTCATCAGGAGTCTGATTATTTTTATTTTTAGAGAAAAATATACATGCATGAGTACATCAAACACTTAATACTTTATACATAATTATTGGTACATACATTTTGTGTTTTCCTATTTTTGTGTCGTCAATCCTAATCTTGCGTCTGTTTCTGTTCGCGTACATTTAACATTTAAACATATAAAACATTTAACATTTAATATTTTAAACATTTTAAATCACTGTTAATGTCAGTTTTTGTCCAGCTGTTTTGAATGTCGTCTGCTGCAGCTTATTGCAGCTGCGTAAATGTAATTCGTCTGGTCAATGTCTTCTTTGTGGTTTAGAGCTTCGTCACCTCTTTGCTGTATGCGTAAGCTCTCCAACGTCAGTCTTGTCCTCTCTCGTCTCTATGTCAAGTACTTTTACCGCTGCAAAATCCGCTGTGTGGTCATTTTCACTCAAGTGTTGAGCCAGTGCTGTCGCTTGTTTTCTGTTCTTTGCGTCTCCTTTGTGTTCTGTTATTCTTGTAGAGAGTGATCTTTTCGTAGTCCCAATATAAACTCTATTGCATTTTCTCCTCTCTTCCATTGCACCTGATCTCGTATATTACATTATTCTGCTTGTCTTTGTCAATTTTGTCTTTGGTGTTCGTAAACAAACTTCTTGTTGTTTTGTGGGCTTTGTATGCGTATGTAATGTTCTCTGTGCTTTCTTTTGGTATGAATTTGGTTAGCGTAGCTCTGTTCGTTATGTTTTCTATGTACGGGATGCTGATGTATTGTTTGTTTATCGTTCCTTGGTTTGTTGTTGATGATTGTCTTGGGCTTTTCTCCTTATCAATTTTTGCTGTGACGTCATTTATTATTTTGTCTATTAGATGTACAGGGTAGCTGTTTTTAATTAGCATTGTTTTGAGTTTTACGTAGTTTGTTGGTCGGTGTTGATTGTCGCATAGTGTGTAGGTATTTCTTATTATGTTTTTGATTGTGTTTATTTTTTGTGTCATAGGTTGGTTTGAATCGTAGTTTATTATTCTTCCCGATGCTGTTCTTTTGTGTACCAGTCAAATGTAAGTTTGCTTCCTTTCGCTCTATTTCCATGTCCAGATAGGCAATTTTGTTGTTCGTTTCTGTTTCCATTGTAAATTGTATCCTTTTGTGTTGTTTGTTGAATGTTTCCAATATAATTTGTGCTTCGTCCTTTTTAATAATTAGAAAAATGTCGTCCACGTATTTTGATATATGTTTGATTGTTATATTATATTGTTTGAGTTCTTCAATCGCTTCGTCTAGAATTCTGTCTAAAACTATGTTTGCGATAGTTGGTGAAAGTGGGTTACCCATTGGCATTCCAAACACCTGATTGTATATTACGTTATTGTATTTAAAGTAGTTGTTGTCAATTAATATAAAATCTAAAATTTCTTTGAATTTTTGTTTTGGAATGGATGTGTGATTTAATACGTCTGTCCATCTGTCATTATGTTTCTTGTTGCGGTGTTAATAGGTATATTTGTAAAGAGCGAGATAACGTCAAACGATACCAATATTTCATCATTTCCAATTTCTAAGTCCTTTATTTCGTTTTTTAATTCTGTTGCGTTCTTAATGTTGTACTGTGTGGATTGTATGTTTTTAATAATGTCTCCTATGTGTTTGGCCAATTTGTAGCACGGGACTTCAGTTGACGATGATATGGGTCTCAGTGGAGTTCCGGTTTTGTGTATTTTTGGCAGTCCGTACAGTCGTGGTGCGTTTCCTCCTGAGCAATATGTCCTTAGTTTTGTTTTTATGTCTATGAATTCATTTTTATATAAATGGTTGACTATTGGTTGTTTTTCGTGATTAGTTTTTGTGTCGGGTCGATTCTTGTTGTTTTGTTTGTTGTTTTTTTTTTTTAAATTGTAGAATTTTTTTCTTATACTTTTTTTTTTATAGTATAACTGTTTTGTTTCCTTTGTCTGCTTGTGTGATAATTATTTTATCGTTGTGCTCCTTTACAAGTTTCTCTGTGTTGTTGGCTATGTTGAGTATAAATCTTTCCTTTTGGTTTTTTTTTTTATTTTGTTTGTAGCTGTTTAGTCTTGATGCTAAGTTGCCTCTAATCGAGTCTCTTAGTTTTTCGTTTTCAATCGTTTTTTTCTTTTTAAGTGATATGTTCTGTCCGTTTGTCGGTAGTCCAAATTTGGGTCTTAAAAAAAAGAGCCATCTGCTTTCGTTTGGTATAAAAACGTCAGTCATGTTGAGTATCCAGTCATCGTTCAGTCTTATGTTGAGTTGTTGTGCTAATTCGTTTTTAGCCTTGTGTAGTTTTCGCTCAATATTTTTGCATACTATTTTCAGCATAAAATTTGTCCTTACAAAAAGGAATTTAATTGTTGCTCATCACCAAATAGTATGCATAAAAAAATTAGCTAATAAAGAAAACAACACAAATATGTTTTCTGGCATACTATTACTTAACAATGTATATGAGATAAAAAAATAAAAAAAAATCCAAAAGAAATATTTTACAAAAATTTTCTTTTTTTTTCAGTACATCCTAAAGAATTTTGTTTTCAGTGTATTCCATTTTTGGGAAACTATGTTCTAAAAATTCATGTTAATAATATAAACCTATACTTTAAGTTAACATATTCTCATTGGGTTTCTTTTCGTTATTCTTTTTTTTTCTTCAATCTATGAATTTACTATACTAGGAATTTTTTTCCGTGTATCATATAAATTTCGAATGTTGCTTAATACTATTAACAAAAGTGATGATAAAAAAAAAACATTTATTTTATGTAATGGCTCGAAAGCACCTCACAATTTTGCTTAGTCTATGCTTAGTTTTGCTTTGGGTGCTATTCAAGTGCAGTTTTCTATTCATTGATACGCAACTAAAAGCTTAACTTAAACGAAGCCAACTCCAAAAACCTTAAACCAAAACAAAACCATCGCAGTTAACAGTTGTGCAAAAAGCTGCTGCCTGTATTGTTATTGGTAACTCAACTGGCTATTACCCTGACTTGTCTTTATTAAGGTTTAAATTATTTTTTTTTCCTAGGCTTCTTCTTCTTTCCTTTTGTTTTACTACTTTCTAATAATTTTCCCTCCAAATATGCATTTTCACTAACAATTTATTCCTAAAAATACAACTTCATAATTTATTATTTTTACTTTATCTAACTATGGATAGTGTCGCTAGTCGGTGCGACTAAGCAAATGTTGTTGTTCTCCTCTTTCTATGCACTTTTTGTACTCTGCTGCAGTTAGTTAAGTACCGGGTATATTATTTTTTTTTTTTCTAAAAAAGTTTTTCTGCATATATTTTTTTTCTCTTTGCTGCTATTTAAAACTCTTCACTTCACTTTTCTATTTTTTTTATTTTTTTTTTGTTTTCACCAGCAAAAAATAAATGTAAATATATAAAGGTTTTATGGTTTACTCATGGCCGTCAGCCGATTGAAGCAACAAGGGGAACAACGCGCAACTTCGGGAAGACACATATATACCGACAATATGTATGTTGCCATCCTCGCGGTGCGTGCCGTCCTTGGAGCTTACAATTGGTAGTGCAGCTATACTCTCCTCGTGAGGGCGGCAGGAAGCAGGCCCTTGGTACGGTCATGTCTCTGCCAAGGGTGCTGACAAATGGTAGTCGGGCGAGAGAAGAACACTCTATAAAATTACCCCAGTCCAAGGTGGAACAGCATTGTGCCGAGGGACTCGCGGCCGAGGGGTTGCTCGGTCTCTACTTTGCGTACTCTGGATACCTGCCGACCTCCAGTTTCAATCAGGCTTCCCGCGATACACGGGCTATGTCGCGGGTGACCGTCCTTCCCGTCTACTCGTGGGACAAAATATGACCTCAAATTAAAAAAATGTAAATGTCCGAGGCACTCAAAACCTCGGTGGGAAACGACAATCCCTCTTCAGGTGGTAACACCTCAGATACGTCTGGTAAGCCAACAGACGCTCAGAAAGTAGCAACGGCCAATTCTACTTCAGGTGCGAGCACCTCTTCTTCAAAGTCAGTCAGAAGGCACGAGAAATGTTGCGAAGGGGGCAAGCTGGAGGCGAGAAAAACAGTCGTCCTTCTACCCTGGGCGTCGTCCAGAAACGGCTCCTGGAGAGCGGCAACCGCAACCCAAGGCTGCGGCACCGTTTCCCGGGTCCGCGACTGTGGCCACTGCCTCGTGGTCAGCCAAAATTCCAAATGGCAAGCCATCCTTCCAGGTTCGGCAACGGGCTGCTGAAAAAAACCATCCTTCCGGATTTCAAGCCGGCTATTGCGTCCGTTTCTGGCAAAGCCAAGCAGAAGAGACAGTCCCGCAAGCCAAGCGGATCTGGCCTCCCCCTCGTCCACTGCCACTCACCCGGTCCTTCGCCGAAGCCGCCTGGAAGAAGGTTCTCATTGGGGTCATTGACAGGGGCCACAGTGAGTGCCAGATCCCTCGGCAAAGGTGGGGGGACATCGAGTGCGTGCTTCAAGAGAAGCTCTTGGACTTAATGATGGAGTACGATGGACCACCACCACGCTGCTCTGACGCCGGTTGGCATCAGGGTTGCATCAAAGCGATAGCTTGTGAGGATATGGCGTCTGCCGCCATATATAAGCAAGCCGTCGCCATGGTGGGTGAGATCCACCCTGGCGCGAAATTAGAGGCGGTCGACTGGAAAGACATACCCAGTCGCCCCCGCGCCAGTGTTTGGGTCTCTGCTAAGCCTGAGGATCCCGAAAGGATTCTCAAGCTTTTCCAGCTGTGCAACCCTGCCCTGCCAACCAAAGACTGGTGTTTGGCCAAGGTGGAAGCGACGGAGGGAACCACAAGACAAGTGGTCCTGGTCATTAATGACGAGTCGGCCAAAGAACTGGCCAAATCTAATGGTACAGCCTACTACGGGTTCAAACCTGTAGTAATAAGGGTGTACCGGTCGGATGCGGCCAGTTCTTTGACCGACAAGGCGGAGCCGGTAGCAGAGAAGGCTGTCACCACCAATGCCGCGAACCATGGCACACCAGCCCAAGCCACGGGCGGGGTTTCGACACCCGTGAAAAGGGAAGTCGACATCCCTCCTGGGTACTATTCGGAGGGCTCCAAGCTAGCCAACCTGGCCAACAGAATCTGCCTCGACACCGACAGCGACGAAGAGGCTGAGCGTACAGTGGTGGAGAAATCTGAAGATGTCATTACGACTTCTGCAGATAAACCTCCACCACTGTAAGGCGGCTGCAGCCGCTCTTCTGCTTCGCATAAGCCAATGCGGAGTAGATATAGTCCTCATCCAGGAACCCTGGGTCTGTGGTGGTAGGGTTTCTGGTCTGGGGACGAAGGACTACAAGCAACTTGTAGCCCGCAACGAAGGTAAAGTTCGCACCTGCATTATGGCAAAAAAAAAACACCTAGACATTTTTCTGCTCTCTAACTACAGCAATGGCGATAACACTGCTGCTTGCCTGGAGCTGAAGTCTGGATGTGTCAAGCTAAGCTCAAGCTACATGGCACATGACCAACAACGTCCCCTGCCACACACGCTCCTGCGTAGCCTGATCGCCGACTGCGAGGCGACCCATACGGAGCTCATCATAGGATGCGATGCCAACGCACACCACCATCAGTGGGGCAGCACACAGCCACCAACCTTAATATCTGCAACAAAGGTAACGACCCTACCTTTATTACAAGAAACAGGCAAGAATTCTTAGACATGACGCTTGCAACGGTGTCCCTCCATCAAAGACTCATTGGATGGAGGGTGCTTGATGAACACTCGTTCTCTGACCATAAGTATATAGATATAGCCTTCTCCCTTGATACACCAAAGCCAAAATGGTGCAGAAATTACAAACGTACAAACGTACAGCGCGCCGCAGGACTGACAACAACAGGAGCTCTCAGAACGACCCCAACTGAGACTCTAGACAACATTCTAAACTTTCTACCAATCGACCAAATGGGGAAGTTAGTAGCAACTCTCTCCACCCTACGCATGAGGGAAACAAAAAAGTGGCCCGAAATGACCTACGGTCACTCCAATATCCTTGTGGGAAACCAACTTATCCCCTCAAACACGGACTACTGCTGTCCTCAGGAATTCCCTAAACCTACTTTTAAAGTAATTATCCCCCCAAGCGAAAACTGGTGCTTAGGCACTCCAGGGCCGACAAACTCTATCAGACTCTTCACGGATGGCTCTAAGCTAGACGACCGAGTTGGGGGAGGCGTCTTTTGCGAAGAGCTATCCATTAGTAAATCCTTCAGCCTCCCTGATCATTGCAGTGTCTTCCAAGCCGAAATCACTGCAATACAGGAGGCACTTCTATGCCTCGCTGAAAAAGAGTGCTCAGCAGAAAACATATGCATCTTCTCTGATAGCCAGGCGGCTATCAAAGCCCTACATTCGATATCATCAAACTCGATATCCGTCACAAACTGCCGCAAATCTCTTCAAGAGATGGCTGAGCAGTTCGAGCTTTACCTAATTTGGGTGCCCGGACATGAGGGCATCGAGGGCAATTGTAAGGCGGACGAGCTGGCAAGGCATGGAACTACTTTTGCCTCTCCTCACAGACAAGGAGGGCATGGGTATTCCCATGGCCAGCTGCAAGCTAAGAGTTCGTTCACATTTTGAACTTGAAGCTAATAAAAGGTGGCAACTCAATAATGCAACGGCTAGGATTGCTAGGCAAACCTGGCCAACGCGCTGTAGAAAGCGTTCTTCTGGCCTAATCAAGTTAAACAGATTAGGCTGTGCTGCTGTAATAAGGGTAATTACGGGACATTGGCTAGTAGGGACTCACGCAGCGAGACTTCTAGCCCCTTTCAATAATTTCTGATAAAGCTGTCGAGACAAGGAGGAGGAGGAAACGGTTTCCCACCTTTTCTGCGACTGTCCGCACTCTGCAAGACCAGAAATCGCCACCTCGGCTCCTTTTTCTTAACGGACCTCTCCCAACTAGCGGATATAAGCCCAAAAAATATCCTGTCTTTTATAAGAGCCTCGGGCTGGGACCACGCCCTCGAAAGCGGTGTTACACACTCTGCGTCTGGGTAGACGGTTTTGGACGCAGTCCAAACGCGGCATCACAACGGGCCAACTCTGGCCTACGTGAGTGGGGGGTCTTTTCCTCTCACTACCGCTCTAACCTAACCTAACCTATGGTTTACTCGCCCCTCTCTGCAACGATGAAGGCCTTCTCGCTGTGCGAGGTGTTGCTGAACGTGGTCGCTATGTAGGTTAGATTTTTTTGGTTATATATGTTTAATTTGGGTGGCTGCAATAACGCCCGCGGTAATAACGCCCGCGGTAATAACGCCCGCGGGTGTTATTTCACTTAAAAAAGTGCAATAACGCCCGCGGGCGTTATTACAAAAAAAAAAATGAAATAAGGCCCATGAAAATTGTGAAATAAAGTCCGCGTATGTTATTAGACAAAAAAAGTGCAATAACGCCCGATAGTGTGATCTGCTCCGGAACATAGCAAACAGTGCCTTAGCAGTGGCGGGAGCCACTGCTTTTACGGCGTTTGAAAGTTTTTACGGCATTTTAAACTTCCTAAAGCTGTAAAAGCAGTGGCTCACGCCACTGCTAAGGCACTGTTTGCTATGTTCCGGAGCAGATCACACTATCGGGCGTTATTGCACATTTTTTGTGAAATAATGCCCACGAAAATTGTGAAATAAGATTCGCGGGCCTTATTTCATTTTTGTTTTTGTAATAACGCCCGCGGGCCTTACTGCATTTTTTTTGTGAAATAACGCCCGCGGGCGTTATTGCAGCCACCCGTTTAATTTATTTGTTGCGGCGTTTATACTCTTGTAACTAGTCTTTTTATTCTTTTAGCACTTTTTCTTTTTCTTTCGGATCTTTACAGTTTGAGGGTTCTCTTTCCCTAAGCTTTTCTTTCTTTTTATGACTTATTTGCACTAACTTTTGAGACAATTGGGGTTGCTTCGGTTTGATTTTCTTTTCACTTTAAACTACTTTTCGCCTTTTCCCTCTTTTTCCAATTGAATTAACCTCACACCACTGAGATCATTATGATACATTTTGAGACATTTTGTTGAGACATTTTTGAGACATTTTTGAGATATTTTTGAGACAGTTTTGAGACATTTTTTTTTTATTTGAGATCACTTAAAAAAAACTTGCAGACGCTTTTGGATAATTGGTTTACGACCTTGTCTTCACTTATTTTGGTTAACGCGTTTGACACCGAACCCTTATTCTTGGGCAGCTAACTGGCGCGGCGAAGGTTTATCATAGCACTAAATGCGTTTAGAGCTTTTTCCCCGCATGTTGCACTTTGCACTTCTCTCTGCCCGTGTTGGATCGTTTTTGTTGTCCGCTTTGGGTTTCTTCTTGTGCTGCTTTTGTGGTAAATTTCGCTGCCTAGTTAAAGAAATTAATTTTTTTTTTATACCCTTAACCCATAAAATGGGTAAATAAGGGTATAATGGTTTTGTGCAAATTTATGTAACAGACAGAAGGAAGCATCTCCGACCCCATAAAGTATATATATTCTTGATCAGCATCAACAGCCGAGTCGATCTAGCCATGTCCGTCTGTCCGTCTGTCTGTCCGTCTGTCCGTCTGTCTGTATGAACGCGCCGATCTCAGAGACTATAAGAGCTAGAGAGTTTAAACTTGAAACTTAAACTCTCGTATACTATGCGCAGATCAAGTTTGCTTCAAATTATCGATAACATTTCTGTTTCTCGATATACACATGTGATCGATAACAAAAAAATCTTGAATTTCAAAATTGTGAAAATGAGGTTTAAAACTATGAATAAAATAATGAACATTTAAAAAAATTTGATCAAAATCGTTTAAGAAACACCGAAGATATCGCAGTTTGAAGTTTGGTCACATACGCGTGACGTATGGGGTTAAGGGTATGTCCTAGTCGGGATTTCCCGACTAGAGCCTTCTTACTTGTTTTCTGTTAGCTTACGCCAAACCAAAAAAAAGAAATGCCTAACCGAAGGCCACTATTTGCTCTTACCCAAAAATTATGCTGCACGCGGGTTAAGTCCGCCAGTTGACTTTAACTTTTGCTTGCGATTGAAATTGGCTTTCCACTAGATTTAACATCCGTGGTTGCTTATTAATCTCCCGTGTTCACAAAAAGAACAATGGGTATATAGACATATTTCTTCCGTATATCTGGGTATGGCAGCAACGTGCTCCCGAGGTTAGGTCCCATCAAACAAAGAAAATCTCGTAATGTGTCTGCTGAGTCTGTCCAAATTGAAAAGATCGAGTCCCGTTTGCCTAGCTCCTTTTATACCCTCTTAGGCCCAATTTCTCAATGTCCGGTTAGGTAAACTAACTGACGTTTAGTCAAATTTGAGTTTCTCAATGTCCGGTTAGGAGTAAATGAAAAACAAACTAACCGGATGGCTGGGTCGCGTTTAAAATTTAAGCTGATTTTTTGTCACGATATATCGTTAAGAATTATCGTAAGGCAAACATCTGTCCCTTGCATTGTTTATTTATTTTGTTATTAAATCAAAATGGCTTCACATAAAAGAGTGTTTTTATGTCCATGCATTTCACTGAACTGGAAGATGCCAAATTTGTACAGCGGCTCAGGCTTACAAAATCTACGTCCAAAATTATTCTTGCAAGGATCGTAGATCAATTGGCTTGCCAAAATAAAAGGTAAACAATTAAGTTCTTTTGCGCTCGAATTAATCATATGTGGGATTTTAAACAGAAATCATTCAATGTTGCCGGAAAACAGCAAAAGTAAGCAGAACCGCTCGCTATATTTGGCACAATGTGGCAACGCTGTTAAGGCGATAGTTACTTATCGATGAAGGGTAAATTTGGCTTTGAGAAAACCAAATCGTTTAACTCTAGCATTAAATTAAATTTGCGTTTAGCTAAGCGAAAATTTAACCGGACATTGAGAAATTGGGCCTTAAACGGATATAACCAACTGTCAATCTGTCCAACTCTTTCTTAAATTTTAACTCACCACTACCAGGGCGGCAATCTTCGTTCAAAGTGCAAGGTTGCATTCAACAAATATCAATAACGCTTTCGCGCCAAGCATGCATTTTTAAATATGAATATGAAACCTGCTTTGGGTTTTTTTATTTCCCTTTCTATTGTTTATTCTGTTTACATTTTTACTGTGCCCCTTACAGCGGTAGCCGGCAAATAGAACCATGGATATGCAGTTAAAACACTTTTAGCTGTATCTAGTGCGTTATTTTCAAATTTCTTCGCATTAATCTTGTATCCTGATGCAATAATGTTGCACATCTATGAATCAAACATTCAACAATTCCTGTCACTTCGGAACTTAAAGCTGCATTACTTAGAAAAGAATTTGCGTGCGATATTTCCATCGCCTGAATTGTGTTTTTTCTGTCCAATACTTTAATCTTATTCGCTGCATCTCTTACTTGCCACATTTTGATCTCTAGCTTATACGAAATGTGTTAAAAGTATTCATAAAGTATATATATTCTTGATCAGCATCAACAGCCGAGTCGATCTAGCCATGTCCGTCTGTCCGTCTGTCTGTCCGTCTGTCCGTCTGTCCGTCTGTCTGTATGAACGCGCCGATCTCAGAGACTATAAGAGCTAGAGAGTTTAAACTTGAAACTTAAACTCTCGTATACTATGCGCAGATCAAGTTTGCTTCAAATTATCGATAACATTTCTGTTTCTCGATATACACATGTGATCGATAACAAAAAAATCTTGAATTTCAAAATTGTGAAAATGAGGTTTAAAACTATGAATAAAATAATGAACATTTAAAAAAATTTGATCAAAATCGTTTAAGAAACACCGAAGATATCGCAGTTTGAAGTTTGGTCACATACGCGTGACGTATGGGGTTAAGGGTATGTCCTAGTCGGGATTTCCCGACTAGAGCCTTCTTACTTGTTTAACATCGTTCATTTCTGTCGGCTTGGCTCCACATTCCACATTCCTCCTCCTCCACATTCACTGATCGCGTTTCATACTTGTCCAACTACCATAGTTAGATGCCTGCTAATAATTATTTTTCTATTAAAAGCTGTTGATTCCGTTCGCTCTAATCGAATAACCTTTCCCTTGGAATACATTTCTTCTTCAATAGATAGTTTCTTCCAAATTATTTTATCATCTTTTTGAGTAACCAATTGGAGAGGTATGTACGTAGGAAGTTACAAATAAGCTTCCGTCGTTCGAATCACCTTTTGAAAACTTTTGCTTATGTTTGCTATGTCCTGTATCGAAGCCCCATTTTCCAATTAAAGTAAAATTGTTAATTTTATTCTCGGGCATAGTTTCAATTAAGTTTGCCTGAAGCTCTATTATACTAGATGCTGTGTTATTTAGTAAGCTCTGTAATTCGACTTCCGCATGAGATTCGTCTACATAAATATTATCAGGGTATCTCATTTTTGTAGAACTTTGTATTTTTTCATAAATAGGAAAAAAAAACAAATAATATTTTACTGTTCACGAAGTTCCTTTTCAACAAATATTGGTCTTTCGTCATTGAAGTATCCATTAAAAGCAAAATAACTTCAGTGGAATTTGCTGGCACTAAATTTCGAACTTCATCTTGATTGCGTGGATCAAAAACAGCGGACTGGTCAATTTCCCTCAACTGACCTACACGCCGACGCTTTGTTCTCGATGATGCCTCCGCAAAATCAAGTCTATGTCGGCCACGATGAGCAGTGTCCTCTATTTAAAAGTTGCAATTGTTTTGCTTAAGTTTTCAATTATTTTCTGCAGTTCGCTCAACTCTGGAATAATATAGCCATTGTTTTCAATGCACGCCTGTACATCTAACATAATTTTTTTAATTTTTCTGCGTTGTGTTCATTAGCTGTGCACCATAGATTAAAAATATAAAGCCGTTAAAATACCCATTTATGGGATGATAATAAATAGATTTGCAAATCACAACTACAAAGGACGAACACAATGCAACACATCAGCAGAATAGACAAAGAGTCAACTTGGACGACGTAAATATACTGGGCTGTGCTAAAAAAAACTCCAGAGTTTTTGGCTCGAGCAAATCCGCATGTTAGGGAGATTTCATTTTTCGGTAGTTTTAATCGGAGTAAATAAGAGTTGCCACAATTAGATAAAAAAATTTCCCAAAATGTATTTAATATTTTTTTCATTGTTTTCGAGGGTATCCGCTGAACATTTATGTGCTATTTCATAAATAAGAAAATAAAAATATGCAAGGTCTTGTCTCTTGTAGTTTTTATACAAAATAAATATATAATATTTTGCCGCCAAGTAACTCGTGCTGCTTGCAACTCTGCTATGACATCTTGCTTGAACAGATGTTGTACACCGAATAGCAAAATCTCTCAGACAATTGTTAGAGATTTATATCAATAAAAATTGATGAATTAAAACATTCATTACTTTCAAATGTATTTACAATATGCATTGAAGCTAAAAATGCCCTTATTTACTTATTATGCATTAGACGTTTAATATTGCTTAAACTAAGCAAAATACTGGCCCAACAGCTTGGAGTTTTAAAAGCGTCTCAAACAGCGCTCTGGCACACCTAAAACCACCATCAGGTTGGTTTCGGGTTGAAATTTGGTTGGTTTTCATTCGTAGCACACCCTTGATATTCAATAGTATGCACACATCTGCAAATTTCCGCAGCTAATTTAAAAACACTTACCACTTTAATAGTAAGACGAACACAATGACATATAAAAAACTTTCTGGATTTTTCCGGAACACAACTAAAACTTTAACTAAACATACAAAGGTTTTTACCCTCTTTCATGAAAAATGGTAATTTTTGCCATTTTCAAAAAATCATAAAAAATACATACGAAGAGGTATTTGAACAATTTTATTTTAAGTCACTATAAGAATTGTTTGAAGCAACTTTTTGCATCAAACCATTTTGTGATTAAGCCCAGGAAAAAAAAGTGTGAAAAGTGATTTTTACAAATATTGAAAACTTTCACTGGGTACTTAATGGGTTAAGAAGAGTATTGTATCATTAAAACGGAATTTGAATTACCTATCCATTGATACCAAACTTTTTATAAAGTAAGTGTAAATTATTGCATATGGGTAAAAAAGCTTGCATTCGAATTATTAGTGGTTGGGGCTTGTATACACTGCCGCTCACTTGATTAGCGCCCCTCCTGCTCACACATGTTATTGCTACTATCTTTGTTTCTATGAACCGCATCTTCGAAAATTCTTTGGCTCTATTTCTCTCCACTTAAGAGCTCTCTTTGTGACAAAAGTTAAGCTTGGGAAAAGTGCCGTTAAATTTTTATCTTTTTTGTTTTATTATCGCCTCATGCACTTGTTTTTGGCTCATTAGAATAGCACCTGCAAATGCAATTTTAGTTATTTTGCGTAATTTGACACGTAGAGCCGCCGAATTTTTTTTGCTATCGGTTTGATTGATTTTCTTCGCATTTGTGATAAAAATGGGAAAAGGAAAAATTTTGTCTTTGGAAGAAAAATCAAAAATTGAAGCATACTTTGATTGTGGCCTATCCATACACAAGATTTCTGAAAAAATAGAATGCCATTGCAAAACTATATCAAGTTTTCTTCACAATAGAGAGAACTATGGAAAAAATTATAAAGGCCGTACCAGTCGAGCGACTACTGCAACTGACTGGCGTTCAATACTGAGAGAAGCCTCCAATTCTCACGACTGAGCCGCCAAAATAAAAGAAAACACTGGTGTTTGAGCTAGTTTGGCAACGGTTAAAAGGGTCATTAATAGTGCTGTACATATTTAAAGACGAAAACTAAAAAAAAAAACCTCCACTTAGGCCCAATTTCTCAATGTCCGGTTAAATTTTCGATTAGCTAAACGAAAATTTTATTTAATGGTTGAGTTAAACGGTTTGGTTTTCTCAAAGCCAAAATAACCCTTCATCGCTAAGTAACTATCGCCTTAACAGCGTTGCCACATATATGCACATTTTGACAAATATAGCGAGCGGTTCAGCTGACATTTGCTGTTTTCCGGCAACATTGAGTGATTTCTGTTTAAAATCCCACATGTGATTAATTCGAGCGCAAAAGAACCTAATTGTTTACCTATTATTATGGCAATGCAATTGATCTACAATCCTTGCAAGAATGATTTTGCACGTAGGTTTTGTAAGCCTGAGCCGCTGTATAAATTTGGCATTATACAGTTCAGTAAAATGCATGGGCATAAAACATCGTGACAAAAAATCAGCTTAAATTTTAAACGCGACCCAGCCTTCCGGTTAGTTTGTTTTTTATTTACTCCTAACCGGACAGTGAGAAACTCAAATTTGACTAAACGTCAGTTAGTTTACCCAACCGGACATTGAGAAATTGGGCCTTAATGAGGTAAGAAAAGAATGTCGTCTGAATTTTGCAAAGAAGCATATGACTTGGTCTTCAGAGTGGGGACGGGTTGTATTTTCTGACGAAAAAAAATTTAATTTCGAGGCGCCCGACAGATTTAATTTTTACTATCTCCGTAAGGATATGCATCAATTGGACCGATTGCACAGCCGAGTGGGAGGAGTAATGGTGTAGGGAGCCATTTCGTACTACGGGACTTGCGAATTGCAGTTCTTATCGCCAAAAATGAACGCAAAAACTACAACGACGTTCTAAAAACTACATATCCCCACTTCCAAAACCTCTTCCACAATTTGATGTGGCGTTTCCAGCACGACAATGCGCCAATTCATACTGCCCGGTTCGTAAATCGTGGATTAATGCACAAAAAGTGCATGTTCTGGAGTGGCCACCATACTCTCCTGATTTAAAAATTATAGAGAACGTGTGGGGATGGCTGGAAAGGAAAGTGTATGAGTTCGGAAAGCAGTATTCTTCAAACGCTGAGCTAATCGAAGACATTAAACAAGCTTGGTCTAGCATTCAGTTGGACTATATAAAAAAATTTTATGATTCAATTCCCGATCGAATCTATGAAGTAATTATTAAAAAAGGCGGGTCCACACTTTACTAATTTTCTTTTAAAATATGCATAAATATTTAAAGTTTAGTTTTTAATCATTATGCTTCATTAATTTTTTGGAAAAATGAAAATCTAAATATAAATATGAAAGGGGCGCTAATCAAATGAGCCAAAATTTATGTAACAATTTCTTGCCTACTTTTTTAAAAATATTAAATAAAATATTTATCAACATTCAACACTAACTATTTTTACTTTTTATTATACCCTTAACCCATAAAATGGGTAAATAAGGGTATAATGGTTTTGTGCAAATGTATGTAACAGACAGAAGGAAGCATCTCCGACCCTATAAAGTATATATATTCTTGATCAGCATCAACAGCCGAGTCGATCTAGCCATGTCTGTCTGTCCGTCTGTCCGTCTGTCTGTCCGTCTGTCTGTCCGTCCGTATGAACGCGCCGATCTCAGAGACTATAAGAGCTAGAGACTTCAAACTTGAAACTTAAGCTCTCCTATACCATGAGAAGATCAAGTTTGCTTCAAATTTTCGATAACATTTCTGGTTTCCGATATACACATGTGATCGATAACAAAAAAATCTTGAATTTCAAAATTGATCAAAATCGTTTAAGAAACACCGAAGATATCGCAGTTTGAAGTTTGGTCATATACGCGTTATGTATGGGGTTAAGGGTATGTCCTAGTCGGGATTTCTCGACTAGAGCCTTCTTACTTGTTCAAGATAATAGCTTAAAGAATGTTAGAAAAAAGTTTGAGTGCTCTAGCTTAAATATATTGATAATATTTAACATTATTCACGCCTGCTAAGGGGGGGCGCTAATCAAGTGAGCGGCTGTGTATAAAAGAGTTTGTCCTGACGAAAACAGCTAGAAGGCTGAAATTTTCACCAAATATTCCATTCTCGGTGAAAGTGAGCACTAAGAAAGGATTTTTAATTTGGACCACTCCTCGAGTACCTCCTGAACACCTAAGTCCTTAATTTTCCATCTTTTGTACTAGAGCTATGCTTTAAAATTAATCAATATGAACGAAACTTGGTCAGGACATGGAGGCATGTAAAAAAATTATAGATGCACAATTCGGACCCGATCCGACAACTCCTGGAGCGTGCTCAGTTTGACTCATTCCACGTTTTAAAACTAGGCGCCAGACTATTGCACACCCTGAGGGTTTGATCACGAGCGAGTTTACAAAAACAAAACACATGTGCTGTGACGTCTCGCGTCGCACTTGCAGATAATTGCAAAAACAAAATACATATAGTGTGCGCCTGTGTTTTTTTTCTTTTCTTCTTTGTGCCTTTGACAATTTATTTACGACCCAAGTACATACCGTTTGTTGTTGTTCTAAGTGTTGTTTCTGGGTTCAAACTTCTACTTTTTGTTGGTGTCATTGATTTAAAACTAATCAATTTAAACATAACTTGGTGCGTATAGAAAAGCAAGCACAGCAGAATATGTTACGGGGGTGGTTTTACTGCTAAGGCTGAAGCGGCGGCAAAAAATATTGCTGCGGTGGCAAAGGAACCCAGTTATTATAACCATTCATGGTCAGTCACTTTTGGAAATGAAAAAAGCCAATACGAAAATGGCACACTGAATAAAATATAGAATACTTGGCTTTTATATGTTGTTAAAAATTTTCCAACTTATAAATAAACTTAAAACTTATATATAAATTTTCTAAGCAATAAATCTAAATCTAAATCTAAAATCTAATATATTAAAGCATGCTTATAATGATTTTGGTTGTGCAATGTCCGTCATGGTGTCTGTCCGTCTTTCCGTCCGTCTGTCTGTATGAACGCAACTTTTTTCGACACCCTTAAAGCTAGAGCCTTGCAATTTTGCAAATATCTTGGTACATGTCTTCGTCAGACAAAGTGTTAACCCTCTAAGACTATTTTCCAAAATAACTGAAGAAAATTCTTAGAATAATTTTTTTTATAGTGAATTGTGACTTCTAAACTCAAATATGTAATCAGAAATAGTGTAGGAGTTTTCGTTTACCTGTAAGGTGAGAAAAAGTGTTTAAGTGCCTCAAGGCACTTTTGGGGCTTTGAGTATAAAAAAGTCATTTTCAAAAATCTAAGTTGTACTTTATTTTTTTGTATGATATTGTGAAAAACAATTTTTGTTGGCTGCGCAGCACGAATACAGATTGAATTTTAGGCAAAAACATTGCGTTTGCGAAGTTTTGCAGTGCTTACACCATCTTTTTCCACTATTTCAATCCAACCATTCCGGAAAATGGTTTACTTGGGCAAACCGCAGGTCTAATATTAGATGCCTAGTTACAGCAACTGTTCATCCGTCAAGTCGGATAACTTAAAACGAATACGCGCTGTTATTTCTTCCAAATTTCAAGAGAAATCACACAAAAAGCTAAAAACAACGCAAAAATTGCATGCAGTCGGAACTAGATGCTAGCAACAAAAGTTAGCGTGGAGCCTCAAAAGTGCCTCAAGGCACTTATAACTATTTCGTTGCTAAAACGCACATCTTTTATGTAATTGCTGTTCTGTAACTTTATTTTAATAGTGAATAAACATAACTTTCACTTAAAAAATTATGGATCAAATTGGTTTAATAACCTAACTTTTATAAGCAAAATAAAACACAACACGCAACTGGTCAAAATTTACGAGGGAAGAAACAGATGTTCTGTGCGTACGAAAATTAAAAGTACCGTTAAAAGCTTCTGAGAGCCTTCAAAGCTTCTGTACGGAATTTGGTGTTTGTTATGAACTGCCATAAAATATTTAAATAATATAAATGCTTTTAGTTGATTCGCTAAAGTGAATAATGTAATAAGTGCCTCTAGGCACTCTTAAGCGTTAGAGGGTTAAATTTAGGGTTCTACGACCTCAGGGCGCCTGCGAAATCGATAACAAGTCGATACACCTCGATGTGAAAATCGATAAAACACATTTATATCCAACATTTTAGTTGCTAGAGTCACCAAATTTTGGGCCAAGACAGCCGATGGCATTTCCCAAAAAACTGCATTAAAAGTTTGGATGCCACGCCCACCTCTTCCGCCCCCACCCCCCCTTAAATTATAAACAAAAATGCCTGTATCTTCCACAGTTTTGAAGCTATAGCCACCAAAATTGACATGAAGGTAGATACTGACATAGATATGCATCAAAACTTTGGTTGCCACTTCCCCAAACAACGAGCCATTCCCCACCGCCCTAATAAAAACCGGAAAGCATGAATCTTCGCCAGTTTTTGCGCTCGAGTCATCAAATTTGTATGCCACGCCCACTTATACAGCCCACATCTATGTCTTTCTTAGTTTAACAGGGTGCCATTCGCCACAGATATGCATCTCAATTTTGGATGTGACGCCTACCCCTTCTGCCTGATATTTATACCCAAAACCCCCATATAGTACTATTTGCACACAGAATCCTTTACACAGTTATGTAAACTGGTATCAAAGTATATCGCAGTCGGTTGCGTCCGACTGCAACGTTTTTACTTGTTTATTATTGTTAACTTACAAATTTTGAGTTTACTACATGTATAGGTTAGGTAAGGTTAGACCGGTTGACCCATCCCGGAGAAAGTGTCACACATAGACCTGAGGGTCCTTAGTGAGACTTGTTTTGTTCCAGCTTGCTGGCCTCCTCTAGGGATGCCAGGAAGGGAGCCTGGATGTGTTGTAAGCGTTTTGCTGCCAGTGCGGGCAGCTGCAAAGAAGGTGTTCTAGTGTTTTTTTTTTACACCTGGTTCCTTGCATTTCCTGCATTCATCGTTGTCTTTTTGCATGAACTGCGACGAGGCAGTGGCCTGTCAGGAGTCCCGTAAGAATGCGGCAATCATGCCTTTGTAGTTTCAGCATGTATTGCGATAGCTTGACGCTGTAGGTTTTGCACATTATTTTGGAGATCCTGCAGTTGTAGGTGTTTGTCCACCTTTGTGCTGCCGAATCCCTTTCCTGTGTTTCCATGTGTGAGTGTAGCGTTCGCAGGGAGATCGGAATTTCTGCCGTGTTGAGTCCCGTGGCTCCTTGTTTAGCCAGAGAGTCGGCTTTTTCATTGCCTTCGAAACCCTGATGGCTGGGAATCCAGTAGATGTACACGTTTTTAAGCGTGCTGAGTGCATCTAATGCTTCCCTGCTCGCCACGAAATCTCGGGATCTTATGAAGTGCGACTGTAAGGCTTTTATTGCTGCCTGGCTGTCAGGCTGCCTGCTGTATTCGTTTGTAAGACTAATCCCGCCGCTTTCCTTATTGCGAATATCTCCACCTGGAATATACTGCAGTGGTTTGGTAGTTTGTAGGACAGGCTCATAGGCGGTTCGGCGCAGTACACTGCTACGCCGATCCCTTCATTCATTTTTGAGCCGTCTGTGTATACGTTGATTGCTGTCTGCTCTGCTTCTGAGCGCCAATCATCTGTTGCTAAGAGCTTGGGCGTGAAGTTTAAATTGTTTTTTGGGATCATGTAGTCTGTTTCGACCCGAGTCCCTATTCCAATTGTACTATGCCCGTAGTTATGTATTGTCATGTTGCCTATCCTGCAAAGACGTTGAGCAGTCTTTTTTGCTACTAGGCGGGCCTGTATGTCCACTGGGTTGACATTCAATATGGTTTGTAGTGCTTTCGTATGTGTGGTCCTCAGCGCCCCCAGTACGCTAGTATCTCTTTAAGTGTGTTTTCCATGACATGGCTGATTGTCGATGGACATTTGCCCGTGATAATTATGCTTATGTCATCCGCATAGGCAGTAATCTTTGGTGCTTTCCGTTTAAATTTCTTTAGGAGGTCGTTTACCACCAAGTACCACAGTAGGGGCATTTTGCTTCCCTGATAGTGGTTGTGGTTCCCCATTCCGCTAGTATTTTCCTGTTGCATAGTAGATAATGAACCCAGGATTGTAATGCTGCTGTTGGGTCCACAGCTCTGAGGCTGTGCATAATTGATTCCGTCGACACGTTATTAAATGCGCCTGAGATGTCTAGAAATGCGCCTAGGGCGTATTCTTTGTGGTGAAGTGCCTTCTCTTTGGTTGCTACAAGGGAGTGTAGCGCTGTTTCCACCGATTTACCCTTTGTTGATTGCGTTCTAGAGACATCTCTGTATTCTCTCTGATATGGAGGACTATCAGCTTCTATAGCGTTTTTAGAAGGAATGAGGTCAGGCTAATGGGTCTGTAGTCTTTAGGCAGCACGTGGCTGAAAAATATCACCCGCGCTGTCCTCCAGGCCATCGGCACATAGCCATGGTTTAGACATCCCCTAAATATTTCTTTTAGCCATGGAGTGATCGTATGTTTGACCCCCTTCAGCATGGCTGGGAATATTCCGTCTGGACTTGGCGATTTGTAGCTTTCGAAGGAGTCTAAAGCCCACAGTATCCTTTGTGTTGTTATGATATCTTCGGGAATTTCCACTCTAGTGGTTGAAGATATCATTTGTGCGTTTGTGTGAACTTCTGTGCAGTTTGGGAAATGGGCCTCTAGGAGCACATTTGCCGCATCTTTACTGCTTTCTGTCCATCGGCCGTCTTCAGTTTTTAATTGGCTTTGTACTGTCTGTTGGCGAGCAAGCAGCTTTCTTAACCTTGCGGTGTCAGCTGTCTTTTCTATGCCTGAACAGAAGTCTTGCCATGCGTGTCTTTTGGCTACTCGGACTTTTTTTTAAAGTCACGAAGCCGTACTTTGTATTCGTTCCATACTAGCTCTTCTTCTGCTTGTTTCGCTACTTCTAGTACATTTTACCTTTGTCCCTTGAGTTCTGGAGTCCACCATTGGGGCTTGTGTCTCTTCTTCTCTTAGGAGGGTTTACACGTCTTTTGATAGGCCGTCAATAGATTTTTATTGAGTGTCTCCAGGCACTTCCCTAATTTATCAGGTGATGCTATCTTAGGCGGTCGAGAAGGGTTTCTTTCAACCACTTTCTCAAACTGCACCCAGTCTGTGTTACGCGGGTTCCTGTACACTTTTTTTTTGCGCTGTTCTTTCAAAGTTAACTCGGAATTAAATGTACCTGTGGTCTGAGAAGGAGTGTCTGCTAAGGACTCTCCAATCCTTAACCATGGTATTCGTTACCGACGCGAGGGTTAAATCTAAGACAATGGAGGAGGTAGGACCAACATATGTTGGTTTAGATTAGCTTGTAAGATAAAGTCAAGCAGTGACTCACCCCTATCGTTGATGTCTCTGCTTCCCCATACAGTATGGTGCGCGTTGGTATCTGCTCCGATGGTGAGGGACTGCTTCTTCGGCTCGGTCTGAATCATCAGTCGACTTAGCTTTTGAGGGGGTCATGCGCCATGTAGCATGATGCCATCAAAATAGGCTCATCATATGTAAGTTGACTTGGATGACCCTCAGCTCCATTGGTGGCTGTGGTGTCCTCCATGGATGCGACTTCCACTATGGTGATGTCTGCATCCTCGTCGTCCTCGATCTCCAGGCTCTTGGTGGCTTGGGTGACCTCCGCTAGGTCCTTCACCACTTCACCAGTCGCCAGCGTGTTCTCGTTCGTGTCATCTAGATGGCGTTTTTTGCGACGCAGGTACACACTCCCTACGCCCCACGCCATCTTTCCGTGTCTAACGTATAGCAGATCGTCGGCCTCCTTATTGATCTGAATGACCATTTGTTGGCTGCTATCGGGTTTCGCAATATGGACCACTTTCCAATCAATCGTTGGCACGTCCGGATTCTGCCATTTCAATAGCTGCAACGCCTGGTCCGCTGGGACGACCCTTGGGAAGAGCACCGGTTCGCCCATCCAGCTTAGAACCACATCGAACACTGTTCGGGCTTCATTTTGCCATTTGGGTCGCTCCGGTCGATGAGCGCGACGACTAGATGTCGCCTGGCTACATCGCTGGTCGTCGGTTTTGCCCGCGACACTGGCTTTTGCTGGGCCGCTTACCAGCTGGTACCTCTGCTTTTCCGGTTTCAGCGGAGCGCTGGCGTTTGACGGCCAGTTGCTCCTCCACCTTGTTGCCAAAACCGGCGTTCTCGGGCGCCATGTTCCCCCTTTTCTCGAAGTGAGACCTACCCTCTTCGACCCTTTCGTCGGCCCACTTCTTGCTGCGGATCTCGCATGAGTTCTCGCTTGCAATCCGCGAGTCTCGCCCGGATCTTAAGGGCGGCCTTATACTGGCCATTGGCCTTCATGCCCTCCTTTGACCTTTTGAGCCCGACCCTACAAGGGGTACTGGTACTCTTTGGGCCAGAAGGACATGGGACCTCCACCTCCGACGTAACAGACCCTCGTGAGTCGCAATCCGAGTCTCCAAGGACAGCGGTATCTCGCCACATTTTGGGCTTGTTTGTGTTCGTGTTAGTATTGGCAGTAGCTATGCAACAGTCTGCTCCAACCAGTACGGAGGAGTTGCTGGCGACACGCAGAAAGGATTTCTCCCCCTCGTGCCCGCCGGTGGTAGCTCCCTTTCCCACCGACGTTTGGGCTGACATCCCAACCCGTGCTTGACCGTCCGTAGCTTGTAGTGCCGAGGCCTTTGAGTGGTGTAGAGCTCCCCCTAGTCAGGCAGTGATGCCTGTTGCCTCAACTCACTGCACCCTCGCATCGCCGAAGCCTTTGAGTGGTTTGCGGATTGCCTCGGCCGGACGCCGCTCTTCCCTTCTGCAAGGCAAATGGCACCACTTACCCCTCGTTTGTTTCGAGGTAGCATGATGCCCGTTGCCCAGCCGGCATCCTCGTGGAGGGTTCAGTTGAGGGTTTTCGCCAGCCTTCTATATGTATAATTAAACTATTAAATTACATTACAATTTAGTAAACATGCAAATGTGTAGGTACATATTATTACACATTTTAAAAATATTTTGTTAATGTTTTTATTTACTAAAAAATAAATGTTTTAATTAAGCCAAATGTGTTCATTTATTTTGACTGTTTTTTGGCGCGTGAACTTTTTACTTTTATTTTATATCAGTTTTATAAATATAATTATTGTATTTTATGGGTAAATATTTTATGGCTATATAAATGTGTTAAACATATATTAAATGGATATAAAACATTATTTTGTTTATTAGTTTTGAGTTTGGCGCTCACTAGCAGTTACACATGTAAATATGAATACATGTACACATATTCGTTTCCTGCCAGAAGAGGAATAAGAAATGGGCAAAAAGATTAGTTGACAGCAAACTTTGTAAGCGAGCGGTGAACCGAGCGATTAACTAAAGTTTCTACAACCTTTAATTGAGAGTGCCATTGTGTTCTTAATTAAAATTTATTTAAGTGGTTTTAGCGAGTGTTTAGTAACGTAAATTTAATTTTTCATAACAGAAAACAGGTAAATACATAAAATGGAATCTAAATGTGGATTTAAGTGTATATTTAAGTCGTGTCTTGCAAGCTATAAATATAGTTTGGACGATTTCCCGTTCGTCTTTTTGAGTTTCCCACTGATGAACGTGATCGTCGTCAATGGATTGCAAACTGTAATCTGCAAGACGATGATATCGTGAAAAGCGCACGTATTTGCAATGCTCATTTTGAAAGCAAATATTTTAGCAATAAAAATTAGAGCTACGTGCAGTGCAAACCCTAAAACTGTGAAAATATTTGAATGGCTGCCAACAACTGTAATGCTTTTGAATACAGTGATAAAAACGAGACACTCGGGAGCTTTAGGGATTTTAGAGAGTTTGCAGAAAAAAGTAATGCTGAATTAGCTGTAGACATTGAAGTTCTACGTTCAGCAATTAAAACAAGTAAGAAGGCTCTAGTCGATAAATCCCGACTAGGACATACCCTTAACCCCATACTTAACGCGTATGTGACCAAACTTCAAACTGCGATATCTCCGTTATTTCTTAATTAATTTTTTCAAATGTTCATTATTTTACCCTTTGTTTCAAACCTCATTTTCACAATTTTGAAATTCAAGATTTTTTTGTTATCGATCACATGTGTATATCGAGAACCAGAAATGTTATCGAAAATTTGAAGCAAACTTGTACTGCGCAAGAGTTTAAGTTTCAAGTTTGAACTCTCTAGCTCTTATAGTCTTTGAGATCGGCGCGTTCATACAGACAGACAGACGGACAGACGGACAGACAGACATGGCTAGATCGACTCGGCTGTTGATGCTGATCAAGAATATATATACTTTATAGGGTCGGAGATGCTTCCTTCTGTCTGTTACATACATTTGCACAAAACCATTATACCCTTATTTACCCATTTTATGGTATAAGTATAAGGTATAAAGGTATAAATATTATATACGATGAACATATGGAAAGTTAAGATTCCATTGATGTGGGTAATTTGTTAGAATTTAAAGACGAAGCTAAAAAAAAATTGATTTTAATCACAGTGCAAGTCCTCCCAGTGCACATGATGAAATCTCTTTCGTTTCTTTTGAAACAAATCAGGACATTAAATTTTGCATTAACTGCCTCAAGAAGGAGCAAAATGTATTGTTCTGTAGAAATAAGTATTGGGATATGTCTCAAGAGCTTAAAATTGAAAAAAAAAAAAGTCCAACATTTAAGGCGGGTTTACAATGTCAGCGTGAGATTGGAAAATGTTTTGTCCCTGTCTGACACAAATATTTTTCACATAAGTTCGTCTCACTCATTTCCAATCTCAAACCGACCTCACTTGCATCCCAGATTAGAGTGGAAAAAAGCTATTCGAAAATTTAGTTTTAAAAGCTCTCAATAGATGGCTTTTTTCGAAATTAGTAACATGTGTGTACCTGTAAAAGGTGTGTGTGTGTAATGTTAGCATCCAGTACAAACTGACTGCTTAAATGTTGTCGCAACTGGCACTTGTAACCAGGTGGACTACGGAGAAATAATGAATGCTTCTTTAAGTTGTAAGAATACACTGATTTTATTAAGGTAAAAGTCACAATATTTATAGGTAAAAATTGCTTAGCTTAGAGGTGTGTGTTGTCAATTAAAATTAGGTTAATGTGTGTTCAGCAGTTGCATGAAATGCAGACTAGCATATTTCGCAACTACCGGGTTGGCTGACCGTTACTATTGCGACACATATTGTACAATGTGCAGTCAGCAATATTCTGTGTGATCAGCAATAATTTGGTATTGTTTACAATTTATTGTGTCAGTAGGTTTGGTATTGTTTACAATTTATTGTGTCAGTAGGTTTTGTGTACATAGTTAGTTAAATGCTAACTGTGTTACAATTTGTTCTTAAGTTACGTATGCGCACAAACATTCTCCCGGGCGTTGAAACGGTGTTCAACCATCATCTAGATCCAGCGTAAATCGTCTTGGGGATGCTGAAGGTTCGGACGGGTTGACTGCTTCGTTCCTGGTGGCTGTGGGTGGACAAGTCCATCGTCGTTGCGTCCGCATTGCATATGCACATAGTAGTAAAACAGATACCGCTAAAGCAGCGTAAGCGGCTATGTGATGATGTTGGACCGAGCTTATTTGGTTGGGCAGCTCTTCTTTATTGAGTGTTGCCAACTTCACCTGTAGGTCGTCCAGCTCCTTGTCGTTTTGTGCGTTGAACTCCGAGATGTCTAAAGTTGTCTCTGATACCTTTGTGATGTTTGGCTTGATAATGTCACCAAAGCGGGCGTAGCTTTGTCTTATTTGACTCGTGACAGTGCCAAAGGTACTGATGCTAATGTCTGCGTTCCGTGCAGTACAGCCAGATGATAGCGTTAGTAGTCCGCTGTTTTGTAGCTGGATAGTTGACGGTATTCCGCTGCATACGGCTTGTAGTTCCATCGCAGAATGTGTTGCGAAGATCCAATTGTTCGGCTGTTGTGTTTTTTCCCATACCATTTTGGTTGTTCTGTACGTTATTTGACACGTTGTTGGTGTCTTGTTGGTAAACAGTTGAAATTCACATCGGTTGTTAACATCAAATACAGCTTGATGATCAAAGCATATGTATTTTTCGCTGGGTAATGTACGGTAGCGTTGTAGATCATCTTGTGTAAGTCCCATGAATTGGTCCCTGTGGTTGTTTACACCTATAATAGGAGTTTTTAGCTCAAACAATCTCCAACTAGTTGTGTTCCATACTGGAATTGGCACCATATTAAACAGCTCGAGTATTGATGTTGACACTAGGGGTAATATTACTCTGAATATCACATGAGTGTCGGTGGCTGTGCCTTCTGCTCGCATAATTCTGTAAAGTTGAATTACATTGGATGATGTCACGGGTACCATTTGATCTGGTGGCAAATGATCCCGTATTTGATCCAACTGCTCCCTCAATTGTTTAGGGGATACCAACATTGGGCTTATTGTGTGGTGGTGAACTCCAGTTAGTACGTCCAATATTTCGGATTGCATACGCTGAAGAGATGTTGCTAGCAATGTCAATTGAGTTGTCAATGCCAAGTAGTTTTCTGTAAGACGTGCGCCCGTGTACTTTCCTCTGCTTTGGCTAATGGCAGCTACTTGTTGTTCAAGTAGCCTGAGACGCTTGTCCGAGGTTGTCCTTGTTTTCTTGACAGCATTAATAGTTGAGTCGAGTACAGAGGTTTGATTTTTCAGCAGTGTTAGTAGAAATTCCTCGTTATTTTGCACCTTCTTTATGACCTTAGTCATTTTGTTAGCATAGTCTGAGTCTAAAACTCCAAACAGACTGTTCGCAATATTACGCACTGCGTCAAATGGGGAGCGGCGTTTCCGAGTATGTTGCATGAGACCGTTAGCCATTTGTAACTCATCATACAAGTGTCGATAGTGCTGTGATATTGCGTCACATGTATGGTTGTTGTTTAACTCTGGGCATATGTACTGGAACTCCTTGATGCCTGAATTAAACGTGTTCATGTCTCTCCAGTATGGGTCCAATTCATAGTAAATAACTATTGTCCAGTCGGATATCGCTCTCATCGTTGTGCCGATTTTTTCATAATATACTCCTGGTTTCGTGTCGAACCTTGTCACCGATACTGACTGTGCTAGTACCAGAGGTAGCATTAGAAGCAGAACTAACAAGGAGGAGGTTATAGTAGGTGACGTTAACCGTCTTCGCTGAGCAGCTGGCGTATCCCTTTTATCCGTATCCTCTTCTTCCATACTGGGTCGTTTTTTGGCCGTTTCTTCTGGGAAGATCGGCGCTAACCTGTTGATGGCGCGCTTGTAAATGCCGGAGGCGGTCTTTACGTCAACCACTCGTACATGGTTATCCAGTCCTGGATATGTTTTTATGATGCGTCCCATAGGCCAGCTCATCACCGGTATGTTGTCTTCTTTGATAAGGACCAACATGCCTTCCTTAATATTGGGATTAACGGTTTTCCACTTGTGTCTGGCTTGAAGCTCTTGCAAGTATTCCTCTGACCATTGCTTCCAGAATCCTTGCTTGATTCTGGATACTAATTCCCAACGTTTCAGTAGGGATTTCTCATCGCGGTCGGCGTTGACATCAGGTGGAGCCGTTAGCGCTTCACCAATCAGGAAATGTGCTGGGGTGAGAGCTGTAGTGTCCGTAGGATCATTTGACATCGGGGTTATTGGGCGTGAATTCAAGATAGCTTCGATTTCGACGATCACCGTGTTAAGTTCTTCAAATGTGAGGGTGGCAGTGTTGGTTGTCGTTACCAACAATCGCTTTGCGGACTTGACTGCAGCTTCCCATAGGCCTCCAAAGGATGGCGCTCGTGGCGGGATGAATTTGAAGGCAACTTGTTTCTTGTTGCAGTGATTAATGATCTCTGCTTGTGCCTTCTCTCCAAAAATAGTTGATTCCAGTTCCTTCAGCTGGTTGTTCGCTCCGACGAAGTTGGTTGCGTTGTCACAATGTATTGTTTGACATTTGCCACGGCGGCTTAAGAAGCGTCGCAAAGCTCCCAAAAAGGCGCTTGTGGTTAGATCGCTTACCAATTCAAGGTGAACCGCCTTTGTAGAGAAACAGCAGAATACGGCTATGTATGCCTTGTCTGGTCTTTTTCCTCGAAGTTTGTGGTGAATCCATACTGGTCCGCAGTAATCTACGCCTGTTGTCAGAAACGGGCGTGTTGGCGTTACTCGGTCGGCTGGCAAGTTACCCATAATTTGGTTCATTAACTTAGGCCTTGCCTTGTTGCATGTCACGCAGTTGTGAATGATATTCCTTGACATTGTTTTGTCGTTGAGGATCCAATATTGTTGTCTAGCGGTTGCTCGTAAGGCTTGGGCACCGCAATGCATATTGTCTTCATGCAGATCTTTTAGTAGCATTTTTACTATTGGATCATTGTAGGGTAGCAAAATCTGGTGTTTTGCATTGTACGGGAATGGCGCTTGATCCAATCTGCCACCAACTCGTATAAGTCCGTCGGGTCCTTGTATTGGGGACAGCGATGAAATGGAACTCCTTTTTTCCACTATGTTGTGACGCTGCAACGTTTTTAGCTCAGCAGCAAATTCCACTTGTTGTATTGTCCGTAAGATTACGTTGCGAGCGTGATTTAATTCCTCGATGCTTAGAGTGACAGTTTCTGATTTGGACCTTTTGTAACAGAAGCGTAACATGTAAGCCACAATGCGTTGTAACTTGTGAAACGAATGGCTGTGTCTACAATTATACAATTCTTCACCCATTGTAGATGGATATATTGCTAGACTTATATGTATCGTTTTCCTTTCTAGATTGCTGGGACTGATATTGGGTAAGGCTGACCATTTGTCTGGGGAGCCATGCAGAAATAGTGGTCCATACAACCATAAGTTGTGCTCGTGTAGTTTCCGCGCCGATATTCCTCTTGAGAGTACATCTGCCGCGTTGTTGGCCGATGATACATGCCGCCATTGAGTCTGGCTTGTCAAAGCCTGAATCTTTGCTATCCGGTTTGCCACAAATGTATGATATGTGGCGGCAGCTGCGTTGATCCATGAAAGAACCACCGTAGAATCTGACCAAAAGTATCCTGGTACCGTGTTGCTGTCGAGGCTTAGATCGCGTCGAACCCTTTCAGCAAGCTCTGCACCCAATAGTGCAGCACAAAGTTCCAGTCGAGGGAGTGACTGCTTTGCTGTTGGAGCCACTCGAGTTTTTTGCATCATTGGACCAGATTGGAACATTTGTGTTGCTGTTGGAGCCACTCGAGACTTTGAACATAGTAGTCGTACAGATATTTGTTTGTTTCTATATGTTGCGCGTACGTATACTGCTGCGCCATATGCACGTTCAGACGCATCCACAAAGACGTGCAATTCTTTTCTAATTGGAGTCTTACCATCATAAACGTGCCGTGGGATTTGTATTGAGTTCAGACTCTGCAAGTCGTCTCGATACTCCTTCCATTCATTTTGAAGACTTGTTGGTAACTCGTCGTCCCAATCAAGCTTTAATTCCCAGAGGCGTTGCATGAAGATTTTTGCCTTTACGACGACTGGAGCGAACAAGCCTAACGGGTCGAAGATCTGTGCCAGCTCCGAGCAGACTGCACGTTTTGTAATGACAGTTGCTGCACTGCTGTGAGTTCGACCGCCAAGTTGATCCGTTTTGGGCATCCAAATAAGGCCCAATGTTTTTACACTGTATGGTTCCAGTGTTTCTCCGAGTTGTACATCTTTTACTGTGTCTTCTTTGGGGATTCCCTCCAATATTTGTGCATTGTTTGAGCACCATTTTCGCAGCTTGAATCCCGATGGCTGAAGAATTTTGTTCAGTTCTTGTTGTACTTGTTTCGCTTCTGCGATTGTGTCGGTGCCGGTCAGGCAATCGTCTACATAAAAGTCACGTTGTAGTGCCTTTGCACCCATCTGAAGACTTTCTATGTGCTTCTTGGCCAAATGATCCAAACATTTTATAGCTAAAAATGGTGCGGATTTTGTGCCATATGTGACTGTTTTCAGTCGGTAGTATTTTATTTCCTCCGACGAGCTGTTTCGCCATACAATCAGTTGATGAAACTGATTTTCCGGATTGATCCATACCTGACGATACATCTTTTCAATGTCAGCCGTAAACACATATCTATGTGTTCTGAATCGTAGTAGAATAGATCGCTTTGCACTGTGGGGCCAGCATGCAGTATGTCATTCAACGATTTTCCAGTAGATGTTTTGCATGAGGCGTCAAATACCACTCGTAGTTTTGTAGTAGTGCTGTCCGGCTTCAATACGCAATGATGGGGGATTACGTAGTGATTTTTAGGGACCTGTTTCGGCGACACTTGTTTCATGTGTCCCAGTTTCTCGTACTCCGCCATGAACGCTGCGTATTGCTTCCACGTGTCTGCGGAGGTTCTGCGTTCTAACGAAATGAACCTTTTGGTCGCAATCTCCATGGACTCTCCCAGGGCTGAACAATGTTCAGAAAATGGAATTTTCACGATGAATCTGCCGTCTACCGCCACTTGTAGGTGTTCTAGGAAGTGCTTCTCACAATGCGCTTCAATTGGTGTTCGGTGTTTTTCTGATGTATCCAAGCTATCCAATGTCCAGAATCGTTCCATTAGTTCATTTGTTTCCTCGTTGGTTGCAGATGCGCAGATGGCTGACGACTTACTTGAAGCATTAACTTTTTCAGCAATGATCCAACCGAACTCAGTTTTTTGCATCATTGGACCAGACTGGAACATTTTGTGTTGCTGTGGGAGCAGTATTGAAAAACAGTGCTCTGCTCCAATTAACATGTCGATTTTGCCTGGTCTGTTAAAGTTTGGATCCGCATGTGCTAAATCGCTCGGCATGTCCCAATCAGCAGTGTTGATTGACTGGGCAGGTTGATCCAAAATTATATGAGGTAATACGAATGCTTCCAATCGCATCGTAAAATCGCTGTGTAGTGATTTAACAAGGACATTCACTCGAGCCTTGCTGACTCTTGGCTGTCCTCCGATACCCTCAATCCGAAGTGTTGTGTCGTGACGTTTAAGTTCCAACATTGTCACAAGTCTTTCGGAAACAACGTTGACTTGTGATCCAGAATCCAGTAATGCCTTGAACGATGCTTGTTGTCCGTTGGTTGCTGGTACAGCTACTTTTGCTGTTGCAAGTAAGTTATAGTTTTGATTGTTTGCGGATGCCACAACTTGTGAGAGTTGCTCTGCTGCTGCTGATGTGATAGCATTTTCCAAATGCACAAGAGTGTGGTGCTTTTTGTTGCACTTAAAACAGCTAAAGTTGCTTGTGCATGCCTTGGTTTTATGGTCATGTTTTAAGCAGTTGACGCATAACCTTTGCCTTTGCACCCAGTTTAAGCGTTCGCTGACAGATTTTGTGCGAAATTCGTCACATTTAGATAAGTAATGACTTGTCTTTTTACAGAAAAGACACCCTTTTTGTGCACTAGAAGATGTTGCACATGTTGCGTTTTTTGGCTCCTTTTTAGAAACTACAGGTGCCTTTTTTCCAGTAGCCATAACCCGAACTCTCTGTTCTAGGAACTGGAGCATGGTGTCCAGTGGCTGGATTTCCTTCGTATTACCCAATGATTGTTCATAGAGTGTTTTGTTTGTGCCATCCAGCTTGTTTCTGATGATGGCAATGATGATTGCATCCCATGTTGAGATGTCAATCCCGAGTCCCTTCAGTGAGGCTAATGACTCTATGGTGGTGATGTGCAGCTCCTTTAAGGATCTTACATCGTCGCTGCAGGTTTGTTGCAGCAAGAGGCTATTTAAAACCCTAGATGCAATATCTCTAGGATTGTTGTACGCATCTACTAAAATTTCCCATGCGTAGAGATCAAGGGCGTCGCCAGGGGGGGACAGGGGGGGGCAGCTGCCCCCTCCTTTACAAAAATTAAATTAAATTTTTTTTGTTAAAATTCATTATTCATAAGCAAAAATAATAAAATTTTTCGCAGTGTTTGCTCATTGCTTGTTATCGACATTCACATCGAAACTTGCGTCTGATAATTTCGATAAATATGTATTAGGCATGTCATATTTATCGATAAAATGTTATTATAACATTCCAAAAGTAACACAAAAGTGAAAAAAAGAGTTAAACAACCACACTACCAGTACCTTACAAGCCTTCGTTTTTTTGCTTTCTAAAAAAAATTTTTTTTGGCCCCCCCCTTCCTCAGATTCTGGCTACGCCCTTGGTAGAGATAGTTCTCTTCCCGTAGGTCGATGTGACAGATTAATCTTTCCGCCTCTCCGACTACGCCGGTTTTTAAATACCACATCTTTCGTATGGTCGGCATCTTTGTTTCATGTATCATACATGAAAACATATCGAAGAATTGCGTCCATTTCAGCGTATCACCATCAAATTTGGGAATGGAAATACGTGGCAAGTTGATGTTATCGGTGCACTCACTGTTTGAGTTGCTCGTAAGTGCATTCCGAACATCAGACTCTGCCTGGAGATACTCGGTGGCGTTGTAGCCACTTTCTTCTGGGTCCTCAAATTCCTCGTATATTTGGAAATAGACCTCTTGAGTTTTTGCCCATAGCGACTTAATAATGTCTGCATTAACGGGCTTGTGTTGCAGGGTGCGATTGATTGACGCAATCATCGCCTTTTGCCGTCGGCACAATGCCTTAATCTTGTCATTGCTGGTTGGTCTGCCGCTCACTGAACCCGCAATTGTGACGGTCCTTGGCTCCATCGTTTTGCTTGTTGTTTGGTCCGCGATGTCGGCTTGTTCCAGTAGGTAGGTCCTGTGGTGCTCTACCATTGCCGTGACTTGCTCATAGAACTTAAAGTATTCATGTGACTCATCTAAGTTCTAAGAGTCCTTGATGAACTCGTGGTTAGTTTGGAACGCCGTCCACTTTTCCTCTAGTATTGAGGTCCTGGCTTGATAGTAGCCAGGTTTTGCTTTGCGTTCCGCTGAGGCCTTCTTGCAGTTCTTGACAAGCCTTGATATCTCTTGGCTAATGAATTCCTGCTCAGATAGGACATCTTCCAATTGGTGTGATTTTTCTGTGCTCATTTTGTCGCCTTGTTGACAATGAATAAGCTACCAGAATCACGTTTGTTTGTTGTTGCTTATAACTCTTTGATTACTCCTGACCCGGTGGAAGTGTTTTATTCGCTCGGCCTGAGCTGGATTACGCTTCTATTCGCAACCGTGTGGTGTGGTCGAAGGAGTAGCGAGTTATGTATGTTGTAGACCGGATCCTTCCTAGGAGTCCTTTGTCGGGGTCACCAAAATGTACCTGTAAAAGGTGTGTGTGTGTAATGTTAGCATCCAGTACAAACTGACTGCTTAAATGTTGTCGCAACTGGCACTTGTAACCAGGTGGACTACGGAGAAATAATGAATGCTTCTTTAAGTTGTAAGAATACACTGATTTTATTAAGGTAAAAGTCACAATATTTATAGGTAAAAATTGCTTAGCTTAGAGGTGTGTGTTGTCAATTAAAATTAGGTTAATGTGTGTTCAGCAGTTGCATGAAATGCAGACTAGCATATTTCGCAACTACCGGGTTGGCTGACCGTTACTATTGCGACACATATTGTACAATGTGCAGTCAGCAATATTCTGTGTGATCAGCAATAATTTGGTATTGTTTACAATTTATTGTGTCAGTAGGTTTGGTATTGTTTACAATTTATTGTGTCAGTAGGTTTTGTGTACATAGTTAAGTAAAATGCTAACTGTGTTACAATTTGTTCTTAAGTTACGTATGCGCACAAACAATGTGCTTTAAAGCTCCAAAGTTTTTTCCTCTATTTTACTCAATACAGAGGCAAATCTATGTAATAAAAATGAATCGAAAAATGTGTTGCTAAGCGCAGAATTCAACAACGCCTGAACCAATTTGGCCAATTTTTTTTTTAAATGTTCGTTGGAGTTCAAGGATGGTTTTTACGGCGAGAAACATTCGAATAATTGCCGGAAAAACCCTTAAAACAACCATGTTAGAGTTGAGCCAGCCCTAGAGCTGTGTTTTGCAAAATCTTAGTAGGCTACATTTAAAATTCAGTAGGAAAAAAATTCTATTCAACGTATAAATGAAATTATTAAGTTATCCGGCGCGCGTTGCTACGATAGCAACTAAAATAAATTTAAAAAAAAATTTTTAAAAAAAACATAATTATTCAATTTAGTTTATAAATCAAAACAGTTTTTTTTTTTAACTATTTAAGGCCCAATTTCTCATTGTCCGGTTAGGTAAACTAACTGACGTTTAGTCAAATTTGAGTTTCTCAATGTCTGGTTAGGAGTAAATGAAAAACAAACTAACCGGAAGGCTCGGTCGCGTTTAAAATTTAAGCTGATTTTTTGTCACGATATATCGTTAAGAATTATCGATGAGGCAACCAGCTGTCCCTTGAAAGGTTTATGTATTTTGTTATTAAATTAAAATGTCATCAAATAAAAGAGTGTTTTTTGTCCATGCAACGGATACGCAATTTGATAAAACAGAGCCACGCATAAATAACACGAGAATTTATAGGGATAGGGTGAACTATTTTACTGAACTGGACGATGCCAAATTTGAACAGCGGTTAAGGCTTACAAAATCTACGTGCAAAATCATTCTTGCAAGGATTGTAGATCAATTGGCTTGCCATAGTAATGGGTAAACAGTTCTTTTGCGCTCGAATTAATCATATGTGGGATTTTAAACAGAAACCATGCAATGTTGCCGGAAAACAGAAAAAGTCAGCTCGCTATATTTGACACAATGTGTATATATGTGGCAACGCTGTTAAGGCGATAGTTACTTTGGCTTTGAGAAAATCAAATCGCTTAACTCTCCCATTAAATTAAATTTGCTTTTAGCTAAACGAAAATTTAACCGGACATTGAGAAATTGGGCCTAAATCGTAAATTTTTAAAATGCCTGCAAGACGCAGAGGAGCTTCCATGGGCCATCAAACACGTAGATCTGAAAGAATACGAAATGCAAGAGCAACACCAAATTCAGCAAGATAATGCCAATGTGCGTGTGAACATGTCGCATTAAGCTGAATCACAAGATGCACGAAATGAACGAAATGCACAATTAAGAATAGAACTGTGTAAATTATGTGGATTGTGCATTTGAGGTAAAATTCACCAGTCTGTCTAAGTCTAAAATGCCTAGAGGACGACATGCGAACATCGTCCGCCGCACACGACATGCAAGTCAGCAAAAAGTGTATACACAGAACTTAAGCGAAGAAAGACTAAATACAATAAGAGAAAAGGCCCGATTGATACAACGCGTGAGTACACAAAGATCATTGGCATCATATAATCGCTTAGCATTCCAATATGATCCCGCTGCGAACTACAGTGTTGATGAGAATTAAGATATTGGACCAATGGCGACTTTATGCCGGCTGGATTGTGCAGCGCAAGTGGAAAAGTCAAACTGGATCCATAACTTACACCACAACAGCCACTGAAAGCATTATTCAATGGAAGTGATCCCTATTTACAAAATGTTTTAAAAAAAACGAAGATTTTCTAAATATGCAAATTTAAGAGCTATGTCTAATAACCCATTGTCAGAACTGGACCAAAAAAAATTGGACCACACTGGAAGCACCAGTTTTCAAATCAATCATTAAAATCGGTTTAAAGTAACAACGCCAAAAAAAAAAAAAAAATACAAAAAAAAAAGAAACTTTCGATATCAGCGGTAATTATGGCTTTAAATTATCAATTTCAATCAAATGCAACCGAAACAATCTAGCCTCAAGACCACGAACAAAAATAAGCCGCTGCAACGCGTGGCTGGGTTAGCTAGTGATAATATAAATCACAATTAAGCATTTATTTAGTGCATTTTAACGACAATATAACAATAAAATGATTGTTATATAACAAAGCAAATTGATCATTTTTGCGACATTTCACATGTGTTAGCCGAGTTCGAATTATCTGATTGCCTTGTTCGAATCGCCCAACACTGTCGGGCACTTTTTTGCGGATTCGCATCATCTATTTTTTTTTTTTTTTTTTCATTTTTAAAATTATTCAGATTTTGATACACTTTTGCACAAATTTGCCACAAAAATAAAACAAACATCAAGTGTTCACAGCTTATAGACAGCTGACAGCTGATTTCGAAAATTCGAACATACTTTCACGCTGACATTGTAAACTACCAGCGTACGTCTCAGATTGTTAAAAGCTTTAATCCAATCTCACGCTGACATTGTGAACGCTGCCTTAAGATACAAAAAAAAGCAAAAGCGATCAAGGAAGTGTCAAAATCGCAGCAACATATTTGAAATGATTGATAGGTAGAAAGACCTGTCGCAAAATTCCAACTGTGTTTGCAAAATGTTATTAAAAAACAAAAACTCGTGGCAAGAAGAATAAAAATTTATTGCACAATGTATTAATTTCTATTCTTCTAAAGCATATAATTTTAGGCGGGACGGGCTGGGGCTGAATTTTCCGTCTATGTCGTCCTTAGGTAGATGGGCACCAATAAAACATATGGTCCCAGGGATAAACGAGATGTTGTCAAACACCTTTCTTCAAATATTTTCAAAACTGTATAAAAAAAGTAAGCATGCTGTGTTACTATATCACGACATCTCAATTAGAAAGTGTCTTCAATATAATTCGACTCGCGATTAAGTGAAAGTGTTTGTAGATGACGGTGTTGAAAACACCTCACAGTTGTGCCAGCAAATTTGTGTTTTTATGGTGAGGGGCTTGTATGCCAACTGGAAAGTCGTTTTAAGTTATTCTGCTACGTCCACTGGTTTTTCTGCTTTAAAATAAAAGGAAACAGGTGAATCAAGTATTCGAGGAATTGTATGCGATCAAGGCTCAAATAATCGGGGAGCTTTTATCAAAATACAGAATTAGCAAGGAAGCACCATGCTTTAGAGTCGATGGTTAAAAAATCTTCGTCTTTTCGAAATATTTTAATGCGGAACTGTATGGAAACTGCGGACGGTACAGTGTCATCGCAAATAGTTATAAAATTATTTGAAATCGACACTAATAACTCTTGCACTAGATTATGTCCGAAAATTACCAAAAAACATGTAAACCCAAATTTGAAAAATGAAAGAGAAATATGCTACACAAATCTTTAGCCACACTGTTTCTTCTGCAATCAAAACTTCAATTGATAATGGCAATTTTGTTGATTGCAGAGATGTAGCATTTTCCACTGCAACTTTTTTCGAAAAGGTAAATAAACTATTTAATTGGCTTAGGCCCAATTTCACAATGTTCGGTTAGGTAAACTATCCGACGTTTAGTCAAATTTGAGTTTCTCAATGTTCGGTTAGGACTATATGAACTATAAAACAAACTAAACGGAAGGCTGTGTCTAATTTAAAATTTAAACCGATTTTATGTCACGATATATCATTAAAAATCATAGATAAGACAAACAGCTATCCCTTGAATTGTAAATTTATTTTGTTATAGAAATAAGGTGAACTATTTCACTGAACTAAATGATGCCAAATTTGTACAGCGGTTCAATAAAATAAAAAATAAAAATAAATAAAGTAAATAAAAAAAAGTTTTGAGTTTTGCCGCCAAAGTGTCATCGCTTATTCTTAAAAGCATAAAGAATTTAACTGTTAATTCGTTTTTGCACTATTGCAAACGGACACGTACAGCAAAAGCTTTCAAAAGCGGCGAATGAAGCTTGTTGAATGTGCAGTGAATGACACGTGAAAGTGAACTCGCGCTTCAAAATTTATTTAAAAATATTGTTAATAAAGGTAAATACTTTAAGTAATAGCTGTTTTGATGTATTTATGCGTTGTCGTTGAGATTTAATACGAATTGTTTTCCAGTGCAATTGTTTGGGTTATTCTAACCTCACTTGTGTAAGTTCAACTAAAGTTAAAGTTGTTTTCATCATAATTAAAGTTATTGTTTTAGTATTTTATATTTTTAATTTCAGACGCCCATGTGTGCCCGTCTTTGTATTAAATTTAATTATGTACATAGATATTTTTATACCCTTAACCCATAAAATGGGTAAATAAGGGTATAATGGTTTTGTGCAAATGTATGTAACAGACAGAAGGAAGCATCTCCGACTCCATAAAGTATATATATATTCTTGATCAGCATCAACAGCCGAGTCGATCTATCCATGTCCGTCTGTCTGTCCGTCCGTATGAACGCGCCGATCTCAGAGACTATAAGAGCTAGAGACTTTAAACTTAAATCTTAAACTCTCCCAAGCCTTGCGCAGTACAAGTTTGCTTCAAATTTTCGATAACATATCTGGTTTCCGATATACACATGTGATCGATATCAAAAAGTTCGTGAATTTCAAAATTGTGAAAACGGGGTTTCAAACTATTGGTAAAATAATGAACATTTGAAAAAATTTGATTAAAATCGGTTAAGAAACACCGGAGATATCGCAGTTTGAAATTTGGTCATTTTGGTCACTGGGTAAATACACACCAATGACTGTACGCGTTACGTATGGGGTTAAGGGTATGTCCTAGTCGGGATTTCTCAACAAGAGCCTTCTTACTTGTTATATATTAGATTTTAGAAAAAGTATAAAAAAATGTTGTGCCAAGTTTTAAGTCCCTACCTCAACTAGAAGTATTTTTGGCCGCTCTCCCCATACAAGCAGGACCACTGCGCGCTGTAAGGACGATAATTCCTTGTCGATGAAAGGTTATTTTGGCTTTGAGAAAACCAAACCGTTTAACTCGACCAGCAAACTAATTTTGCGTTTAGCTAAACGAAAATTTAACCGGACATTGAGAAACTGGGCCTTAATAGCAGCAATTTAACAGATTAAAATCCTTTTAAGTCGGCTTTGCAAAATGAAAGCTAAATTCAAAAATATATTATTATTTTTTTTTTTATATATATATCTACTAATTCTTTATTGATTATATAGTTTACTGTTACTATAAATAATAACTTAGACTATAGTGAAAACAAAAATTCAACAAAATATATACATATGAATATACTTAAACCTAGATAATAGCATGAGTTGGAAAAACTTTTTTGAGCCTCCTTCTCATCCTTACTCCGGAGATTCGTCTCCATCTTAAGAGCCTTCGCGCCAGCTGGTTAGGGTGATGTGCAAGTTTGTCGAGATAAGCGGCAGCTCGCCGGTTTGGTACATCGCCGATCCTCTTTGTCAATATCACTGTTGCGAATGTACCATGCAGCACCAGAAATCATATGCAAGATTTGGCATTGAGCAACTCGAATTTTGTTCAGGTTCGACTTTGCCGCTATTCCGTATACCTGATTACCATACCTCCAAATGGGTGCCAGAATAACTTTGTACATCAGTGTCTTGTTTTTTAGCGAAAGTTTGTTCTTCGCGTTGAGAAGCCAAGCCATACTTTTCGCCTTAAAAAATATATTATCGAAATGAAAGAGTATTTCCTTAAATGTTCTTATCCCAGCAAAGTGTAATTTATTGATGGATTCATTTTTTCTATGAACTCAATACTAATGCTCTCGCAAGACATTTGAAGCGAAAACTCAAATGTGTTCTTTATGATACTATCCCGATTAAATCATTATGCATTGAAAAACCCTTTGTACCTAATTAGAAGTAAAGGGGCTACAAACAATAATCCAATGCTTTTCGAATTTAATGCAATTATTATTAAGATGCTGTCTATGAAAGTCATCACATCAAAACCAACAAGTGGGTATTGTGAGCCAAGGCCGTCAGCCGATTGAAGCAACAAGGGGAACAACGCGCAACTGCGGGGTGGCACATGCATACCGACAATATGTACGGTCGCCCTCGCAGTGCGTGCCGTCCTTGGAGCTTACAATTGGTAGTGCAACTATACTCTCCTCGTGAGGGCAGCTGGAAGCAGACCCTTGGTACGGTCATGTCTCTGCCAAGGGTGCTGACAAATGGTAGTCGGGCGAGAGAAGAACACTCTATAAATTGCTTAGCTTAGAGGTGTGTGTTGTCAATTAAAATTAGGTTAATGTGTGTTCAGCAGTTGCATGAAATGCAGACTAGCATATTTCGCAACTACCGGGTTGGCTGACCGTTACTATTGCGACACATATTGTACAATGTGCAGTCAGCAATATTCTGTGTGATCAGCAATAATTTGGTATTGTTTACAATTTATTGTGTCAGTAGGTTTGGTATTGTTTACAATTTATTGTGTCAGTAGGTTTTGTGTACATAGTTAAGTAAAATGCTAACTGTGTTACAATTTGTTCTTAAGTTACGTATGCGCACAAACAATGTGCTTTAAAGCTCCAAAGTTTTTTCCTCTATTTTACTCAATACAGAGGCAAATCTATGTAATAAAAATGAATCGAAAAATGTGTTGCTAAGCGCAGAATTCAACAACGCCTGAACCAATTTGGCCAATTTTTTTTTTAAATGTTCGTTGGAGTTCAAGGATGGTTTTTACGGCGAGAAACATTCGAATAATTGCCGGAAAAACCCTTAAAACAACCATGTTAGAGTTGAGCCAGCCCTAGAGCTGTGTTTTGCAAAATCTTAGTAGGCTACATTTAAAATTCAGTAGGAAAAAAATTCTATTCAACGTATAAATTAAATTATTAAGTTATCCGGCGCGCGTTGCTACGATAGCAACTAAAATAAATTTAAAAAAAAAATTTTAAAAAAAACATAATTATTCAATTTAGTTTATAAATCAAAACAGTTTTTTTTTTTAACTATTTAAGGCCCAATTTCTCATTGTCCTGTTAGGTAAACTAACTGACGTTTAGTCAAATTTGAGTTTCTCAATGTCTGGTTAGGAGTAAATGAAAAACAAACTAACCGGAAGGCTCGGTCGCGTTTAAAATTTAAGCTGATTTTTTGTCACGATATATCGTTAAGAATTATCGATGAGGCAACCAGCTGTCCCTTGAAAGGTTTATGTATTTTGTTATTAAATTAAAATGTCATCAAATAAAAGAGTGTTTTTTGTCCATGCAACGGATACGCAATTTGATAAAACAGAGCCACGCATAAATAACACGAGAATTTATAGGGATAGGGTGAACTATTTTACTGAACTGGACGATGCCAAATTTGAACAGCGGTTAAGGCTTACAAAATCTACGTGCAAAATCATTCTTGCAAGGATTGTAGATCAATTGGCTTGCCATAGTAATGGGTAAACAGTTCTTTTGCGCTCGAATTAATCATATGTGGGATTTTAAACAGAAACCATGCAATGTTGCCGGAAAACAGAAAAAGTCAGCTCGCTATATTTGACACAATGTGTATATATGTGGCAACGCTGTTAAGGCGATAGTTACTTTGGCTTTGAGAAAATCAAATCGCTTAACTCTCCCATTAAATTAAATTTGCTTTTAGCTAAACGAAAATTTAACCGGACATTGAGAAATTGGGCCTAAATCGTAAATTTTTAAAATGCCTGCAAGACGCAGAGGAGCTTCCATGGGCCATCAAACACGTAGATCTGAAAGAATACGAAATGCAAGAGCAACACCAAATTCAGCAAGATAATGCCAATGTGCGTGTGAACATGTCGCATTAAGCTGAATCACAAGATGCACGAAATGAACGAAATGCACAATTAAGAATAGAACTGTGTAAATTATGTGGATTGTGCATTTGAGGTAAAATTCACCAGTCTGTCTAAGTCTAAAATGCCTAGAGGACGACATGCGAACATCGTCCGCCGCACACGACATGCAAGTCAGCAAAAAGTGTATACACAGAACTTAAGCGAAGAAAGACTAAATACAATAAGAGAAAAGGCCCGATTGATACAACGCGTGAGTACACAAAGATCATTGGCATCATATAATCGCTTAGCATTCCAATATGATCCCGCTGCGAACTACAGTGTTGATGACAATTAAGATATTGGACCAATGGCGACTTTATGCCGGCTGGATTGTGCAGCGCAAGTGGAAAAGTCAAACTGGATCCATAACTTACACCACAACAGCCACTGAAAGCATTATTCAATGGAAGTGATCCCTATTTACAAAATGTTTTAAAAAAAACGAAGATTTTCTAAATATGCAAATTTAAGAGCTATGTCTAATAACCCATTGTCAGAACTGGACCAAAAAAAATTGGACCACACTGGAAGCACCAGTTTTCAAATCAATCATTAAAATCGGTTTAAAGTAACAACGCCAAAAAAAAAAAAAAAAAATACAAAAAAAAAAGAAACTTTCGATATCAGCTGTAATTATGGCTTTAAATTATCAATTTCAATCAAATGCAACAAACAATCTAGCCTCAAGACCACGAACAAAAATAAGCCGCTGCAACGCGTGGCTGGGTTAGCTAGTGATAATATAATCACAATTAAGCATTTATTTAGTGCATATTAACGACAATATAACAATAAAATGATTGTTATATAACAAAGCAAATTGATCATTTTTGCGCCATTTCACATGTGTTAGCCGAGTTCGAATTATCTGATTGCCTTGTTCGAATCGCCCAACACTGTCGGGCACTTTTTTGCGGATTCGCATCATCTATTTTTTTTTTTTTTTCATTTTTAAAATTATTCAGATTTTGATACACTTTTGCACAAATTTGCCACAAAAATAAAACAAACATCAAGTGTTCACAGCTTATAGACAGCTGACAGCTGATTTCGAAAATTCGAACATACTTTCACGCTGACATTGTAAACTACCAGCGTACGTCTCAGATTGTTAAAAGCTTTAATCCAATCTCACGCTGACATTGTGAACGCTGCCTTAAGATACAAAAAAAAGCAAAAGCGATCAAGGAAGTGTCAAAATCGCAGCAACATATTTGAAATGATTGATTGTGTTTGCAAAATGTTATTAAAAAACAAAAACTCGTGGCAAGAAGAATAAAAATTTATTGCACAATGTATTAAGGTGGGTTTACAATGTCAGCGTGAGATTGTATTAAAGCTTTTAACAATCTGAGACGTACACTGGTAGTTTACAAAGTCAGCGTGAAAGTATGTTCGAATTTTCGAAATCAGCTGTTAGCTGTCAATTAGCTGTGAACAGCTGATGTTCATTTGATGTTTGTGGCAAAAATTGTGCAAAGTGAATTAAAATCGGAATTCTTTTAAAATGGAAAAGAAACAAGCTATTGTTTTATCATATTATAATATGATGATGCAGACAGTTCTTGCTGCTGCTGCTGTACTCGAGGAGGAGAAGGTTCCGCAGAGAAGAGCTCGACGGTGTTGGGCGCGAGAGCATTTGTTGCAGCGGGATAGGCTTGGGCATGGGGCAACTCTTTGTAAAGAGCTGTTGCGTGACAGCGAAACTTTCTACAATTTTACACGGATGAGTATACAACAATTCAATGAATTGCTGACACTAGTGGGATCTGATTTGGCCAAATTTTCCATTAGAAAGCCAATTTCAGAGCGCGATCGGCTTATGATAACATTGAGGTAAAAATATGATATTATTTAAAAACTTTGCAATCATATTAATCAAATTTATGACTCCTAGATTTCTAGCAACCGGCTCGTCCTACAGTTCAATTGGTTTTTCTTTCCGCGTGGCAAAGTGTACTGTGCACAATATTATCAAGGAAACAACGCAAGTTATTTGGAATCGTTTGAACGAAACATTTATTCCGAAGCCAAATAACTCAGAGCTAATGAAAATCGCTGAAGAATTTTATAGCTACACAGGACTGCCCAATTGTATAGGAGCTTTAGATGGAAAGCATTGCGCTATCAAAGCACCAGCAAATAGTGGTAGTCTATATTTTAACTACAAAAAAACATTTTCAATAGTATTGCTGGCTGCTTGCGATAGCAATTACAATTTCACAGTCGTCAACGTTGGTGCATATGGCTCTGAGTCAGATGGTTAGCTCCAGCTTAAAATCAATTTAACCTGAATAAGATTATTAATTTTACTTCTATTTTAAGGTGGAATCTTACGGCGCTCGGACTGGGGAAAAATGTTGTTAAACAATGAACTGCCACTGCCAGAACCTTCCGCATTGCCAAATAGTGGAACAATGTTTCCATATTTTTTTGTTGGCGATGAGGCGTTTCCGCTAAAACGGCATTTATTGAGACCATATGGTGGGCGAGGTTTGTCGGCAGATAAACGTATTTTCAATACAACCCTATCAAAAGCACGACGTTTTATTGAAAATACGTTTGGAATCTTGACGTCAAAATTTCGTATTTTCCACACCGTGATTTGTGCAGACCCGGATCTGGCAACATCAATTGTCAACAGTACTGTTGTGTTGCACAACTTTATTAGGAAAACAAAAGAAAGTTCAACCTCAGCAACGCATTTTCCAGCAGAGAATGAAACAGACCAGGGAAAATGGAGCGATTTACAACCTCAAGAGCAGCTGAGACCAACGCATGAAGCACAGCATTTACGCGATGTAATGACAAATTATTTGTCAATAGTAAACTAGTGTTTAATAAAAAAAATAATTACATTTTAATACATTTTCTGTTTTTTTATTTGCCATATCTATATTCCATAGTAAGTTCCATTATTTTTCTTTCATATTCTTTGGCCTTAGTTTTCTCCAATTCGTTGAATGTGTCTCTGACGAATGAAACTACGCCTTCATATGGGGAATCGGCCTTGAAGGCACCCAACATTTTGGCAGTATTGTTGTTCATTGCCTCCACAAGGCTATTTATGGCTCCAGGAGTCTGCGATCGCGATCGCGATAGTGACCGCGACGTTCTGGCTAAAAGAGGCGATTCAAGCCGAGGCAATTCTTCCTTCGGCGATTGCGGCTCTGTGAGCAAATCAATCTCCTCTTCATCTGCAGTCGAATTGCCCCATGCTTGCGAATTGCTAACTCTGGTAAAGAAATAGTATCATTAGTATATTAATAATACAAAAAAATCAATGGCAGTGCTTACTTTCGTCGTTTGTACGCTTCATCAAGGAACTGAAGGTTTTTCAAAAATATCCACTTTGGAGCCATATTCGCAGCAGCGCCACTTTTGCTGTGGTCTTTCTCCTTCTCGCGCCTATACTTTTCTCGCAGTTTGCGAAAGTGACCATACGCTTCATCACCTTTAAAATACACGGTAATGAAATATTGTCACAACAGAATGAATTGATTTCAAGAACTTACCAGTCATTTTAAAATCTACTCCAATGGTCTTCCACAAATCCTCCCGCAATTGCTTGTTTTTAAATGCCTTGGAGGTGACACTCCATAAGCACTCATTGCTGTGCACCACTTCAATAAATCGTGCAGTTGTTTGCTCGTCCATTTTTGTATATTTTTTTAAGTAAATTTATTTTTTTCCCGCGCGTTAACAATGTCAGCTGAATTGTGAACATAAATGCAATTCGAACAATCAGCTGATTGTTTTTCGAACTCGGCTAACATATGTGAAATGGCGCAAAAATTATCGATTTGCTTTTTTATATAAAAATGATTTTATTGTTATATATTCGTTAATATGCACTAAATGAATGCTAAATTGTGATTTATATTATTATTTGCCTCTGTATTGAGTAAAATAGAGGTAAAAACAGTGGAGCATATGTCACTAATTTCGAAAAAAGCCATCTATTGAGAGCTTTTAGAACTAAATTTTCGAAAAGCTTTTTTCCACTCCAATCTGAGATGCAAGTGAGGTCGGTTTGAGATTGGAAATGAGTGAGACGAACTTATGTGAAAAATATTTGTGTCAGACAGGGACAAAACATTTTTCAGTCTCACGCTGACATTGTAAACCCGCCTTTAATTTCTATTCTTCTAAAGCATATAATTTTAGGCGGGACGGGCTGGGGCTGAATTTTCCGTCTATGTCGTCCTTAGGTAGATGGGCACCAATAAAACATATGGTCCCAGGGATAAACGAGATGTTGTCAAACACCTTTCTTCAAATATTTTCAAAACTGTATAAAAAAAGTAAGCATGCTGTGTTACTATTTCACGACATCTCAATTAGAAAGTGTCTTCAATATAATTCGACTCGCGATTAAGTGAAAGTGTTTGTAGATGACGGTGTTGAAAACACCTCACAGTTGTGCCAGCAAATTTGTGTTTTTATGGTGAGGGGCTTGTATGCCAACTGGAAAGTCGTTTTAAGTTATTCTGCTACGTCCACTGGTTTTTCTGCTTTAAAATAAAAGGAAACAGGTGAATCAAGTATTCGAGGAATTGTATGCGATCAAGGCTCAAATAATCGGGGAGCTTTTATCAAAATACAGAATTAGCAAGGAAGCACCATGCTTTAGAGTCGATGGTTAAAAAATCTTCGTCAAGACAAACAGCTATCCCTTGAATTGTAAATTTATTTTGTTATAGAAATAAGGTGAACTATTTCACTGAACTAAATGATGCCAAATTTGTACAGCGGTTCAATAAAATAAAAAATAAAAATAAATAAAGTAAAAAAAAAAAGTTTTGAGTTTTGCCGCCAAAGTGTCATCGCTTATTCTTAAAAGCATAAAGAATTTAACTGTTAATTCGTTTTTGCACTATTGCAAACGGACACGTACAGCAAAAGCTTTCAAAAGCGGCGAATGAAGCTTGTTGAATGTGCAGTGAATGACACGTGAAAGTGAACTCGCGCTTCAAAATTTATTTAAAAATACTAAATCGTTAAATATTAAATTAAATTAAAATAAGTATTGTTAATAAAGGTAAATACTTTAAGTAATAGCTGTTTTGATGTATTTATGCGTTGTCGTTGAGATTTAATACGAATTGTTTTCCAGTGCAATTGTTTGGGTTATTCTAACCTCACTTGTGTAAGTTCAACTAAAGTTAAAGTTGTTTTCATCATAATTAAAGTTATTGTTTTAGTATTTTATATTTTTAATTTCAGACGCCCATGTGTGCCCGTCTTTGTATTAAATTTAATTATGTACATAGATATTTTTATACCCTTAACCCATAAAATGGGTAAATAAGGGTATAATGGTTTTGTGCAAATGTATGTAACAGACAGAAGGAAGCATCTCCGACCCCATAAAGTATATATATTCTTGATCATCATCAACAGCCGAGTCGATCTAGCCATGTCTGTCTGTCCGTCTGTCTGTCTGTATGAACGCGTAGATCTCAGAGACTATAAGAGCTAGAGACTTCAAACTTTAAACTTAAACTCTCCTATACCATGAAAAGATCAAGTTTGCTTTAAATTTTCGATAACATTTCTAGTTTCCGAGATACACATGTGATCGATAACACAAAAATCTTCAATTTTAAAATTGTGAAAATTAGGTTTGAAACTGCGGATAAAATAATGAACATTTAAAAAAAAAAATTTGATCAAAATCGGTTAAGAAACACCGGAGATATCGCAGTTTGAAGTTTGGTCATATTGGTCATATTAGTCACTCGAAAAGTAAACTCAAATGACTGTAAGCGTTAAGTATCGGGTTAAGGGTATGTCCTAGTCGGGATTTCTCGACTAGAGCCTTCTTACTTGTTTTTCTTTTACCGTTTTATTCTCGGGAATGCTGTTGCTGCTGTGTTGTTGTCTCTGTATCTCTTTGTGATCTTACTTTATTTATTACTCGATCATATGTTTATATTGTGTGTTTCTGTTTTGTTTTCATATTTGTTAATGTTTGATTTTTTTCTGTTACTATATTATCATTCTTAATTTCTTTATACATTTGGTTTTTCTAATTGGCGCATTGTGTCAATATAAACTTTCACATATTGCTATTTATACCCTTAACCCATAATATGGGTAGATAGGGGTATAATGGTTTTGTGCAAATGTATGTAACAGACAGAAGGAAGCATCTCCGACTCCATAAAGTATATATATATTCTTGATCAGCATCAACAGCCGAGTCGATCTATCCATGTCCGTCTGTCTGTCCGTCCGTATGAACGCGCCGATCTCAGAGACTATAAGAGCTAGAGACTTTAAACTTAAATCTTAAACTCTCCCAAGCCTTGCGCAGTACAAGTTTGCTTCAAATTTTCGATAACATATCTGGTTTCCGATATACACATGTGATCGATATCAAAAAGTTCGTGAATTTCAAAATTGTGAAAACGGGGTTTCAAACTATTGGTAAAATAATGAACATTTGAAAAAATTTGATTAAAATCGGTTAAGAAACACCGGAGATATCGCAGTTTGAAATTTGGTCATTTTGGTCACTGGGTAAATACACACCAATGACTGTACGCGTTACGTATGGGGTTAAGGGTATGTCCTAGTCGGGATTTCTCAACAAGAGCCTTCTTACTTGTTATATATTAGATTTTAGAAAAAGTATAAAAAAATGTTGTGCCAAGTTTTAAGTCCCTACCTCAACTAGAAGTATTTTTGGCCGCTCTCCCCATACAAGCAGGACCACTGCGCGCTGTAAGGACGATAATTCCTTGTCGATGAAAGGTTATTTTGGCTTTGAGAAAACCAAACCGTTTAACTCGACCAGCAAACTAATTTTGCGTTTAGCTAAACGAAAATTTAACCGGACATTGAGAAACTGGGCCTTAATAGCAGCAATTTAACAGATTAAAATCCTTTTAAGTCGGCTTTGCAAAATGAAAGCTAAATTCAAAAATATATTATTATTTTTTTTTTTTATATATATCTACTAATTCTTTATTGATTATATAGTTTACTGTTACTATAAATAATAACTTAGACTATAGTGAAAACAAAAATTCAACAAAATATATACATATGAATATACTTAAACCTAGATAATAGCATGAGTTGGAAAAACTTTTTTGAGCCTCCTTCTCATCCTTACTCGTCTCCATCTTAAGAGCCTTCGCGCCAGCTGGTTAGGGTGATGTGCAAGTTTGTCGAGATAAGCGGCAGCTCGCCGGTTTGGTACATCGCCGATCCTCTTTGTCAATATCACTGTTGCGAATGTACCATGCAGCACCAGAAATCATATGCAAGATTTGGCATTGAGCAACTCGAATTTTGTTCAGGTTCGACTTTGCCGCTATTCCGTATACCTGATTACCATACCTCCAAATGGGTGCCAGAATAACTTTGTACATCAGTGTCTTGTTTTTTAGCGAAAGTTTGTTCTTCGCGTTGAGAAGCCAAGCCATACTTTTCGCCTTAAAAAATATATTATCGAAATGAAAGAGTATTTCCTTAAATGTTCTTATCCCAGCAAAGTGTAATTTATTGATGGATTCATTTTTTCTATGAACTCAATACTAATGCTCTCGCAAGACATTTGAAGCGAAAACTCAAATGTGTTCTTTATGATACTATCCCGATTAAATCATTATGCATTGAAAAACCCTTTGTACCTAATTAGAAGTAAAGGGGCTACAAACAATAATCTAATGCTTTTCGAATTTAATGCAATTATTATTAAGATGCTGTCTATGAAAGTCATCACATCAAAACCAACAAGTGGGTATTGTGAGCCAAGGCCGTCAGCCGATTGAAGCAACAAGGGGAACAACGCGCAACTGCGGGGTGGCACATGCATACCGACAATATGTACGGTCGCCCTCGCAGTGCGTGCCGTCCTTGGAGCTTACAATTGGTAGTGCAACTATACTCTCCTCGTGAGGGCAGCTGGAAGCAGACCCTTGGTACGGTCATGTCTCTGCCAAGGGTGCTGACAAATGGTAGTCGGGCGAGAGAAGAACACTCTATAAAATTACCACAGTCCAAGGTGGAACAGCATTGTGCCGAGGGACTCGCGGCCGAGGGGTTGCTCGGTCTTTACTTTGCGAACTCTGGATACCTGCCGACCTCCAGTTTCAATCAGGCTTCCCGCGATACACGGGCTATGTCGCGGGTGACCGTCCTCAAATTTAAATAATGTAAATGTCCGAGGCACTCAAAACCTCGGTGGGAAACGACAATCCCTCTTCAGGTGGTAACACCTCAGACACGTCTGGTAAGCCAACAGACGCTCAGAAAGTAGCAACGGCCAATTCTACTTCAGGTGCGAGCACCTCTTCTTCAAAGTCAGTCAGAAGGCACGAGAAATGTTGCGAAAGGTGCAAGCTGGAGGCGAGAAAAACAGTCGTCCTTCTACCCTGGGCGTCGTCCAGAAACGGCTCCTGGAGAGCGGCAACCGCAACCCAAGGCTGCGGCACCGTTTCCCGGGTCCGCGACTGTGGCCACTGCCTCGTGGTCAGCCAAAATTCCAAATGGCAAGCCATCCTTCCAGGTTCGGCAACGGGCTGCTAAAAAAAACCATCCTTCCGGATTTCAAGCCGGCTATTGCGTCCGTTTCTGGCGAAGCCAAGCAGAAGTGACAGTCCCGCAAGCCAAGCGGATCCGGCCTCCCCCTCGTCCACTGCCACTCACCCGGTCCTTCGCCGAAGCCGCCTGGGAGAAGGTTCTCATTGGGGTCCTTGACAGGGGCCACAGTGAGTGCCAGATGCCTCGGAATAGGTGGGGGGGCCATCGAGTGCGTGCTTCAAGAGAAGCTCTTCGACTTAACGATGAAGTACGATGGACCACCACCACGCTGCTCTGACGCCGGTTGGCATCAGGGTTGCATCAAAGCGATAGCTTGTGAGGATATGGCGTCTGCCGCCATATATAAGCAAGCCGTCGCCATGGTGGGTGAGATCCACCCTGGCGCGAAATTAGAGGCGGTCGACTGGAAAGACATACCCAGTCGCCCCCGCGCCAGTGTTTGGGTCTCTGCTAAGCCTGAGGATCCAAAAAGAATTCTCAAGCTTTTCCAGCATTGCAGCCCTGACATGGCCACCAAGGACTGGTGGGTAGCCAAGGTGGAAGGAACCACCAGCCAAGGTTGAAGGAACCACAAGACAAGTGGTCCTGGTCATCAATGATGAGTCGGTCAAAGAACTGGCCAAATCCAATGGTGCAGCCTACTACGGGTTTAAACCTGTAGTAATATGGGTGTACCGGTCGGATGCAGCCAGTAAACCTTCGGCCGACAAGGCAGAGCCGGAAGGAGGAGAGGCTGCCACCACCAGAGCCGTAGAAAATGGCACCCCAGCCCAAGCCACGGGCAGGGACCCGACACCCACTAAAATGGAGGTCGACATGCCGGCGGGATACCACTTGGAGGGCTCCGAGCTGGCTAATGAATAAGCCAATAAAATCTACCTCGATGACAGCAACACCGACGAAGAGGCGGATATAGACATAGCCTTCTCCCTTTACACACCCAAGCCAAAATGGTGCAGAAATTACAAACGAACGAACTAGACCGTTTTCAAATTTCTTATTGGGAGACTTATTACCGAACAGCCCCCTTCGGGACTTCCATCCCCTGAGCATACAGAGATGCTCACACATAAACTCACGGATGCATGCATGTCCGCCCTTAACATGTCAACCGGTTTTCTCTTCCATCATCACATGGGCTATACAAAGTTTCTCGCCCTTTAAACCACCTGAACCTGACGGCATCATTCCAGCACAATTGCAGCAGGCAGGAGTTACTGCCGTTAACTGTCTTCATAAAATCTTTAAAGATATTCTAGCGACAGGCTTGACCCCGAAGGATTTCCGCCCCATTAGCCTGACATCCTTTCTACTCAAAACGCTAGAAAGGCTTTTGGGCCTACACATTAGAAACTCGATCAAGACATCATTTCTCTCAAGCACAACACGCTTACCAGAAAGGTAAATCAACCGAAACAGTGCTTCACGCTGTTATCTCCACAGTCGATAAGGCTATCTACCCAAAGGAGTACTGTCTCTTAGCCTTCCTAGACATAGAGGGCGGTTTTAATAACGTAGTATCAGAAGCGATCACCGAGGCGCTATCGAATCTGGGGGTCGAGCATCGCATTGTGGATCTGATTGATCAACTTCTCAAACGAAGAATCGTCAGAGCCACCTTGGAGTCCTTGACTATCTCCAGGTTCGTTGGTAGAGGCACCCCACAAGGAGGTGCCCTCTTCCCTCTCCTATGGAATGTGGCAGTCAACAGTCTGCTGCGCTCCATGGAGGGAAGGGGCGGCAAGGTGATCGCCTATGCAGACGATGTCGCAACTGGTTTCTCGGGAAAATACCCCCAAACACTGTGCGAATGTATGACCACCGCAATTCGAACCCTGTCCACCTGGATCACGTCAAAGGGTCGCGGACTAAATCCAGCTAAAACTGATTTAGTCTTATTTACTAGGAAATATAAGATTCCTCCACTCTGACCTCCAACCCCTCCCTGATCATTGCGCTGTCTTCCAAGCCGAAATCACTGCAATTCAGGAGGCACTTCTATACTTCGCTGAAAGAGAGTGCTCAGCAGAAAACATATGCATCTTCTCTGATAGCCAGGCGGCTATCGAAGCCCAACAATCAATATCATCAAACTCGATATCCGTCACAAACTGCCGCAAATCTCTTCAAGAGATGGCTGAGCAGTTCGAGCTTTACCTAATTTGGGTGCCCGGGCATGAGGGCATCGAGGGCAATTGTAAGGCGGACGAGCTGGCAAGGCATGGAGGGCATGGGTATTCCCATGGCCAGCTGCAAGCTAAGAGTTCATTCACATTTTGAACTCGAAGCTAATTAAAGGAGGCAAATCAATAATGCAACGGCTAGGATTGCTGGGCAATCCTGGCCAACGCGCTGTAGAAAGCGTTCCTCTGTCCTAATCAACTTAAACAGATTAGGCTGTGCTGCTGTAATAAGGGCAATTACGGGACATTGGCTAGTAGGGACTCACGCAGCGAGACTTCTAGCCCCTTTCAATAATTTCTGATAAAGCTGTCGAGACAAGGAGGAGGAGGAAACGGTTTCCCACCTTTTCTGCGACTGTCCGCACTCTGCAAGACCAGAAATCGCCACCTCGGCTCCTTTTTCTTAACGGACCTCTCCCAACTAGCTGACATAAGCCCGAAAAATATCCTGTCTTTTATAAGAGCCTCGGGCTGGGACCACGCCCTCGAAAGCGGTGTTACGCACTCTGCGTCTGGGAAGACGGTTTTGGACGTGGTCCAAACGCGGCACCACAACGGGCCAATTCTGGCCTACGTGAGTGGGGGGTCTTTTCCTCCCACTACCGCTCTAACCTTACCTAACCTAATTGTGAGCCAGATGATGACCACATGCTCCTTAACGTTATTGATGAGGCTAGACGGGAAGTCGACACTGATTCTTTGCAGCAAAATGCAGAACAGATTCCCGTCCAAGAGTTTAGCTGCGAGAACTCAAATGACATAATACACTTCAGATGAACGAAAACACCTCTTCCATTAGTTCAAGTAGTGAAAATGCATTGCGCTATTAAACAGGTTCTTTGTTGTAGAAATCACAACAAAAATTTAAATGCGACACCTGTAAGACTCTTTTGAAAGATGACCTCGCATGTTGCGAAAATTCAGCATTATTTTTATTCAATAAAAACTTAAAATCCCTTAATAATAATCTTAAGCTTAAAGCCCCACAGGGAATTTTAGACATGATTAAATCTCACTACCAAATTTTTCATTCCTTCTTTTAAAAGAGCCCAATGTCTTTTACACACTCCAAGCGATGTTAAATTTAGTGATTGGTTTGCCGAATTCCATGGCTGCAGCGAATACAGAAAGTATATTTTAGACTACTTTTTGTTGGTGCTTCTCAGAAAGAATAGTATTTGGCTCTCAAATAAATTGTGTAGGGCATCTGAGGGGCAGAGTTCACTTAAGCAACAAATAATAAAATCCTAGAAGAGTCCACTAAGACTTTGTTATAATAGCTTACATATGTTAATCTTATATGATGACACATTTTTCTACGTGGATACTATACTGACTGTGCCGATAACTTTTTTACTTGATATTTTGAAAAAAAAAACACGGAAAACCACAAAAATAAAAACACTAAGAAAACAATTTAGGCTAAGCTTTTACATTTTTTTCTTTAATTAATTGTTAAAAAATAGATTGACTAACTGACTGACCGGCTTTAAAATATAAACAAAAAATTTCATGTTGTAAAATTTGTTTTTGTTTCATATCTTAATATATATAAATCTCGTGTCACGATGTTTGTCCTCAAACTCCTCCTAAACTACTTAACCGATTATTATAAAATTCGCACACCATGTGCAGTTCGATCCAACTTGAGAGATAGGATAGTTTAAATCTCAAATTATAGTCGCAATTTTAATTTATTGCTAATTATTTGTCTGACAGTCCTAGAGCTGTGTTTTGCAAAATCTTAGTAGGCAACATTTAAATTTCAGTAGGAAAAATAATTCTATTCAACGTATAAATGAAATTATTTGGTTATCCGGCGCGCGTTGCTTCGCCAATAACTAAAATAAATTTTAAAAAAATTTAAAAAAAAAAAATTTCAGCTTCTGAATCAAAACAGTTTTTTTTTACTATTTAAAGTCGTACATTTTTAAAATGCCTGCAACACGCAGAGGAGCTACCATACGCCGTCAAACAAGCAATTTAGGCAGAAGAACACGAAATACTACAAGCCAAGCTTATTACCAATCTAATCGTACTGCTCAAGAACTTGAGGACCGAAATAATCGTAAAAGAATTCGGATAACACAAACGCGTGAAGCGCGAGCGCGACATTGAACAAATATTCGTGCAGGTTTGAATCGAGCTGCTTTCAGTTACGATGTGTCACTTGACTACAGTAACTTCCAATGTGTTGTTATTGGTTCTATGAACTCGGTTTGCTCATATTGTGAGGCATTGAAATACAGAAAAAAATTAGACAGAACCTTACAAGATCTACGGAGAAATTATAAATGATTTGGTGGTGCATAGATTTTATTAGCACGAGATTTTCTTCAAACATTGCCAGTGATTTCTCGATCAACCAGCAGATGAACTCAATGCATGTCTAAAGTACTCCAATTTGTGGAAACATGTCAAAATACTTTATTTAAGCAAGAATATGCGTGTCGAGTTGCAAAATTACCAATCTGGAAACATATTCTCTAAACAACTCATTGACATTGGTAATGGCAAATTCCCTATAGACACGATGACTGGCTGCATTAACTTTCCTCAAAGTTTTTGTCAGTTAAGTCGATCAAAAGCTGAACTCATTCACAAGGTTTTTCCAGATGTTTCTCAAAATTACAGAAACCATGATTGGTTGAGCGAACGAGCTATATTACCTGCAAAAAACATTAATGCAAATGAATTAAATTTCAAAATTTAAGAACAAATTACAGGCGAATCGACGATATATAAATCAGTTGATTCGGTTACTAACCAAGATGATGTAGTCAACTATCCACCGGAATTTTTAAACTAACCGGACTTGCCAGGACAACACCCAATCACTGGTGACGGTTCTGTTCACGAGAATTTTTTGCCCCGACTATAAAATACGTAGAAACAAAACAATTCAACATTACAAATCTTTTTGACAGGAAGAAGTCTGTCGGGTCCGCCGCTGCAACGCGTGGCTGGGTTAGCCAGTTTAATTATAAAATTATTTATTCCCTTGCAGACTAACTTACTGGAGACGGTTCAATTGGGTAGTTTCGATTTATTAAAGTTCTAAAATTTTGTCGAGAATGGATGGAAATGTCTTGAAATTTATAAAATTTATATTTTATTTTTAAGCATTTCAAGCAGCTTACAAACCTCCGGTCTATTAAAAATGACCAAGTGTCCTCTGAGTAGCTTCAGAACAAGAGTGTTCGGAGTGAGCAAAATGTGAGAAGGCGCATTAATAGATTAATTTATTTAAAAAATAAAAATAAATAAAAACATTTAATTTTTAGTGTAATTTAATAATAATAAAAAATCATTATAAGCATACTTTATTATATTCTAATTTTTGTCTTATTATTTTAAATTTTCTTGACTTCCTCATCAAATGTCAAAGTTGAGGCAGGCCAATAAATAGTGAATCAATTGCCACTAATACAATTAAATATGATGTGTATGCATACACGTACACACACATGTAAACGCAGGCCAAAGAAAAAAAGAAATATAAAAAATCTCAACAAGAATAGCAAAGCATTTAAAGATCTTCACATTCATTTTCTGAATACATATAAACTGAACTCACACAGACTGTGTGCGGACTCACATACATATAGTACATCACGATCCGATCCAAAGACTCGAGTCCGTGCTGTTGCTTACCATCTCGCGAGCAATGTCAGAAATAGAATGACTTGCATTTTCTACAAAGCACACTTGGTCAGCAAGCTTTGACACAGCAAATGAATTTTTCAAGCTTTACAAGTTTTTTTCTGATGAGAGTGCGTTTTACTGTTAGAAGTCTCTATTCTATTCTTTGCTTAGTGCTGCTACCCCGCACTGACAGCACAACGACTGTTGTGGCTTTACTCGAAGAAGCAGCAAGCATAAAACTAAAACGCTTCTAGCTTTTGCCCGAAGCACACACTTTGCAATGTCCGTTAGGTCTCTGCCAAATTTGGTGACAAGTTAGCTGGTGACATTCCCCAAAAATCTGCATCAAAAATTTTGATGCCACACCCAACTCTTCCGCCCCCAATCCCTCCTCCAATTACAAACGAAAATGCTTGCATCTTCTTATATTTATTTATTATATTTTACTTTTTAGAGTATTTTAGTTATTTTGAAGTTGTTTTTATACTTTGATACCAAAGGTATCATAGTATATTGGGTTTGTGCAATGTCCGTCATGGTGTCCGTCCGTCTGTCCGTCTGTCCGTCCGTCTGTATGAACGCAAATTTTTTCGATACCCTTTAAGCTAGAGCCTTGCAACTTTGCAAATATCTTGGTACATGTCTTCGTCAGACAAAGTCGATACCCCTCGATGTGCAACTCGATAAAACACTTATATATAGATGCTGACATCTGACAAAGTTATGCATCAAAACATTGGATGCCACGTCCCCAAACAACGGGGGCGCCCACTTATACCGCCCAGCGCTAAATCTCTCTCAGTTTTCGAGCTAGGCTCTTCAAATTTGGTATGAACATTGTTAGTGACATCCGTAACAGATCTGCATAAATGTTTTGGATGCCACGCCCACTAATACCGCCCACCTCTATATCTTTCTTAGTTTCTGAGCTAGAGTCACCAAATTTGGTATGAACATTGGTTGTGACATCCGTAACAGGTGTGCATAAAAGACGCTCAGAAAGTAGCAACGGCCAATTCTACTTCAGGTGCGAGCACCTCTTCTTCAAAGTCAGTCAGAAGGCACGAGAAATGTTGCGAAAGGGGCAAGCTGGAGGCGAGAAAAACTGTCGTCCTTCTACCCTGGGCGTCGTCCAGAAACGGCTCCTGGAGAGCGGCAACCGCAACCCAAGGCTGCGGCACCGTTTCCCGGGTCCGCGACTGTGGCCACTGCCTCGTGGTCAGCCAAAATTCCAAATGGCAAGCCATCCTTCCAGGTTCGGCAACGGGCTGCTGAAAAAAACCATCCTTCCGGATTTCAAGCCGGCTATTGCGTCCGTTTCTGGCGAAGCCAAGCAGAAGTGACAGTCCCGCAAGCCAAGCGGATCCGGCCTCCCCCTCGTCCACTGCCACTCACCCGGTCCTTCGCCGAAGCCGCCTGGGAGAAGGTTCTCATTGGGGTCCTTGACAGGGGCCACAGTGAGTGCCAGATGCCTCGGAATAGGTGGGGGGCCATCGAGTGCGTGCTTCAAGAGAAGCTCTTCGACTTAACGATGAAGTACGATGGACCACCACCACGCTGCTCTGACGCCGGTTGGCATCAGGGTTGCATCAAAGCGATAGCTTGTGAGGATATGGCGTCTGCCGCCATATATAAGCAAGCCGTCGCCATGGTGGGTGAGATCCACCCTGGCGCGAAATTAGAGGCGGTCGACTGGAAAGACATACCCAGTCGCCCCCGCGCCAGTGTTTGGGTCTCTGCTAAGCCTGAGGATCCAAAAAGAATTCTCAAGCTTTTCCAGCATTGCAGCCCTGACATGGCCACCAAGGACTGGTGGGTAGCCAAGGTGGAAGGAACCACCAGCCAAGGTTGAAGGAACCACAAGACAAGTGGTCGGTCAAAGAACTGGCCAAATCCAATGGTGCAGCCAACTACGGGCTTAAACCTGTAGTAATAAGGGTGTACCGGTCGGATGCAGCCAGTAAACCTTCGGCCGACGAGGCAGAGCCGGAAGGAGAGGAGGCTGCCACCACCAGTGCCGCAGAAAATGGCACCCCAGCCCAAGCCACGGGCGGGGACTCGACACCCACTAAAATGGAGGTCGACATGCCGGCGGGATACCACTCAGAGGGCTCCGAGCTGGCTAATGAATTAGCCAATAAAATCTACCTCGACGACAGCGACACCGACGAAGAGGCGGAGCGTACGGTGGTGGAAAAATCTTAAGATGTCACTACGACTTCTGCAGATAAACCTCCACCACTGTAAGGCGGCTGCAGCCGCTCTTCTGCTCCGCATAAGCCAAGTCTACATCCAGGAACCTTGGGTCTGTGGTGGCAGGGTTTCTTGTTTGGGGACGAAGGACTACAAGCTACTTGTGGCCCGCAATGAAGGTAAAGTTCGCACCTGTATTCTGGCAAAAAAAACACCTAGATATTTTTCTGCTCTCTAACTACAGCAATGGCGGTAACACTGCTGCTTGCCTGGAGATGAAGTCGGGATGTGTCAATCTTAGCTCAAGATACATGGCACATGTCCAACAACGTCTCCTGCCACACACGCTCCTGCGTAGCCTGATCGCCGACTGCGAGGCGACCCATACGGAGCTCATCATAGGATACGATGCCAACTTACACCACCATCAGTGGGGCAGCACACAGCCACCAACCTTAATATCTGCAATAAAGGTAACGACCCTACCTTTATTACAAGAAACAGGCAAGAATTCTTAGACATGACGCTTGCAACGATGTCCCTCCATCAAAGACTCATTAAATGGAGAGGGCTTAATGAACATTCGTTCTCTGACCATAGGTATATAGACATAGCCTTCTCCCTTGACACACCTAAGCCAAAATGGTGTAGAAATTACAAACGAACGAACTGGACCGTTTTCAAAGATCTTATTGGGAGACTTATTACCGAACAGCCCCCTTCGGGACTCCCATCCCCTGAGCATACAGAGATGCTCACACATAAACTCACGGATGCATGCATGTCCGCCCTTAACATGTCAACCGGTTTTCTCTTCCATCATCACATGGGCTATACAAAGTTTCTCGCCCTTTAAACCACCTGAACCTGACGGCATCATTCCAGCACAATTGCAGCAGGCAGGGGTTACTGCCGTTAACTGTCTTCATAAAATCTTTAAAGATATTCTAGCGACAGGCTTGACCCCGAAGGATTTCCGCCCCATTAGCCTGACATCCTTTCTACTTAAAACGCTAGAAAGGCTTTTGGGCCTACACATTAGAAACTCGATCAAGACATCATTTCTCTCAAGCACAACACGCTTACCAGAAAGGTAAATCAACCGAAACAGTGCTTCACGCTGTTATCTCCACAGTCGATAAGGCTATCTACCCAAAGGAGTACTGTCTCTTAGCCTTCCTAGACATAGAGGGCGGTTTTAATAACGTAGTATCAGAAGCGATCACCGAGGCGCTATCGAATCTGGGGGTCGAGCATCGCATTGTTGATCTGATTGATCAACTTCTCAAACGAAGAATCGTCAGAGCCACCTTGGAGTCCTTGACTATCTCCAGGTTCGTTGGTAGAGGCACCCCACAAGGAGGTGCCCTCTTCCCTCTCCTATGGAATGTGGCAGTCAACAGTCTGCTGCGCTCCATGGAGGGTAGGGGCGGTAAGGTGATCGCCTATGCAGACGATGTCGCTATTGCTTTCTCGGGAAAATACCACCAAACACTGTGCGAATGTATGACCACCGCACTTCGAACCCTGTCCACCAGGATCACGTCAAAGGGTCGCGGACTAAACCCAGCTAAAACTGATTTAGTCTTATTTACTAGGAAATATAAGATTCCTCCACTCTGACCTCCAACCCCTCCCTGATCATTGCAGTGTCTTCCAAGCCGAAATCACTGCAATTCAGGAGGCACTTCTATGCTTCTTCCAGAAATCGCCACCTCGGCTCCTTTTTCTTAACGGACCTCTCCCAACTAGCGGATATAAGCCCGAAAAATATCCTGTCTTTTATAAGAGCCTCGGGCTGGGACCACGCCCTCGAAAGCGGTGTTACGCACTCTGCGTCTGGGAAGACGGTTTTGGACGTGGTCCAAACGCGGCACCACAACGGGCCAATTCTGGCCTACGTGAGTGGGGGGTCTTTTCCTCCCACTACCGCTCTAACCTTACCTAACCTAATTGTGAGCCAGATGATGACCACATACTCCTTAACGTTATTGATGAGGCTAGACGGGAAGTCGACACTGATTCTTTGCAGCAAAATGCAGAACAGATTCCCGTCCAAGAGTTTAGCTGCGAGAACTCAAATGACATAATACACTTCAGATGAACGAAAACACCTCTTCCATTAGTTCAAGTAGTGAAAATGCATTGCGCTATTAAACAGGTTCTTTGTTGTAGAAATCACAACAAAAATTTAAATGCGACACCTGTAAGACTCTTTTGAAAGATGACCTCGCATGTTGCGAAAATTCAGCATTATTTTTATTCAATAAAAAATTAAAATCCCTTAATAATAATCTTAAGCTTAAAGCCCCACAGGGAATTTTAGACATGATTAAATCTCACTACCAAATTTTTCATTCCTTCTTTTAAAAGAGCCCAATGTCTTTTACACACTCCAAGCGATGTTAAATTTAGTGATTGGTTTGCCGAATTCCATGGCTGCAGCGAATACAGAAAGTATATTTTAGACTACTTTTTTTGGTGCTTCTCAGAAAGAATAGTATTTGGCTCTCAGATAAATTGTGTAGGGCATCTGAGGGGCAGAGTTCACTTAAGCAACAAATAATAAAATCCTAGAAGAGTCCACTAGGACTTTGTTATAATAGCTTACATATGTTAATCTTATATGATGACACATTTTTCTACGTGGATACTATACTGACTGTGCCGATAACTATTTTACTTGATATTTTGAAAAAAAACACGAAAAACCACAAAAATAAAAACACTAAGAAAACAATTTAGGCTAAGCTTTTACATTTTTTTCTTTAATTAATTATTAAAAAATAGATTGACTAACTGACTGACCGGCTTTAAAATATAAACAAAAAATTTCATGTTGTAAAATTTGTTTTTGTTTCATATCTTAATATATATAAATCTCGTGTCACGATGTTTGTCCTCAAACTCCTCCTAAACTACTTAACCGATTATTATAAAATTCGCACACCATGTGCAGTTCGATCCAACTTGAGAGATAGGATAGTTTAAATCTCAAATTATAGTCGCAATTTTAATTTATTGCTAATTATTTGTCTGACAGTCCTAGAGCTGTGTTTATATTCTATTCAACGTATAAATGAAATTATTTAGTTATCCGGCGCGCGTTGCTTCGCCAAAAACTAAAATAAATTTAAAAAAATTGTTTAAAAAAAAAAAAATTTCAGCTTCTGAATCAAAACAGTTTTTTTTATACTATTTAAAATCGTACATTTTTAAAATGCCTGCAATACGCAGAGGAGCTACCATACGCCATCAAACAAGCAATTTAGGCAGAAGAACACGAAATACTACAAGCCAAGCTTATTACCAATCTAATCGTACTGCTCAAGAATTTGAGGACCGAAATAATCGTAAAAGAATTCGGATAACACAAACGCGTGAAGCGCGAGCGCGACATTCAACAAATATTCGCGCAAGTTTGAATCGAGCTGCTTTCAGTTACGATGTGTCACTTGACTACAGTAACTTCCAATGTGTTGTTATTGGTTCTATGAACTCGGTTTGCTCATATTGTGAGGCATTGAAATACAGAAAAAAATTAGACAGAACCTTACAAGATCTACGGAGAAATTATAAATGATTTGGTGGTGCATAGATTTTATTAGCACGAGATTTTCTTCAAACATTGCCAGTGATTTCTCGATCAACCAGCAGATGAACTCAATGCATGTCTAAAGTCCTCCAATTTGTGGAAACATGTCAAAATACTTCATTTAAGCAAGAATATGCGTGTCGAGTTGCAAAATTACCAATCTGGAAACATATTCTCTAAACAACTCATTGACATTGGTAATGGCAAATTCCCTATAGACACGATGACTGGCTGCATTAACTTTCCTCAAAGTTTTTGTCAGTTAAGTCGATCAAAAGCTGAACTCATTCACAAGGTTTTTCCAGATGTTTCTCAAAATTACAGAAACCATGATTGGTTGAGCGAACGAGCTATATTACCTGCAAAAAACATTGATGCAAATGAATTAAATTTCAAAATTTAAGAACAAATTACAGGCGAATCGACGATATATAAATCAGTTGATTCGGTTACTAACCAAGATGATGTAGTCAACTATCCACCGGAATTTTTAAACTAACCGGACTTGCCAGGACAACACCCTATCACGGGTGACGGTTCTGTTCACGAGAATTTTTTGCCCCGACTATAAAATACGTAGAAACAAAACAATTCAACATTACAAATCTTTTTGACAGGAAGAAGTCTGTCGGGTCAGCCGCTGCAACGCGTGGCTGGGTTAGCTAGTTTAATTATAAAATTATTTATTCCCTTGCAGACTAACTTACTGGAGACGGTTCAATTGGGTAGTTTAGATTTATTAAAGTTCTAAAATTTTGTCGAGAATGGATGGAAATGTCTTGAAATTTATAAAATTTATATTTTATTTTTAAGCATTTCAAGCAGCTTACATACCTCCGCTCTATTAAAAATGACCAAGTGTCCTCTGAGTAGCTTCAGAACAAGAGTGTTCGGAGTGAGCAAAATGTGAGAAGGCGCATTAATAGATTAATTTATTTAAAAAATAAAAATAAATAAAAACATTTAATTTTTAGTGTAATTTAATAATAATAAAAAATCATTATAAGCATACTTTATTATATTCTAATTTTTGTCTTATTATTTTAAATTTTCTTGACTTCCTCATCAAATGTCAAAGTTGAGGCAGGCCAATAAATGGTGAATCAATTGCCACTAATACAATTAAATATGATGTGTATGCATACACGTACACACACATGTAAACGCAGGCCAAAGAAAAAAAGAAATATAAAAAATCTCAACAAGAATAGCAAAGCATTTAAAGATCTTCACATTCATTTTCTGAATACATATAAACTGAACTCACACAGACTGTGTGCGGACTCACATACATATAGTACATCACGATCCGATCCAAAGACTCGAGTCTGTGCTGTTGCTTACCATCTCGCGAGCAATGTCAGAAATAGAATGACTTGCATTTTCTACAAAGCACACTTGGTCAGCAAGCTTTGACACAGCAAATGAATTTTTCAAGCTTTACAAGTTTTTTTCTGATGAGAGTGCGTTTTACTGTTTGAAGTCTCTATACTATTCTTTGCTTAGTGCTGCTACCCCGCCCTGACAGCACAACGACTGTTGTGGCTTTACTCGAAGAAGCAGCAAGCATAAAACTAAAACGCTTCTAGCTTTTGCCCGAAGCACACACTTTGCAATGTCCGTTAGGTCTCTGCCAAATTTGGTGACAAGTTAGCTGGTGACATTCCCCAAAATCTGCATCAAAATTTTGATGCCACCCAACTCTTCCGCCCCCAATCCCTCCTCCAATTACAAACGAAAATGCTTGCATCTTCTTATATTTATTTATTATATTTTACTTTTTAGAGTATTTTAGTTATTTTGAAGTTGTTTTTATTCTTTGATACCAAAGGTATCATAATATATTGGGTTTGTGCAATGTCCGTCATGGTGTCCGTCCGTCTGTATGAACGCAACTTTTTCGACACCCTTAAAGCTAGAGCCTTGCAACTTTGCAAATATCTTGGTACATGTCTTCGTCAGACAAAGTGTTAAATTTAGGGCTCTACGACCTCAGGGGGCCTGGGAAATCGATAACAAGTTGATACACCTCGATGTGCAAATCGATAAAACACATATATATCCCACATTTAAGCAGCTAGAGTCGCCAAATTTGATGGCAAGATAGCTGGTGACATTCCCCAAAAAACTGCATCAAAAGTTTGGATGAAACGCCCACCTATTCCGCCCCCAGCCCCTCTCCAATTGTAAACAAAAATGCCCGTATCTTCTACAGTATTCAAGCTATTGCTACCAAAATTGACATGAAGGTAGATACTGACATCTGACAAAGATATGCATCATAACATTGGATGCCACGTCCACAAACAATGGGACATGCCCCACCGCCCTAAAAAAAAAACGGAAGGCATATATTTTTGCCAGTTTTTAAGCTAGTCACCAAATTTGGTATGAACATTGGTAGTGACATCCGTAACAGATCTGCATCAATGTTTTGGATGCCACGCCCACTTATACCGCCCACCTATATATCTTTCTTAGTTTTTGGGATAGCGTCACCAAATTTGGTATGAACATTGGTTGTGACATCCGTAACAGATCTGCATCAATGTTTTGGATGCCAGGCCCACTTATACCGCCCACCTCTATATCCTTGTCGGTTTTTGCGCCAGTCTCCAAACTTGGTAGAGGGATAGAAAAAGCCACCCGCCACAGATAAATGTAATGCCTACACTTTCTGTCTGATTTTTATACCCAAAACACTCATATTTTACTATTTGCACTCAGAATCCTTAACACAGCTCTGTAAACTGGTATCAAAGTATATCGCAGTCGGTTGCGTCCGACTGCAACGTTTTTATACTTTGATACCAAAGGTATCATAGTATATTGGGTTTGTGCAATGTCCGTCATGGTGTCTGTCCGTCTGTCTGTCCGTCCGTCCGTCTCACAGTGGTCCGGCTTGTATGGGGAGAGCGGCCAAAAATACTTCTAGTTGAGGTAGGGACTTGAAACTTTGCACAAAATTTTTTTATATTTATCCTAAAATAATATGTAAAAATCAGCCAGATCGGGCAACTATATCATATAGCTGTCATATGAATAATCGGTCAAATGTTCAGTTTTTATATGAAAAACTATTGTTTTTCATTTTATTGCAACAAAACTTTGGAAATTTTCTTATAAAACCTGGGAAACTTCAGTAAAAATCTGGATACTATGAATATAGCTGCCATAGGAAAATCAGTGTAAAACGAGTTTTACACGAGGAAATAATAAGCTATTATTTTAAAGAAAAGAATATAAACACATAACATAACTCAAAAATAACAATAAACGACAATACAAACCAACAAACCACAACAAAGAAACAAAATAAAGCAGAAACACGTGCTTTTTTAAAATTGAGGTTAGGTTACCTTTTTGGATTTTGCAAGCCGCACGGCACCTTACGGCACTTGAACTAAACTTTTTTATATTCTTAAAATGCTTAAGAATATTATACAAAAAAAATTGTAAATGCCAAAGAGTGCCATCACAACTAAAACTCTAACCAAACACAGAAAAGACAAACTAAGAACGTTCACAATTATGTACTAAATACAACAATGATTTACACAAAACACAACAAATACTACATAAACTTTTTATTGTAAAATGAAAGTTAATACCTTTCTTTAAAATATTAATAACTTCCATGGCACAAACACTTGTTTTAAATATGTTTAACAAATTTTTTCCGGAGAGCTTCCCTTGCACGTTGCTTACGCTGCAATACACAATGAATATCATGCTATCTCTTTCGATGCTATTCTTGAAGCGGACAGACAGAGCAAAAAAAAAAGATGAATAAATTCAAATAGCTAGACCAATTATAAATAAGAATCGGTACATTTAAAGTCAAAATTTGGACTTTGGTTTTTTTATTTTTGGCCTACGGGCTGGCCCACTGTGCGTCTGTCCGTCTGTTCGTATGAACGCAACTTTTTTCGACACCCTTAGAGCTAGAGCCTTGCAAATATCTTTGTACATGTCTCCGTCAGACAAAGTGTTAAATTTAGGGCTCTGCGACCTCTGGGGACCTGGGAAATCGATAACAAGTCGATACACCTCGATGTGCAAATCGATAAAACACATATATATCCCACATTTTAGCAGCTAGAGTCACCAAACTTGATGGCAAGATAGCTGGTGACATTCCCCAAAAAATTGCATCAAAAGTTCTGATGCACGCCCACCTATTCCGCCGCCAGCCCCCCTTAAATTATTAACAAAAATGCCTGTATCTTCTACAGTTTTTAAGCTATTGCTACCAAAATTGACATGAAGGTATATGCTGACATCTGACAAAGATATGCATCAAAACATTGAGTGCCACGCCCCCAAACAACAGGACATGCCCCACCGCCCTAAAAAAAAAAACAGAATGCATGTATCTTTGCTAGTTTTTAAGCTAGAGTCACCAAATTTGGTATAAACATTGGTAGTGACATCCGTAACAGATCTGCATTAATGTTTTGGATGCCACCCCCTCTAATACCGCCCACCGCTATATCTCTGTTTTCGAGCTAGGCGCTTCAAATTTGGTATGAACATTGTTAGTGACATCCGTAACAGATCTGCATCATTATTTCCCCCTTATTTTTTTTTTTGGTGGGCCCATTTGGTATGACATTGTTTGTAACGGTGTGTAATTTTGGTGCTTTCCTTATTCTTGCTTTATTTGTTTTTTTGTCTAACAGATCTGCATCAATGTTTTGAATGTCTCGCCCACTTATACCGCCCACCTCTATATCTTTGTCGGTTTTTGCGCTAGAGTCTCCAAACTTAATAGGGGGATTGAAAGTGCCAGCCGCCACAGATAAATGTCATGCCTACCCTTTCTGCCTGATTTTTATACCCAAAGCCCTCAAATATTACTATTTGAACTCAGAATCCTTAACACAGCTATGTAAACTGGTATCAAAGTATATCGCAGTCGGTTGCGTCCGACTGCAACGTTTTTACTTGTTTTTTTTTTTTTTGTTGATTGATTGATATTGATGTTTCATTACTTCTTTTATATTTAAAATTTGCGATTTCGCACACATTTCGCCGTATTAAAATCTTTCGCTCCGAATTTCTGGACTGTGTTTTCTGTTGTGGGTTTTGAGACTTTCTCTACACCAGCTGCCGAAAAAGTTCATTTGTGTGTCGCTGATATCTCAATGTTTGTTGTCATGTTACTTACGATCCATTCAAACATGTTAGTGTAAATAAATTTATTTTGTAATTTTTGCATGTACTTAGCTTATTCGAATAAGAGTCGATTTCTCAAACTCTTAGTGCGTTATTCCTTTCATCGTTCCACCTTTTCAAAGCTGGTTATCTAGGCTATAAGACATACATAAGACTTAGTTTTAGTGTCAAACTCGATGTTGCTCTACTGGCGTGGTGTGTCCTGACCGGAAGCCTAGCTAATAGATGATTGCTTCACACATTATGCAATTGATATTATCTCAGTTTTTTTTACCACATACATATAATTATATATAAACATATTTTACTTTGAAATATCACTGCAAAATATTAAACTGCTTCAGTTTACAACTATATATATGTATATATTTTTACAATACATTTGTAATTTTTAAGGAATATGAAACGGAACAACAACAGCCTCTTTGTGATCGATTTGTATTCCCAAAACTGCACAGTGAGATTTTTGAACAAACATTTTTATCTAAAAAGAAAATTAAACAATTAGATAAGTAAAATTAAAAAATATTTCAATTACTTTTGCCAAAACGTTTTTGGACAGGGCAGGGGGTTAGAACAAGGGGAAAGCAAGTAAAGGTAAAAATTTATTTATTATATACACTGGGGACCAAAAGTGAGTATATGTACACGAAATTGACTTTCGCAAATTTATAGTTAGAATAGGTAATTTAAATTCTGTTTTAATAATACAATACCCTTGTTAACTTCTTAAAAATTAAGTACCCATTAAAATTTTTAATTCTTGTAAAACTCTATTTTCAAGACTTTTTTCCCGGGCTTTGCGTTCTTGAGCTATAGCGTCGAAGGAAACCCCGACCTATTATACCCTTAACCCATAAAATGGGTTATTCAACAGACAGAAGGAAGCATCTCCGACCCTATGAAGTAAATATATTCTTGATCAGCATCAACAGTCGAGTCGATCTAGCCATGTCCGTCAATCTTTCCGTCCGTCTGTCTGTCTGTCTGTATGAACGCGTAGATCTCAGAGACTATAAAAGCTAGAGACTCCAAACTCGAAACCTAAATCCTCCTATACCATAAGCAGATCAAGTTTGTTTTAAATTATGGATAACAGTTCTGGTTTCCAAAATACACATGTGATCGGTAACAAAAAAAAAAAAGTAAAAACGTTGCAGTCGGACGCAACTGACTGCGATATACTTTGATACCGGTTTACATAGCTGTGTTAAGGATTCTTTGTGCAATTGGTAATATATGGGGGTTTTGACAACCATATCTGTGGCGGATGGCAGCTTCTATACCCCTACAAAGTTTGGAGACTCTAGCTCAAAAACTGACAAAGATATTGAGGTGGGCGGTATGAGTGGGCGTGGTATCCAAAATTTTAATGCAACTCTGTGACGGATGTCACTAAAAATGTTCCCATCAAATTTGGTGACTCTAGCTTAAAAACTGGCGAAGATACATGCATTCCGGTTTTTATTTGGGCGGTGGGGCATGTCCCGTTGTTTAGGGGCGTGGCATCCAAAATTTTGATGCATATCAATGTCAGATGTCAGCATCTACCTTCCTACCGAATTTGGTGGCTATAGCTTAAAAACTAGAAGATACAGGCATTTTTGTTTAAAATCGGTATCAAAGTATACCTAGAATTTCAAAATTGTTTATTGATCTTTTTCTTACACATTTATTTTGGCTTCTTTGAAGAAGTTAGTAATGCTTAAAATATTTGAGAAGTTTGGTTCGGAAAGTAGAGTAAATGGTGATGAGTTTCCAAAGTATTTGTGGCGTAGGCTATTTATATATTTACAAAAGTTGTTAACATTTTGGTTAAGGTAATGTTCATGAGTTGCTTGGGTATGTCCGGTCTTAGTTTAACATACTTAACATCATTAAATTTTGTTGAATTCCCCAGAATATTTGAACATTTTAAACTTTTCATTTCATTTTATTTTGCTTAGGCCCAATTTCTCAATGTCCGGTTAGGTAAACTAACTGACGTTTAGTCAAATTTGAGTTTCTCAATGTCCGGTTACGAGTAAATGAAAAACAAACTAACCGGAAGGCTGGGTCCCGTTTAAAATTTAAGCTGATTTTTTGTCACGATATATCGTTAAGAACTATCGTTAAGGCAAACAGCTGTCTATTAAATTGTTTATTTATGTTGTTATTAAATCAAAATGGCATCACATAAAAAAGTGTTTTCTGTCCATGCATTTCACTGAACTGTATAATGCCAAATTTATACAGCGGCTCAGGCTTACAAAATCTACGTGCAATATCATTCTTGCAAGGATTGTAGATCAATTGGCTTGCCATAATAATAGGTAATCAATTAAGTTCTTTTGTGCTTAAGTTAATCATATGTGGGATTTTAAACAGAAATCATTCAATGTTGCCGGAAAACAGCAAAAGTCAGCTGAACCGCTCGCTATATTTGTCACAATGGGCCGTGCTCCGGTTATCGCAAAACGCAAAATTTTGCGATTTGACGCTAAAACGCAAAAACTTGTGCTCCGGTTTTCGCAAAACGCAAGAATTTTGCGATTTCAAACCGGCAGTGAACGAGCATGCGAATTCAAAAGTAAATTACAAATATCAAACAAATAATAATTTATACGGCCAAAAACTAATTTTTTCCCTATTTGATTATCATTTAAGCTCATATTTATTAAATTAGAAATTAAATTTATGATTCATTTATAATTTTAATACAATTATTTCTGAGCACACATAAAATTGCATTGCTGCCAAATTGAGCCAAGCAGAATTGGTAAATTTGTAGGGGTAAACATAAAACAGCGTCTCAAGACGAGATCTTGATCTTATTTATGAAAGATAACCCGGAAATGGCCAAGGGTTATACACAGCCATTATTCCGAAGATGTTGCCTGTACCTCAGGTCTTTAATTTTCCGTCGTCTTTTCGCTTCAAAGATTGCAATTGCAAAAACACACGGCATTTTCTCAAAATATTTCCGTAAGTAAAAAGTAAACAAAAGCAAAACAGCTGTTTTTTTAAGTTCGATATGGAATTTTATCAATAGCTAAAAAGTTGCGAAAACCGAATTCGTACGAATTCGCCCAAATCGTAAAACGCAAAATTTTGCGATAACCGGAGCATGGCTGAATGTGTATATATGTGGCAACGCTGTTAAGGCGATAGTTACCTACTGATGAAGGGTTATTTTGGCTTTGAGAAAACCAAATCGTTTAACTCTACCATTAAATTAAATTTGCGTTTAGCTAAACGAAAATTTAACCGGACATTGAGAAATCGGGCCTTACTTATTTAAATTTAAATATTGTTCATTATTCTTAAACATTTTTGTAGCTTAAGCTGTATTTTTTTAATTGATTTAATTTTAGTTTTATGTCGACTGCTATTAGTTGACAATAAACAAACAAATAAATAAAAAAATAAATTATTGATTTGCTTGTTTTAAGAAACTTTTTCGTGGTCGATATTTCGCAAACAATTAGTGACGTTTGAAGTTTTGACGCTTAGATGTTGGTACCATCTTGAAGTTTGGTTTATTCGATTAAGTTTGTAGCTAAGTAGTAGTTTATATTGAAATTTTGAGTGAAGACATGGGGCAAATTCGTAAAGTTGATACTATAGCATAAATTCCAATTTTGTCGAATGGTTTCTGGAAGTCGAGAGAAATTATGAAAATATGCTTTTTCTGTGAAAGGGATTCTGTTATCAGATGATCAATATAAGCTTGATTATCTGTAACAGATTTTCCTTTCTTAAAGCCCACTTAGTTATTGTGTAGAAGTTTGTTTGTTGTGACAAACCACCATAACATCTTGGCAATAATTTTATACAATAGTTTGGCGATACAGGGGCTTAGACTTATTGGCTTATATAAATAAAATGAAGTTTTATTAGAGTCCGAGTTGATTATTGGTATAGCTAAACTAGTTATACCCTTAACCCATAAAATGGGTAAATAAGGGTATAATGGTTTTGTGCAAATGTATGTAACAGACAGAAGGAAGCATCCCAGACCCCATAAAGTATATATATATATTCTTGATCAGCATCAACAGCCGAGTCGATCTAGCCATGTCTGTCTGTCCGTCTGTCTGTCCGTCTGTCTGTCCGTCTGTCTGTATGAACGCGCCGATCTCAGAGACTATAAGAGCTAGAGACTTCAAACTTGAAACTTAAACTCTCCTAAACCATGAGAAGATCAAGTTTGCTTCAAATTTTCGATAACACTTCTAGTTTCCGATATACACATGTGATCGATAACAAAAAATTCTTGAATTTCAAAATTGTAAAAACGAGGTTTCAAACTATTGATAAAATAATGAACATTTCAAAAAATTTAAGAAACACCGAAGATATCGCAGTTTGAAATTTTGTCATTTTGGCCTTATTGGTCACTGGGTAAATATACACAAATGACTGTACGCTTTACGTATGGGGTTAAGGGTATGTCCTAGTCGGGATTTCTCGACTGGAGCCTTCTTTCTTGTTTTATATTGCAGAATGTAGCTATAATCATAGTATATTGGGTTTTTGCAATGTCCGTCATGGTGTCTGTCCGTCCGTCCGTCCGTAGGAACGCAACTATTTTCGACATCCTTAAAGCTAGAGCCTTGCTAGAGCGATAACAAGTCGATACACCTCGATGTGCAAATCGATAAAACACATTTATATCCCACATTTCAGCAGCTAGAGTCACCAAATTTGGGGGCAAGATAGCCGATAGCATTCCTCAAAAAACTGCATAAAAATTTTGGATGCCACGCCCACATATACCGCCAATTTCTATATCTTTCTCAGTTTTTGAGCTAGAGTCTCCATTTGATCAAAATCGGTTAAGAAACACTAGATATATCGCAGTTTGACGCTTGGTCATGTTGGGCACCGGGTAAATACAAATGACTGTGAACGTATAGGGTTAAAAGTATGTCATAGTCGGGATTTCTCGAGTAGAGCCTTTATATTTCATTATTTATTACTGATTTGCTGATTGATTTAGAATGACCTCACATGCTGCAAACTATTGAAAACAGATTTACATTCGTGACTTTTGTGACAAAAGTCTTGTTCTGCGCAAGGCCCCACTGACATCATCTCGGCTGTCTTGTTAACTATCGCCCCCTTTGCACTTCACTTTATAAGAATTTTTTTTTTTTTTTTTTCTGTCGTCAAATGTTGTTAGAATCGCATATTTTGATAATCATTAGAATCGGCTGAATTTATAACACAAAAAAATAAAATAATAAAATGGCAACTCTTAGGAGGGCACTGACACTAATCTTACGCAATAGGAAAACATGCGTATGGCGCCATCTGTACTAGAAATGTGTGTGCTTACGTGATATTATTCGAAACACTCATTGCGTATTAAATAAAAGTAAACCTATCCCTCGCTTTGCGTCGTTTCGTTTTGCGTTTTTTCGAAGTTGCGTCGCTTCTTAATTAGAACTAATTTTCAATGTGCGTCGTTAGATTTTCGATGTTGCGTTGTTTTGGGATGAAGTCGTTAATATGTTTTTAATTAATAATATCAATTGCTACAAGGATATGTCCTTCACGCTTAAAAAAAAAAAATGTTCAGCAAACATTGGACCAATTTTTATACTTTGATACCAAAGGTATCATAGTATATTGGGTTTGTGCAATGTCCGTCATGGTGTCTGTCCGTCTGTCCGTCCGTCCGTATGAACGCAACTTTTTTCGACACCCTTAAAGCTAGAGCCTTGCAACTTTGCAAATATCTTGGTACATGTCTTCGTCAGACAAAGTGTTAAATGTAGGGCTCTACGACCTCAGGGGCCCGAGAAATCGATAACAAGTCGATACACCTCGATGTGCAAATCGATAAAACACAAATATATCCCACATTTTAGCAGCTAGAGTCACCAAATTTGATGGCAAGATAGCTGGTAACATTCCTTAAAAAACTGCATTAAAAGTTTGGATGCCACGCCCACCTATTTCGCCCCCAGCCCCCCTCCAATTATAAACAAAAATGCCTGTATCTTCTACAGTTTTGAAGCTATAGCCACCAAAATTGACACGAAGGTAGATACTGACATCTGACAAAGTTATGCATCAAAACATTGGATGCCACGCCCCAAACAACGGGATATGCCCCACCGCCCTAAAAAAAAACCGGAAGGCATGTATCTTCGCCAGTTTTTAAGCTAGAGTCACCAAATTTGGTATGAACATTGGTAGTGACATCCGTAGCAGGTGCACATCAATGTTTTGGATGCCACGCCCACTTATTCCGCCCACCGCTATATCTCTCTCAGTTTTTGAGCTAGGCTCTTCAAATTTGGTATGAACATTGTTAGTGGCATCCGTATCAGATCTGCATCAATGTTTTGGATTCCACGCCCACTTATACCGCCCACCTCTTTTTTCTTGTCAGTTTTTGAGCTAGAGTCTCCAATTTTATACCCAAAACCCTCATATATTACTATTTGCACTCAGAATCCTTAACACAGCTATGTGAACTGGTATCAAAGTATATCGCAGTCGGTTGCGTCCGACTGCAACGTTTTTACTTGTTTTTTTTTAAGAAAGCCGGCCTACGACAACATACACTAAAGACTCGTCAGAGAGTGATTAGTTCTAATTTTATTTTTCATAATTGAGTATGTAATTGAAGAATTTATTTTGTTTTAAATAAATTACAGTCAAACTTCCATAGCTCGAACTTCCCTATTTCGACTTTTCTATAACTCGAATCTAATCGAGTTGCAGTAGCGTGCAGAAGCATGAAAAATGTATGCAATGTTTCTTCCATAACTCGAAGTCTCCATAAGTCGAATTTTTTCGTGGATAATGGTGATTCGAGTTATGGAAGTTTGACTGTAGTTTCTTTTTGTTTTTATATGTATGATGTGTATTAAAATAATATGTTATTTTGGTTTTTTTTTTTAATGATCCTTTGCTCAGTTTTCTTTTAAAAAAGTAGTATTTTTGTAACCCTGGAACCCATCTTCGAACTTTACATGGTTTGCTATAGAAAATTCTAATTCACTTTGCGTCGTTTCAATTTGCGTCGTATTTTTTTGGAACGTATCCCCGACGCAAAGCGAGGGATAGGTGTATTGTCTAAATAAAGGGGGCCTGGAAATTCGATAACAAATCGATACACCTCGATGTGCAAATCCATGAAACACGTACATATCCCACATTTTAGCAGCTAGAGTCATCGAATTTGGTGGCAAGATAGCTAGTGGCATTCCCCAAAAAACTGCATCAAAACTGCAGTTTGGATGCCACACCAACCTCTTCCGCCCCAGCCCCCTCCAATTATAAACAAAAATGCCTGAATCGCTTACAGTTTTAAAGCTATAGCCACCATAAAAGCATAAAGGTAGATGCTGTCATCTGACACAGATATGCAAAAAAAAACCCTTTGGATGCCACGCCCACCTCTTTCGCCCCCGGCCCACTCCTGTTATAATCAAAAATGCCTGTAAATTCTACAGTTTTATATTGTTGGCGACATCTGCAACAGATCTGCATCAAAGTGGGTACCACGCCCATCTACACCGGACACCTCTTAAACTCTGAAAAGCACATAACTTTCTCATTTTTTCCACCAAAGTCACAATATTTGGTGGGAATATTGTTAGTGGCATACGTAACAGATCTACATGAAAGTTTTGGATGCCACGTCCATTTATACCGCCCACCTTATAAAATCTGAAATCTGTATATCTTTCTGTTATTGGGCTTGAGTCACCAAACTTGGTAGGGAGATAAAAGGTGAAATCCGCTACAGATCTGAACCACAATCCTTTTGCCTGCCTTCTTATACCCAAAAATCCCCATATAGAACTGTTTGCACTAAGAATCCTTAACACAGATTTAAAAACTAGTATGTATCAGAGTATATCGCAGGTTCGACGTCCGACTGCAATGTTTTTACTTGTTTTTAATAAACACACAGTGCAAACCTGCGAAATCAGAGTTTATGACTTGATTTTCTTTTAATTGTGTTGCCTTATCAAAATATTCAAAACAAAACTAAATGCAAAAATTTACAAAACTTAGCCACACATTCTTTCGATTGAAGCAACTGACTTAGTAGTTGTTATTCTCAAATGGGAATGTTAAATTTTGCATTTTGAGTTTGATGTTTTCTTAATGCGTTAACATTGTGAAGAAGGACAAATGATGACCTACTCCACATTATGATTATTAATGTTTGAATATTGATTTTAAGTTCGTTAGGTATTAAGTAGGATTATTTATTTAACTTCGTTAGGTATTAAGAAGAAGGAACACTGAATTGGTTAGTTTGTAGATAATAGATATTAAGAATTAGGAAGTAAGAATATTCGGAATTGTTTAGTTTGATAAGTGATCAATATTGAAGGAAATTGTTTTATAAGTTAAGGATTATGAATTATGAACATTTAAAATGCCACGAAGGCTTGAGTTAATTAGTAAATATATAATACTCTATTAGCGTAATCATCAATAAGCAATGTCGGTTTCAAAAGGGAACGGTCGATGGGAGCAGAGTTGATGCGAAAGCACTAAGCGGAACTTTCGACCCTCAACACGCGATCCACCAAACCACAAGCATCGAAAGTGCGTGGAAGTGTCGAACGCCAAGCGGTAAAATTACCAAAGTAGTAAAGTGAGAGCAACAGGGAGAGAGAAGCGAACAGGAATTGGAAAAGGAGCGGCGTGAAGAAAACACATTCCGAGCGAACAGAAGAGGAACAGGGAAGAGGAAAAGGGTAGAATAAGCACGTGAGTAGGACAGCCCCACCTTTATATTAGATTTAAACCCCCTTCCCACTAAGACTAACGTGTGGCTAGTATCGCGGTTTATGTACATATATATAGAGAATAAAGTGAACGATAGTAATATAAAACGCGCGGCTACTCTGTGTAGTATAGTTGTCTGATACCCTGTGATTCACATCCACAAAGGCACGTGTTCGATCAACGGTAAGGTGAAGTGACGATTGAGGCAGCGACCCAATCGAGACTCTCAACAACTAACTTACCAAACGGCACCCGTGAGGCAAGCCCGCGGTGGCGTAAGGTAAGCTTAGTGATTGGACAAAGTAACAATTTTAGTGTCGGCCCGGTTGATGCTCTGACTGATCAGTAGTTGACAGGACACGGCTTTACGTTGAACCACAATTTGACTTTCATTAACGCTATGCTTTAGGTTTCAGCAAGTTATAAATTACTTGTAACCAGCCTTGGCCAGACTGAGATCTGTACCTCGGCAAATCACTACTTTACAAGTGACACCCGAGCAGGGACCTAAAGTATTAGCGGGTGGGGTAAACTGGAATTAAAGCCCCAGTAACATCACTAAAAAGTGCGATAATTGTGGTTCAAGTAGAGTACGCGTATACCCGGTGATACCCTGTTTTGCTACGCGCATGTAAAACGGTGGATGTTAAACGGCATTCGAACATCGAGATTTTGTGCAATTGTCGCGGCGCAACGAATGCAAACGAAAACGGGCGCAGCGATAAAACCAACGGGATCATGGCAGACAGAGTGGGTAAGAGTTTTGAGTCGGTTGCGGCCCTGCGAGAGTAGAGAGTAAAACGTAAACGGTGATAAAGTAACGGGCCTTGCTTAAGTCCGCGCGCTCGACAAAGATTTGCGGCGCAGCGAACGAGACGGTGAAAACGTGCGCGCCGATTACCTTACGGAACCCGTGCAAGTTATTGCTGCCGGCAAACGTCGGTGAACGCAGCGAACTTGACGGCAAAGCGGGTGAGTCGATCACCTAACGGAAAACTCTCGCGTCGACGCGAGCAGCACAGGGTGCCTAAAGTTTTGTGATGTCAAGGCGGTTGACTTAGAAAAATAGGGCACAGTGGGATGATACCGACGAAAGTGAACACTGTTCGGTTTAGGAATAGGTTGGCATGCTTACCATTAGAAACGAAATAAGTAAACGGATTGGCTGCACTGTGGTTTCATTAAATAAATTTTGGAGAATTGTTTTATATATACATAAAACAACTGAGGAGATTTTGGGAAAAAAAAAATAATAATCTGCGATGGGGAAACCACTATTCAACGAGTCTGCCGCCATCGAGCCTGGAGGCTGTACCAATCCAGGAAAATGGGCCGACAATGGGTCTACGACTGCCGAAAGGAGGATTTGGAATATATTTCTGTGGAGTTAGGATTGGAAAAATGCTCAACAGTATCAGATTACCGGAAAGCAGTATGTGAATTCTTAAAGATTTGGAAACGTTTGGCTGACTGGGAATTACGTTTCGCAAAGTTCCAGACGTCGCCAATCCAGACCGATAAACCTGGCGTAGGCCGAAAACCACGGCAGAAGTCGGAATCCGATGTGGCGATCCCATCGGGTTGGGCTGGAACGTCGACAACTGTACTCTCGTCGAATCGGGACATCCACAACAGCACAACGTTAAGTCCAATGGTAACGAAAGAATCCATCCCTCGTATCCATGTCCAGTCACCTGCTAGTACACCGATGGTACATAGTCAGGTCGAGCCGGCTGGCTACCGACATGCAGAGGTGGGATGTTACAGCCATAGGAACAGCGTGGTTGTCCCAGAACAGGTCCGGAAGTAGGATATTAGGTTTAATGGGTATACGGATCCACTTGTATTCCTCGAGGAGATTGAGAAGCGAGCAAGTATGTACGAAATCAGTCTGGAGCGATTACCACGGGCAATAAGTGAGGCGCTAACAGATCAGGCCGCGGGGTGGTTTTCTGTCAGTCAGTTGATGGACGCCACATGGGCCACTTTTAGGAGCGCATTTTTAGATTCTTTCTGCCGCCGGAATATTATCAACGCCTCAAGGATGATATCAGGATCCGCCGACGGCGTGTAGGAGTGAGTTTTAAGGATTCCGAAGGATGATGCGACACGCTAGGTATACGGCAGAGCAGGAGTTATATAGGGTGTATGAAAACTTGACGTCAGACTATCGACGAAGCATTCACAGGCGCGAGTTCAAAACATTGGAGGAACTAACATATTTGGCGGCAGAACACGAAACCCTGGAGGAACGGGATCGGAGAGATACAGCGGCAGGTTACGGCGCGCGGACTGTCCCGAAACACTACAATCCGTTCAGATCCTCACCACAGCCAGTTGCGAGGAGTGAGGAGTCGGGTAAAGTAGCTTAGCGACACGGGGGCAATAGCAAACAGAGTGCTGAGTCACGAACAGCCTAGGATGCCCATGAATAGGCGGGTATGCTACAACTGTTCGCAGGCGGGGCACTTTGCCAGAGAGTGTTCTAATCCGCGAGTGCGAGTGGTACCCAAGGAGTCAGAACTAACGAGTGTTGTCGTAGGCCAGGGACGGGAAACGACCCACGGCACCCTTTAAGAGTGGAGGATGGGCGGATAGTCGCTACAGTTAAGGTCGGGGACCAGGTAGCGACAGCGACGGTGGATTCAGGGGCAACCAGAAGTTTCATAAGTGAGGAATTTTCCCGAGGGTTAAAGAAAGGATGTGAAGTATTGACAGCCAACGCGAAGATTCGCTTAGCAGATGGGTCGACATCGGAGGTAAAAGATTTATTCAGAGGAAAGGTTAGTTTAGCGGGGGCAGAGGTCTCGATGGATATGCTCGTGATGCCTTCAATGCTAGATAACCTAATATTGGGAATAGATTTTTTATGCCTGGTAGGGACGACCATACAGTGCGGGAGCGCGAGCCAAAAAGGCGCTGAACAAGGACGGCGACAGGGTCAGAACAGAACCCGAGTCAGCTGCAAGGCAAGGAAACACCAGCGGGAAGCAAAGGGAAACAGGAGAAGTCCAGGAAACGCGTCAACCAGACGTCACCGTAAGAACCATCACCAACACAGGAAAGGATACAGTGCCGGGCGCCAAGAAACAGATACCAGACGAAGTAGGAGAACACGGGACAGATACTACTATACCTGCCACAACGCTGCCAGGCAATGTAGCTGTAGACGAACAGGATGAACACTCTCTTCGATGAACTCCAGACGTTGCCCAGCACGGGATCATCATGAAGGATGATAAGCCTATAAAACAAAGGTATTACCCGAAGAACCCGGCAATGCAGCAGGTAATCAATGCACAAGTGGTCGAACTACTGCAGGCCGGCGCGATAGAGCCATCTCGTAGTCCGCATAGTGCACTTGTTCGCAAGAAAACGGACGAGTTGCGAGTGGCAGCTGAACGCGCACTCCGTACCCGATGCATACCCCGTGCCCAGGATAAATCACATTTCAGAGCGATTAAGGCATGCGCGGTATATCTCGACACTTGACCTCAAACACGGCTACTGCGGATAGTAGGGAGTGCACAGGGTTTACGGTACCCGGCAGAGGGTTGTTCCAGTGGCGAGTAATGCCTTTAGGTTTGCACTCTGCATGTGTCACTTTTCAGCGAGCTTTAGACACGGTTATCGGACCAGACGCTTTGTACCCAGTTTTGCGACAGTGGTCCAGCCGATAACAGCTCATAGCCTATGCAAGCCGGAAACTGAATAAGGCAGAAGGGAACTATTCAGCAACCGAGAAGGAATGCCTGGCGATAGTGTGGTCGATTAGAAAATTGAGATGCTACTTGGAAGGATATCGGTTCGAGGTAATAACGGACCACATGGCGTTAAAGTGGCTAAACTCAATTGAGAGCCCGTCAGGGAGAATTGGGCGCTGGGCTTTGGAGCTCCAGCAATATCAGTTCGATGTGAGATACCGAAAAGGAAAGCTAAACATAGTGGCGGATGCCCTATCGCGGCAGCCATTAGAAGACTGTCAACAGTTAGTACACGAGAAGTCACCCGACAAGTGGATAAGCTCAAAGAAAAGATTTCGAAGGACCCGGAGAAATACGCGGACTTCGTGGAGGAAAACGGTCAGCTTTACAGGCACCTTGGACACTGCGCGGACGACGAAGACTACATACCGTGGAAGCTGTGCGTCGACGAGGACCAGAGAAAGAGAGTGCTCCTGGAGTGCCATGATGCGCCGACGGCAGGACATCAGGGAGTGCGCAAGACGATAATGCGCTTATCACAACGGTATTACTGGCCCGGGATGTTCCGAAACGCACCCAAATACGTCAAATGCTGCGAAGTGTGTCAAAAATTCAAGACAGAACAGGTGAAGCCGGCTGGACAAATGTTGACACGACAAGTTGCCGAGCCTATGGCTGTATTATGTGCTGACTTCGTGGTTCCCTTGCCACGATCAAAACACGGTACTACCATGTTGCTCGTGTTTCACGACGCATTTTCAAAATGGGTGAAGTTAGCCCCCTTGAGGAGAGCAACGGCGGCCCAGCTAAAAAGGCGTTTCGCGAACGAATACTTTGCCGATTCGGGATACCCAAAATGTTCGTATGCGATAATGGTGTGCAGTTTGCGAGTCGGAGTTTTAGGTCGTTCTTGAACTCGTTAGCTGTGGAGATCCAGCATACGACACCTTACTGCCCTCAGGAAAATCCGACGAAAAGATCAAACAGAACCTTTAAGACCATGCTAGTGCAATACATCTCAGGGATTCAAAGTTCGGGGGACGAACTGCTACCGGAGATTTTATTGGCAATTTACACCAGCGTCGCAGACTAAACAGGATTTTCTCCATCTTTCCTGATGCAATGAAGAGAATCAAGGTTGCCACTTTATATGACGAAGCAACACCAGGATCGGGAAATGTGCCCGAGACACCGGAAGAAAAGGCAGGCAAGCAGAAAGAGGTTTTTAGCATTGTTCGGAGCAATTTACAGCGTGCGTCGAAGGACCAAAGGCTGAATTACAACCTCAGACGAAGAGAGTGGCGGGCGGGAGTCAACACTTTGGTGTTACTGTGGACACACCAACTATCGAAGGCTAGCGACGGTTTGCGGCTAAGCTCGCTCATAAATACGACGGCTCATTCCTCGTAAAGAAGTTTGTGTCACTAAACATCGTACGATTGTTGAAAGTAGGACAGCGTAAAGGCCGAGTCGCAAGAATAGCCCAGCTAAAACCATTCTACCAGGAAGGCGAAGACGACGAGGAACACCAAGTGGAAGAAGAACAAGACCGGGATACAGAGTGAAAGACGGCATAAACCGAGTCGGAAATGAGAAAAGTCGACTAGAGCTTTGTGAAAGAAAAAAATAACACACTCCCAACTCTAACAAGTTTTTTTTTTCAACCAAAACGTACAAAGAGAATTGAATAATAACTATTCAAATTTTAATTCACAGGAAGATGAGCGACGATATCGTAATCATAAGCAGCGACGAAGAGGTACAGTCCGGCGAGGAAAGCCCCTCGGACGAGGAGACGACAACAAATACGGAGGAAAGCGGCAGCGAAGCCCCGTCGAGTGTCCGCGTGGAAGATGCCGGCTCAACCAGCGACGAAGAAGACTGCAACCAGGGTGGATAGCAGGAGCAACATCCAAGGGATCCACGCCGAAACCATCCAACCTACCAGAGGCAGGAACCCGAGGACAGCAGAGCAAGTAACGGCGTACCGAGGGGACGTGGCACTAATACTGATGAGGGTGGAGACGACCACGGCGGTCATCGAGAAGGAGGACGCGCAGGCCCCACAACAGCGCGTCGAAGAGCCGAAATCCCCTCCACACTACCGCCTTGGAGCAATCGTCGGTGGCATCGATGGCCGAAAACGACGAAGCAGAAGAGGGTGCAGCTGCTCTAGCCCAAGGGGTGTCAGCCCGTGCATCCCTAACCCCGAAGCCGTACGATGGCATCGAGTTGTCTGACGAAGGCCTCGAAGCGGAGGTGGAAAATTTCGGAGGAAATTTCGTATGCCCGGGTAGACAGGAGGACACGCCAAGGACTGGTTCCCCCGGGTGTACACGTTAATCCCGGAGAAGTGGACGGTTTACCCAGGCGATAGCGTTTTGACCGGGAATGCGATAGCTGAAATACAAAACGAACTGGTTAGACACAGGCAATCCCCAAGGCAACGCAGAACGCGATTCAGGGTGAGGGAAGAAGCCGACGTATTTAACGTAACGGCACACGGCGACGGGAGGGTAACCATCACCCTGGTGCAGAAAGGGGGGGGGTGTGAAGAAGGACAAATGATGACCTCCTCCACATTATGATTATTAATGTTTGAATATTGATTTTAAGTTCGTTAGGTATTAAGTAGGATTATTTATTTAACTTCGTTAGGTATTAAGAAGAAGGAACACTGAATTGGTTAGTTTGTAGATAATAGATATTAAGAATTAGGAAGTAAGAATATTCGGAATTGTTTAGTTTGATAAGTGATCAATATTGAAGGAAATTGTTTTATAAGTTAAGGATTATGAATTATGAACATTTAAAATGCCACGAAGGCTTGAGTTAATTAGTAAATATATAATACTCTATTAGCGTAATCATCAATAAGCAATGTCGGTTTCAAAAGGGAACGGTCGATGGGAGCAGAGTTGATGCGAAAGCACTGAGCGGAGCTTTCGACCCTCAACACGCGATCCACCAAACCACAAAAGCTCGAGTGGATCGGCAAAGAAGGGCCGATCGCGAGCCGCGTGCGATGCCACGTCGAGTGCGAGCATCGAAAGTGCGTGGAAGTGTCGAACGCCAAGCGGTAAAATTACCAAAGTAGTAAAGTGAGAGCAACAGGGAGAGAGAAGCGAACAGGAATTGGAAAAGGAGCGGCGTGAAGAAAACACATTCCGAGCGAACAGAAGAGGAACAGGGAAGAGGAAAAGGGTAGAATAAGCACGTGAGTAGGACAGCCCCACCTTTATATTAGATTTAAACCCCCTTCCCACTAAGACTAACATGTGGCTAGTATCGCGGTTTATGTACATATATATAGAGAATAAAGTGAACGATAGTAATATAAAACGCGCGGCTACTCTGTGTAGTATAGTTGTCTGATACCCTGTGATTCACATCCACAAAGGCACGTGTTCGATCAACGGTAAGGTGAAGTGACGATTGAGGCAGCGACCCAATCGAGACTCTCAACAACTAACTTACCAAACGGCACCCGTGAGGCAAAGTAACAATTGTGGTGTCGGCCCGGTTGATGCTCTGACCGATCAGTAGTTGACAGGACACGGCTTTACGTTGAACCACAATTTGACTTTCATTAACGCTATGCTTTAGGTTTCAGCAAGTTATAAATAACTTGTAACCAGCCTTGGCCAGACTGAGATCTGTACCTCGGCAAATCACTACTTAACAACAGCTAATTTTTTCTAATTAGAACACTTTTAAAAAACATGCAAATGCCCGTTAAAGTGGTAATTTTCCCCATAGTGCTTTGCGTTCGGCTTGCTTTTCCCATTACCCGAATAGAGGTTTTTCTGGACCAGTAAAATACTGACTAAGGGAGTAATAGGTAAGTAAGTAAGTAATAAGTAAAAAGAGTTTTTATATAAATATTTGGGGTGTTCACCAGCTCGTTTAATCGTTTCATGTTTCATATTTGAAACGTTGTGCAACAACAACATACAAAATTTCTTGAAACGTTTGAAACACCTCAGCCAATGTATACAAAAAGTGTTTCATGTTTCAAGAAAGGGGAGATGGGAAGAGCACGAATTTTAATCGGTATTTGCTATCGATGCTCAGTATTTTTCAGTAGAATTTGGTATAATTTTGTGCAAAAAAGTGTGAACACATATGATTGATGGCCGCCGTAAGCAAAAGTAAATTTCAAATGTTAAAAACATGTATTGAGAAACTTATTTAAACAACGAGCTTTTCTCACTTTCAATATCCTCTATTTCCGTAACACTTTCAATTGCCATTTTTTATAGATCTAGGCAGTATAAGCGGAGTAAACAGTAACAGTGACAAAAAATTTAAGTAAAGTAACGTAAACAACAGCTGAATTTTCAAGTATGAAACGCTATGAAACGATTAATTCTGTTCACGAGCTAAGCGTTTCAAGCATGAAACATGAAACGATGGAACGGATCTGGTGAACACCACAATTGTTTACACACCTGAGCTGCATCATCATTAATTATACACTTAGCTAGGTGAGACTGATGGTTTGGTACATCTTTCAAGAGGCCTAAAATGGAAAAATATATTTATACATTAATTTTGATAAAGTTTTTACAGTCTTATACTTTTGCCCAATAATGTTTAAATTTTATTTATTTTCAAAGTTTTGTTTTAGATTCCGAGCAATTATGAAAAGCAAAATATTTCACTTTTCGGGAAATGCATTTCCAGATTTTGTCTGTCTTTTAGTTTTACTAATCTCTTGCACTTGGATATTCCAATAGTTCTAATACTCATTTAAGACAAAACAAGAATGAAGGCTCTAGTCGAGAAATCCCGACTAGGACATACCCTTAACCCCATACGTATTGTGTACAGTCATTTGTGTGTATTTACCCAGTGACCAATATGGGAAAAATGACAAAATTTAAAACTACGATATCTTCGGTGTTTCTCAACCGATTCTAATCAAATTTTTTGAAATGTTAATTATGTTAATTAATTAATTTATCAATAGTTTGAAACCTCGTTTTTGCAATTTTGAAATTTAAGAATTTTTTTAGTATCGATAACATGTGTATGTCGGAAACCAGAAGTGTTATCGATACCCTCAAACAAACTTGATCTGCTTATGGTATAGGAGAGTTTAAGTTTCAAGTTTGAAGTCTCCAGCTCTTATAGTCTCTGAGATCGGCGCGTTAGTACAGACGGACAGACAGACAGACGGACAGACGGACAGACAGACATGGCTAGATCGACTCGGCTGTTGATGCTGATCAAGAATATATATACTTTATAGGAGATGTTTCCTTCTGTCTGTTACATACATTTGCACAAAACCATTATACCCTTATTTACCCATTTTATGGGTTAAGGGTATAAAAAGAAAGTAAAATAAAAGAGGCTCTAGTCGAGAAATCCCGACTAGGACATACCCTCAACCCGAAACGTAACGCGTACAGCCGTTTGTGTGTATTTGACCACTGAACAAAATGATCAAACTTCAAACTGCGGTGTTTCTTAACCGTTATCGATCAAATTTGTTCAGATGTTCATTAATTTATAATTATTTATTATTATTTTATTTTATTTATTATTTATTCTTAGTACCAAAACTTTTTTCAAATTTTTAAAAATAAACCTTTTTTGTTATCGATCGCATGTGTATATCGGAAACCAGAAGTGGTATCGATAATTTAAAACAAACTGATCAAGAATATCTATACCTCGTAGGATCGGAGATGCTTTCTTCTGGCTGTAACGTACATTTGCACAAAGCCATTATACCCTTATTTATCCATTTAAGGCCCAATTTCTCAATGTCCGGTTAGGTAAAATAACTGACGTTTAGTCAAATTTGAGTTTCTCAATGTCCGGTTACGAGTAAATGAAAAACAAACTAACCGGAAGCCTGGGTTTAAAATTTAAGCTGATTTTTTGTCACGACATATCGTTAAGAATTATCGATAAGGAAAACAGCTGTCCCTTGAATTGATTATTTTTTTTTGTTATTAAATCAAAATGGCATCACATAAAAAAGTGTTTTCTGTTCATGCATTTCACTGAACTGTATAATGCCGAATTTATACAGCGGCTCAGGCTTACAAAATCTACGTGCAAAATCATTCTTGCAAGGATTGTAGATCAATCGCATTGCCATAATAATAGGTAAACAATTAAGTTCTTTTGCGCTCGAATTAATCATATGTGGGATTTTAAACAGAAATCATTCAATGTTGGCGGAAAACAGCAAAAGTCAGCTGAACCGCTCGCTATATTTGACAAAATGTGCATATATGTGGTAACGCTGTTAAGGCGATAGTTACTTAGCGCTGAAGGGTTATTTTGACTTTGAGAAAAACCAAACCGTTTAACTCACCATTAAATTAAATTTGCGTAGAAATTGGGCCTAAAGGGTATAATGACAAGAGTATAATATAACATAGCATTTGTGCGTGCTGCCTTGTCTTTAATGGGCCGTGCACCGGTTATCGCAAAACGCAAGAATATTTCAAAAAGTATTACATATACAATATTCAATATTCAAGCTTATATTTATCAATTTATTTATTTATTCATTCATATTTTAATACCTTTAATTTTAAGCATACATAAAATTGCATTGCTGCAGATTGAGCCGAGCACCAACAAAATGCGAATTGGCTAGTGTTACCAATGTACGAATGACGAACGACTTTTTAATATTATTGAACCATAACTAAAAGTAACGTAAAAAACATATTTTATGAATTAAATAGCTTAGACGGAAAAAATATTGAAGTTGTAATGTGATATTATACTTGATACTTAAATGCAAATATATATATCAAGTGATGCACGGCAGCCCTGTTAGCTGGCAAAAATTTCAAAAGATCTTCTATCTAGCAGCGACAGATGCTTGCGCAACCTCTCGTTCAACTGGAAACGTTTTTGTGTGAGATGACTACTCTAAGTTAAGCGCCTTTCCAATACCAGGCCTAAGTACTTTGCAGTGACGCTGCTGGGTATGGCAACGCCATCCAAACTGACGGCAGGGCAGTCTCCTCTTCTCAGGGCAAACGTAATGTGTGTGAATTTGTCTGGGTTGACTACGATATTCCACGGTCTTAGCCATGTGTTTAGGCGGTCCAGCTGAGTTTGCATTATGCTGGACGAACGAAATAGAACGCGTTCTATTTTTCTCATTTTTGCGTCGGTAAATTTGAGCCACTAACATGTATACGTGAAAAAGGCGTTTTTTGTTGACACTTTTAGCGTGGCCGCAAAAAACAGTTCCCTTTCGACCAGAACGAACTACAAGACCGAAAAGACACGATCACTTCTGTTTTTGCTCAATGCCAATGCGCTGAGGCAAAATCAGTTTTTTTCGATTTCCTTTTGCTCGTGTTATTCGCCTACCGTTTTGTCGAGAACAAATCTCGAAAGTGTCTTTGGGGTATGCATGCGTGATTATGAGTGTGGTGCGTTCAGAAAACAAAAGAGTACATATATTTTCTACATTTGGCCATAAGCTCAATTAGTTGGATGCGTACTATATTTCCATAACGCCCCTGTTTCGGTACCAGTTTTTAAATGCACACTGTTCGGGTGCTCATAAGTCAATTGGTGGGGGTCTAAAGCCTATACGCAGATGCCATTACAGTTCCGTACCGAAAAAACTTCATATAAAAACAAGTAAGAAGGCTCTAGTCGAGAAATCCCCACTAGGACATACCCTTAACCCCATACTATCGCGTAGTCATTATTGTGTATTTTTACAGTGACCAAACTTTAAACTGCGATATCTCCGGTGTTTCTTTAGCGATTTTGATGAAATTTTTTTAAATGTTCATTATTTATCCGTAGCTTTAAACCTTGTTTTCACAGTTCAAGATTTTATTGTTATCAATCACAAGTGCATATCGGAAACCTGCAGTGTTATGGATAATTTAAAGCAAACTTGCACTGCGCATGGTATAGGAGAGCTTAAGTTTTAAGTTTAAAGTCTCTAGTCTCTGAGATCGGCGCGTTTATACAGACATGGCTAGATCGACTCGGCCGTTGATGCTGATCAAGAATATATATACTTTATAGGGTCGGAGATGCTTCCTTCTGCCTGTTACATACATTAGCACAAAACCATTGTACCCTTATTTACCCATTTTATGGGTTAAGGGTATAAAACAGCGATATCTCTATAGCATTCACATCAGTGAAACCAGCTTAAGGCGTAGAAGCATTCGTTAAAAACAAAAACTAACCGAAACCGTACGTCATCATCGTTTGGACAGATACTCGACGTAGCATATGTATGTTGAAACTTTGCTTGCTGCTAGTTTTTAAGCATCGTTTGTTTCTGACTTTATGCACATCATTACAAGTCTCTAGCTCGAATAGTCTCTAAAATCGGCTCGGACGGACAAACGGACATGTTTATATCGACCCGACTGTTGAAGCTTATGTAGAATATACATATAGACTTTTTATTTAAAAAGAATAAATAATTTTACTATTTTGCTTATCGTTTTTGTGGGTAAAGTGTACAAATATAAATAAACTAGTAAGTGCCCCGCTTGCTTCGCTACGCCGATAGTTTTTACAAAATTTTAGCAATACATATAAAATAAATAAATTAGTTAATGTTTAACAACATATTAGCAAAGTATTAAATATTCTCTTTTTCACGCCACCATTGAGGTTGAGAATCAGACGCGTTATTATACTTTGATACCAAAGGTATCATATTAAATTGGGTTTATGCAATGCCCGTCAAGGTGTCTGTCCGTCCGTCCGCCCGTCCGTCCGTTTGAACGCAACTTTTTTCAACACGCTTAAAGCTAGAGCTTTGCAACTTTGAAAATACCTTGGTACATACCTTCGTCAGAAAAAGTGTTAAATTTGGCTCTACGACCTCAGGGGCCTGGGAAATCGATAACAAATCGAAACCTCGATGTGCAAATCGATGAAACACATATATATATATATATATATATCACATTTTAACAGCTAGAGTCACCAAATTTGTGGGCAAGATAGCCGATGACATTCCTCAAAAACTGCATCGAAAGTTTGGATGCCACGCCCACCTCTTCCGCCCCCAGACACGGATGCCACGGCCACCTATTCCGCCCCCAGTCCCTCTACAATTATAAACAAAAATGCCTGTATCTTTTACAGTTTTGAAGCTATAGCCACAAAAATTGACATGAAGGTGGATGCTGACATTTGACTCAGATATGCATGAAAACTTTGGATTCCACGCTCCCAAACAACAGGACATGCCCCATCGTAAAATCTGAAATTTCTATATCTTTCCCAGATTTTGCGCTAGAGTCACTAAACTTGGAAACATTGTTAGTGACATCCGTAACAAATGTGCAATATTGGATGCCACGCCCACTTATACCGCCCACCAAAATATCTTTCTCAGTTTTTGCGCTAGACTTTCCAAACTTGATTAGGAGATAGAAGGTGCCATCCGCCACAGATATGCATCACAAATTTGAATGTCACGCCTACCCCTTCTGCCCGCCTTTTTATACCCAAAACCCTCATACGTTACAAATACAGTAGAATCCGCTTATAACGACTCCGCTTATAGCGTCCGTCCGGTTATTGCGACGAAATCTCGATGACTTGGTTGGTCCCCATACAATCTTATATGAAAGGGCCTCCGCTTAGTACGTTTCCGCTTTTAGCGACATACCGCTTATACCGACGAGATTTTTCACAATTCAACCGGATATTGCGACGTGCCGAAAAAAAATACAGCGAAATAATGACAACATTTTTAAGCATCAAAAGACGCTGTTAAAAATGTATGTATTTACCAGTGATCGGCACCCTTGCTTGTGTGCGTAGCAGCAACACGAAGGTTCTTACACTGTCTCAGCTCTCTTAGTTTTAGCTGTCGCCTTAGCAACGCTTCTGAGAAAAAAGAGAGAGAGAGTGATTCGAAGTGCAATGCCGAAGTCACAAAAATGTTTACAGCGTGCGTGTGCAGACCTCATAGCCTATTCCATGAGATGTCCCGTTATATTTCTAGTTTTTCTGCTTTTTTCCAAGTAAAACTGAATGCGTAAATTCGACAAATGTGAGGTAATGCGCAATATGTGCAACAATGAGCTCATTCAGTTTAAGCTCAACACTTGAGAAAAATGTCTTTAAACGAAAGTGCTTCTCCGTTGAAGAAAAATGCAAATTATTCGGCGCTTGGAAGCCGGTGAACTCAACGTTACTCTGGCAAAAGAATTCTGCGTGTGCCACACAACAATTGCCACAATAAAAAAAATAAAGAAAAATTAAAGCTTTATTTAATAGTAATGTCTTGAAGCCAAAACGCGTCAGAGCGTCAACTCATGATCAAGTCGATAAAGCATTGTTACAGTGGTTCATAATGCAACGCAGTCGAGGAATCCCATTAAGCGGTCCACTGCTTCAGGAAAAAGCTAACGTTTTTGCAAAACAATTTAAAATTGAAAATTTTAATTGTTCTGCTAGTTGGATAAGCCGCTTTAAGGTCAGGCATAATATCGTCGCCGGTACAGTCAGTGGAGAATCTTTGTCTGTACAAAAAAGCGATGTAAGCGAGTGGCTTACAAAGGTATGGCCTACACTACGTAAGGATTTCAGTGATGAGGATATTTTTAATGCCGACGAAACTGGTCTGTTCTACAAATTAACTCCAGACAAAACATTAAAATTTACAGGTGGGAAGGAAGAAATTTTGAAGAAATCTGTTTATTGAAATTTGAATTTATAGGTGAAAATGCACTGGAGGGAAGCTGTCCAAGGAAAGGATAACTGTGCTTGTTGCAGCCAATATGAGTGGCAATCTTAAAAAAAATTATTGGTTATCGGAAAATCAAAGCGACCTAGATGCTTTTAAAATGTTCAGTCTTTGCCTGTTGACTACTATAGCAATCGCCGGGCTTGGATGACATCTGCCATTTTTACCAATTGGGTACGGGATTGGAATGCTGAGCTTAAAAAGCAGAAAAGAAGATATTGCTATTAGTTGATAATTGCCCAGCCCATCCTACAATTAGTGACCTAACGAATATCACTCTAGTTTTCCTTCCACCAAATACAACATCTGTATTACAACCAATGGATCAAGGCATAATTCGAGTGATTAAATCAACTTTTCGAAAAAATCTTGTTCTTAAAATTATCATCAGTATGGACGAAAACAAAGATTACCCGAAAATTACCATACTGGATGCAATTTTAATGATAAATGATGCATGGCAACAACTGTCGCCATTGAAAATTGCGAATTGTTTCAAGCATTCTGGGCTTGCCACAGAAATTTTAGATGGTTCCAGCAGCTCAAATGATATTGAAATGGAAGATGAGATTCCTCTTTCGGTTTGGGCAAGAGCTCTAAAAATCAGCTACCGATTTCAAATGAAGAGCTAGATAAATATGTTGTTATTGACAATGGTGTAGCGATTTGTGAGGAGCCGTCCGAAGACACCATTGTAAATAATATATTAGATGACGAACAGGACAGCGACGACAACATCGAAGATGAAAATGAAGCTGTGTCAGCACCAAGCGTTTTAGAGGCATTCAAGGCTGCAGAAATTTTGAATAGATTTGTCCATTCAAATTTTAATGACGAGCGCTTAACCCGCAGCGTTTCTTATTTAAATAATGCTGTGCGCGAGTGTTTTTATATGTCAAAAACTAATGCTAAGCAAACAAAAATAACTGATTATTTAAATTAGCAATAAACATATGTTTATAGAAATAATTCTTGTTATATATGCTTATTATGAAAAACCTATGATATTGAATTACATTTATTAAATTTTTGTTTTGATTAAAAATTAGTTGAATTTATTTGAAAACCTTTACGAACATGGCAACCATCAAATAAACAAAAAAAATTTTTTGCTCCTTTCGGTTAGTGCGTCTTCCGGGTATAACGACGTAAAATCGTCGGTCCCTTGAAAGTCGCTATAACCGGATTCTACTGTACATACAAACTTACATATGTGCTTTGCTTAATTGTTCGAAATTGTATATCAACAATGTTTGTGTGGTACGACGTTACGTCTGAGTTACATAAGCAGCAAGTAAGCAAATCAACCACTATACAAAGATGTTCAAGATAAATTATTTTCGCGCAAATGGCTCGTTATAAAAAACAAATAACAAATAACAAAAAAACAAAACGTTGAAACTCACAGCTTGTCCTGACCAAGTTTCGTAATAATTAATTAATTTAAAGCATAGCTCTAGTACAAAAGTTGAGAAAAAAAAGGACTTAGGTGTTCAGGAGGTACTTGGAGGAGTGGTCCAAATTAAAAATCCTTTCTTAGTGCTCATTTTCACCGAGAATGGAAAATTTTGTGAAAATTTCAACCTTCTAACTCTTATCGTTTAGTCTGTGGGCCTCTCAACAATCAGTCAGTCAGTCAGGACAAATTTTTTTTATATATATAGATAAGCACGCTCCAGGTCATAAGTGTATGGGAGGTGCCCCAAGGAGTTGTCGGATCGGGTCCAAATTTTGCATCCATAATTGTACACGCCTCCATGTCCTGAACAAGTTTCGTAATAATTGATTAATTTTAAAGCATAGCTCTAGTACAAAAGTTGAGAAAAAAAAGGACTTAAGTGTTCAGGAGGTACTCGAAGGAGTGGTCCAAATTAAAAATCCTTTCTTAGTGCTCATTTTCACCGAGAATGGAAAATTTTGTGAAAATTTCAGCCTTCTAACTCTTATCGTTTAGGCTGTGGGCCTCTCAACAATCAGTCAGTCAGTCAGGACAAACTATTTTATATATATATAGATAAGCACGCTCCAGGTCATAAGTGTATGGGAGGTGCCCCAAGGAGTTGTCGGATCGGGTCCAAATTTTGCATCCATAATTGTACACGCCTCCATGTCCTGAACAAGTTTCGTAATAATTGATTAATTTTAAAGCATAGCTCTAGTACAAAAGTTGAGAAAAAAAAGGACTTAGGTGTTCAGGAGGTACTTGGAGGAGTGGTCCAAATTAAAAATCCTTTCTTAGTGCTCATTTTCACCGAGAATGGAAAATTTTGTGAAAATTTCAACCTTCTAACTCTTATCGTTTAGGCTGTGGGCCTCTCAACAATCAGTCAGTCAGTCAGGACAAACTATTTTATATATATAGATAAGCACGCTCCATAACATAAGTGTATGGGAGGTGCCCCAGGGAGTTGTCGGATCGGGTCCAAATTTTGCATCCATAATTTTTTTACACGCCTCCATGTCCTGACCAAGTTTCGTAATAATTGATTATTTTAAAGCATAGCTCTAGTACAAAAATTGAGAAAAAAAAGGACTTAAGTGTTCAGGAGGTACTTGGAGGAGTGGTCCAAATTAAAAATCCTTTCTTAGTGCTCGTTTTCAACGAGAATGGAAAATTTTGTGAAAATTTCAGCCTTCTAACTCTTATCGTTTAGGCTGTGGGCCTCTCAACAATCAGTCAGTCAGTCAGGACAAACTATTTTATATATATAGATAAGCACGCTCCAGGTCATAAGTGTATGGGAGGTGCCCCAAGGAGTTGTCGGATCGGGTCCAAATTTTGCATCCATAATTGTACACGCCTCCATGTCCTGACCAAGTTTCGTAATAATTGATTATTGTAAAGCATAGCTCTAGTACAAGAGTTGAGAAAAAAAGGACTTAAGTGTTCAGGAGGTACTTGGAGGAGTGGTCCAAATTAAAAATCCTTTCTTAGTGCTCACTTTCACGGAGAATGGAATATTTTGTGAAAATTTCAGCCTTCTAGCTCTTGTCGTTTAGGCTGTGGTCCTCTCAACAGTCAGTTAGTCAGGACAAACTATTTTATATATATAGATGTAATATAATTTATTCGCAGCTGTATAACAATTACTAACCTTTAACAACCGCACCAGCCGGTTGAATGTTGTTCCACTGTTGCTGAAGACGCTGTGAATACAATTTAATTCTATCCGAGTACTCCTGATGCTCCAATGTTTGTGATTCCAGTGCACCAACATTGATCATGTTACTTAAGCGCAGTAAAAAATAACACAATTAGTATAAAATATAACATTGAATGAGATATTTAAACATACATTGCTGTGTTTTGTACTAATCTAGACAAAGCATTTTGGTCGTCTTTCCTAGGCAGAGACTGTGAATAATCATTGCTTAAATCAGCAGAGTTACTTCGCCGCAACGCTGGGCTTTGATGAACTGAATCTGCCAGAAGATGTGTTCTTTCACTAGGTTCAACGCCCTACAACAAGAAGATAGAAAAAACCTTCACACAAATAGTGTTTTAAAAAAAGCTTACTTGGCTGCCTCGGTCGTCCGTACAATTCCAACAGTTGCAGATTGAAGATAGATATTCAAAAATTGATCGAACGCATTCCATTTTTAATTTGTTAAAAGTGCATTTAGATTATCTGAAGTTCGTTATAGTGATGTAAAAGAACATCGATGCATCAAACATCGATGATTTTTGGGTGATATTAACCAAGCTTCGGTAAACATCAACTATTAATAGAAGCATTCCCTTAAAAAATTAAGACATAAGTTTTTTTTACATGATGCAGCTAAATGCATGCAACTTTATCTTGACAGTTGCTGCGAGCTGCATATCTTATCTACATGCTTCAGCTTATTGCAGGTTTCTGTTATATTATAAAGCATTTACACTGAAGCCTAAAGACAATTTTAAATTAAATTTAAAAATTAAGTCTTAAGTTAAAAAGATGTGGCCTTTACATTTGAAAATACATAGCTACTCTTCCATGTGCTATTCTACCGTCTAAAATAAAGACGTTCTTTTACCGACTTATCGACACGATTCGGCTCAAATTACACATGTTTAAATCAATAAGTCCCAATTTCTCAATGTCCGTTTAAATATTCGTTTAGCTAAACGCAAATTTAATTTAATGGTAGAGTTAAACGATTTGGTTTTCTCAAAGCCAAATTTACCCTTTATCGATAAGTAACTATCGCCTTAACAGCGTTGTCACATATATACACATTGTGCCAAAAATAGCTAGCGGTTCAGCTGACTTTTGCTGTTTTCCGGCAACATTGTGTGATTTCTGTTTTAAATCCCACATATGATTAACTTAAGCACAAAAAAACTTAATTGTTTACCTACACATTGTTTACCCTTGCACATTGGTACAGCGGAAATTGATAGATGAGTGTTATTAAATTGATTTTGAATATTGCGTACAAATGTATGGTATTATAAGATAAAAAAAAAAACAGCGCACAAACATAGTGTTTTTTTTTTAAAAAAAAAAACCCAATTTTGTTATGTTTTTTTTCTTATGGTTAGTTTGCTCAGAACGTTGTCTTTGCTTAAGTTTGCTACTATTACAAGAAGTCACTTAATGTATAAGTATCACAAGGTAAATTAAAATACTGACCAAACGTGAGGAAAAAACATTAAAAATATGATTTTTTTTTTATTTTTTATTGCTGGTTTTATTTTTTGAATCTTTCCTTTTAATAAGGAAACTAACAAAAAGTTTACAAATCTTACAAGTATTTCTTAGTTAACTATACAAATAGTTGGTGGCCGCGTACCTCAACTCATCGCTGGGTCGGAAAGTCATTACGACGAAGACGGGATCGGCTGCTTGAGTTTGAGAGTCCTCAAGCAAGATAGTTTGGGTGCGATGACAGCTTGCCAAGGTAATTTTTCTTGTAGTCCGCAATTACTTTCTTGATTGGTGGGACGTTTAAGTCGTTTTGAATGTTTTCGTTGCGAACGTACCACGGTGCCCCGGTGATAGTTCTCAGGATCCTTGACTGGGCTCTTTGGACGATGTCGATGTTACTGCTGCACGCATTACCCCATAGCTGGCATCCATAGGTCCAGATTGGTTTAAGAACAGAGTTGTAGAGCAGGACCTTGTAGTCAAGGCTTAGCGGGGAGCGAGCGTTGATAAGCCAGTGGAGGCTATTGGCTTTTAGTTTTAGTTGTGTTCTCTTGGCTTCAATGTGCCTGCGCCAAGTAAGCCTTCTGTCCAGGTGTACTCCTAGGTACGTTAAGTGGTGGACAATCTTTCTTGTTAAGGGTGAAAGTTGCATGTTTACATTTTTGTTCGTTAACTTTAATTCGCCAGTCGGATAGCCATTTTTCCACGTTAACCAGATGACGAGCGAGTTGCGATGTGGCTTGCACAGGACATCTAGATCGGCTAAGAATAGCCGTATCGTCAGCAAAGGTTGAAGTTGTAAGTCCCCTGCATGTAGGAATGTCAAGCATTTTTCGAAGAGTTTTGATAGACACGATAAAAGGCTTATAGGTCTATACGACGAGGGTACTGTTTGATCCTTTCCCAGCTTTGGTATCATTATGATGATAGACTTTTTCCATCTTTCTGGGAAATGCCCGAGTCGTGTGATCGCATTGAATAACTGGCAGATAACACAGACGGCACAATAGGGAAGCTCAATAATCATCTTTGGTGTTATTAGGTCTAGACCCGGAGATTTTTTGGGGTTTAGTTCCTGATTAATAACTCTTGCGACTTCGTTCGGGCGAAATTCAATGGGCTCATGTTGTGAGTGGGTGTCGCTTAATACAGTCGGTAGAGCGAACGAGTTTGTAGCAGGGTTCGGTTGGAAAACTTTTTGTAGGTGAACAGCAAACGTGTTGGCTCTTTCTTCATCGCTTCGGGCCCAGCCGCCAGCTTGGTTTCTTAGGGGCATCTCTGCTTTTGTCGGTTGGCTGAGAGTTGGGTGAGCTTTCCAAAGTGAGTTTTTCGAGCTGGATGTTGATAATTGCTCAATGTATCGGCGCTGGGCATGTTCTTCTTCAAGTGTTAACGCTTTGGTTAGTTTACGTGTAGCGTTTTTTAGCTTTTGCTTAGCTGACGGCGATCTTAGACATTGCCACTCCCGTCTTAGTCGCCGCTTATCAAGAACGAGCTGTTCAATTTGGTGATTTGTTTTCTTTTGGGTGGGTGCCGCAATTTTCGCTTTCGGTGTTGACATACGAGCTGCTTCGACGAAGACTGACTCAAGTTTGTTTGCAATAGAATCAATATCAGCTTCCACTTTCAGATGCGTATTAAGTTCGATGTGTGAGCTAACATATTTCTTGTATCTTAGCCAGTTAGTTTTTTGTGATGTCTGCTTACCCGGGCGATTTGCAAACTCTGGGTGTCGTTGAAGTTGAATTAGTACAGGCGACTGGTCAGACGATAGCTCCGAAAGACATTCGGCGCTTATAAGGTTGCGCGGAATATTTTTGGAGACTGCAAAATCAATTAAGTCGGGCAGTTTCTTGGGGTCCGTGGGCCAATATGTTGGTGTGCCAGGAGAGACGTGGCTGAGCCTGTTCTTTGGTTTCATAATTGCGTTGTACAGCTGCTTTCCTCTTGGAGTCACAAGACGAGATCACCAGTGAGTGTGCTTGGCATTATTGTCCCCTGCTGCTATAAAGTGTTCTCCTAAAGAGTCGAAAAATTCCATGAATTGGTCTTTAGATATGGAGTATCGCGGTGGGCAGTAGATGGCAGAAAGTACAAGTTGGTTACCACTATCCAGATGTATTTTTAGGGATGTGGCCTGTAGCAAACTCTTTGTGGAAGTGGTGCTTCAGCCGGCTTCTTATCAAGATACCAGTCCCGCCGTGCGCCTTGCCATCGGGATGGTTGGTTCCGTAGAATGAGTATCCGGTTATGGTAAAATTATACTTATTTGTAAGGTGTGTTTCGGAAAGTAGCATAATGTCAATGTGGTTGTCGAGTAGAAATTGAGCTAATTCAAGTTTATGCTGTGAAACGCCATTGGCATTCCACGTTGATATACGTAGCGAGGCCATTAATTATTTCGATTGTAGTGATACAAGCAACTGTACCAAAGTATTTTGATTTTGTAGTAAATTTTGCATAGTTTCTTGCATAAATGACATGAACCGTGATAAACTCTGCTGCATATTACATATCATTGATTCAAAGTTGCTTAGTGGCGGTTCCTGCGGTTTGTTGTCTCGTTCGTCGTTGAGTTCTACATGTTTCGCTTGTGAGCCTGGATAAAAAGTAGGAGGCATCAGTCCAGATCTTAAGGCGCTAGCATAGGTTGCGTTTTTAATAACAGGTGCGGGACCAAAAGATGACCTGGCTGCAGTCGAAAAGAAGACGTCAGGGTTGGACTTTGATGGAATGTATGATGGCGGTGCGTTTTGAGAGCGTGCTGTGTTCACGCGATGATGGATGCGAGACTTAAGCTCCTTGTAAATTGGGCAGCCTCTGTAGTTAGCTGTGTGGTTGCTTCCGCAGTTGCTGCACTTTTTTTTTGCTGGAGTCATCTTTGCTTGCTGGGCAGCTCGACGAGTCATGAAGATCGCCGCAAACCACACATACAGGGCGCAGCTTGCAGTAAGACCTTGTGTGACCATATTCTTGGCAATTCATGCATTGTACCGGGCCGTTACGTTTGTGTGGCTCTTCAACGGTGATTCTGCGGTGCAATAGGAACTGAAGCTTGTAAATGGGGTGCACCTCATTTTTTTTTTTTCATAATCAGAGCCTCAGGCTCAACCTCAATTTTAAAGAGTGTTTGTGGCTGCCTGGTTTTGTTTTGAATATTTAGAACTGATTTAACGGAGAATCCTTTCTCATGTAGCGCTTGTTTAATTTCATCCGTCGTAACATCAGGCTCGATTCCTTTCAATACAACTTGCAGGCCCTTACTGCTTTTAAGCTGGTACGTGTAAAAGTTTTTTTTGTTTTCTGTTAAGTAGGCCGACAACTTTCTAAAACTGTCTTCAGTTTTTGTCTGCACTTTAATCTCATGGATACTACCCCTCATTAGGGGGATGATGTGGAAATTGTCATTGCCAACGAGCTTTACAACATTGTTAACAAAAGCGCTAGAGCTTTTTTCACGTATGAATATCGGGGGAGGCTTTTGCTTTTTTTTGTCAACATTATCTTCAGGGGGCAAATCGACAGCGTTATCTGCCAGGATTTCAAATCTATTGGTATTGTTTGGTGCTTCGCCTATATTAGCGCGAGTAATTTTTGGTTTGTTTGTAGCTTGGTGGGGGCTTAATGTACGCTTGATCTGTATGTAGCGATCCATACCTGTCTGTATAGCTGGCTTCTCATTTGCGTTGTCTGCGGATTGTTCTGCTGACGGTGCAGCAGTTGTTGCGTTTGCTGAGCGGGCGGTCGGCACAGGTGCAGTTGTTGGTTCAGTGACAGTTACGTCAGATGTCAGAAGAGACGGAGAGCATGATCGTACTCTTTCGCGTTCTACGTGCAAGAGTTCGTTGTTCGCGTTTGGAGTTATTGACCGCGCGCGGTCAGATTTCGTTGATAGTACGGACGGTGACGGGGAGCACGAATGTTCAGAGTCGCCCAGTGAGGGTAAGACTTCCCTTGGTCGCTCGCTCTCCATATCTTGGGAGACCACAGCGATGTACTTGTTGTTCCGTTGTACAGAGAGCCGGCGTTCGTCTTGCTTGCGCTGTGCCACAGCGCGAATGCTACGTTGGCTCATTTTATTGAGCGGGGTAACGTTTATGGTTTTTTATTTCTTTGATTTTATTTATGAGTGATTGGTTTGAGTTTTAACTAAAAATGATCAGATATATGTATATATATGTAAATATATATATATTTTTTTTTAGTAGATGTGTGCAATTTGTGTGTAATTTTTTTATTTATTAATTTACTGTTTTAGCGTTAATAGCCGGAGCACAAAGAAAACACGTCTGCATGCGACGAGTGTCACTGATATGATGGAAAATTAGTTTAATTTCAGTTTTTTCGATATATTGGTTAAAATGACACCCAAAACATTGATTTTGGGGTTTACAGTCATCTAAGAACTTAAAGACGGACTTATTCTAAAAAACTTTGCCGAAGAAAGTTTACCAAAAAAGTCAACATTAAAAAAGATAGCGACCGAAGAAAAATGTGCCTTTCTCTTACAATGGACCACTTTGATAAAAAACTTCAACAAAAAATTTTGTATGAAACCATGATTATAACTCAAAAAACTAATGATGCAGTTCGATTCGAAGGACCCGAAATAGGGGGAATCCGTCGAGTCCGGTCTTGTCTTTTTTTTTTTACTATCACAGTGCTATTATTATGGCAAGCCAATTGATCTAAAACCCTTGCAAGAATGATTTTGCACGTAGATTTTGTAAGCCTTAACCGTTGTATAAATTTGGCATCTTCCAGTTCAGTAAAATGCATGGAAATAGAACACACTTTTATGTGATGACATATTAATTTAATAACAAAATAAATAAACAATTCACGAGACAGCTGTTTGCCTCATCGATAACTCTTAACGATATATCGTGACAAAAAATCAGCTTAAATTTTAAACGCCGGTAAGTTTGTTTTTCATTTACTCCTAACCGGACAATGAGAAACTCAAATTTGACTAAACGTCAGTTAGTTTACCTAACCGGACATTGAGAAATTGGGTCTTAATCATATGTTTAAGTAAAAATAATTTATATTTTCTAATATTGTCAATTTTGATCTAATTTATTAAAGTGGGCGTCGGCCAATTTAATTTAAACATAACACATAACTTATTTTGAATATTTTAATGCAAAATACCCCTATTCTAGGATTAGTTAACTAATTCATAATAAACAGGCATTTTTTTAAACATGCCCTTTCTAATCTATATATATAAAATAGTTTGTCCTGACTGACTGACTGATTGTTGAGAGACCCACAGCCTAAACGTTAAGATCATTTTCACAAAATATTCCTTTCAGGTTGAAAGTGCGCACTAAGAAAGGATTTTTAATTTGGACCACTCCTTCGAATACCTCCCATACAAAACATGTCCTGAATTTATCACTTTACCTCATTCCACCACTCTGGCGCCTTATTGTCGCAAACAAAACACATGACCCATTCCACTACTGCCGTCTGTACAAGCGATCGCCAGCGAGTTTAAAAAACACATGCGCTGTGTGTGTCTCCGTTTTTCTCTTTTCTTCTTTGTGCCTTTTGTTGTTGGGCTCGCAATGCTTCTTTTTGATGGTTTCATTGATTTAAAACAAAACAATTAAAACATAACTTGGTACGTCTAGAAAAGTTTTGCACATCAGAATATGTTACGGGGGTGGTTTTATGTACATACTTGCTAATTATCAAACAAAACTTAACACACAAACACAAATACCTTTTGCCATTGTTGTTTTGATATAATTTTGGAGCTGACATTTGTAACTTTGGTTGGTGTTGCAAATGCACATATGTACATAGTATGTACTACATACATATAAGTTAACAACAATTATTACAAAAGCTTTAGCACGTCAAGGCAAGGGCATCCAAAATGCACCTTACCAAAAACATCAGCATAATAACAGCGCATGGAAGACATCCGCCACGTGCGCTGTGTCAGCAAGTTCCACAATGCACCTGCACGGGAACAACAACCTACGCAGGCACCACCGTGGGACCGAATCTGGATACCCGACACCTAGAGCGACAGCAGCAGCAGCGACAGCTACAGCGGTAACGGCAGCGACGCAATTTTCAGTGTAAATACAAATTATAATTATTATAAGAGTTAGTTCGAAAAAAGAATAAAAATAAAGAACAATAGTTCTTTTTAATAAAAAACTCAATTTTTTTTCTTAATTGGCGCCCGAGCAGGGACCGGTTTTTGTCCTATCCTATCGTGTCGCGTACCAGTGCCGGAAAAGTCACATAGTGTATCCTCTGAAAGTGCCTTAAAAGAGCCACACCGCGAGTGCGATTTTAAAAGAGCCGATTCTCTTTCACGATTCTTTCCAAAGACATAACCGGCCGTTTACCGTGGACGGATCTGTTAGAAAAAAATTCACAGATCACCACGCACACAAGTGTTCCCCAGGATCCCGAGTCACCTACTGCACCGCCGCTTCGCTGCACAGCCGCAGGACAAAAAGGAATTCATCCAAAGAACCAGCGCGGGAGAGTCGCCGGATGTTTTGTATACTGTAAGCTTAGCGTTTAAGTGATTTGAAATTAAACATATAGAAAAATAAGCAAAGAAATTTAACGAAAAATACAAGCAGATAAATAACTAACAATACGGAGAATAAAATCAATAGAAAATAAGAAAAGAAATTGCCCAAAAATACAAGACGTTAAAAAAGTTAAAAATTAAATCAATAAAAAAAAAAAATTGAACAAAAAAATACCAGATGGTAAAAATAATTAATATAGTTAAGAATTGAACGAATAGTAAGAAAAAAAAAATCATTTAAGTTATCTTCAACATACTGGTAATCTATAATAGTGAAGTGACCCCCAAAAAATAAAAGCTTGCGCTTTGATAATTGCTGTGAAAGATTCTCACACGCCGAATCGTGTTACAGTTTACAGTTTTTCCGCGCAATTGAAACCGAAATCTCATTCCACAGTTTCGTTAACAACATGCCAGACGGTATAGTAGACGCCATGGCAAACCTAGGCATAGATGGGGGCACAGGCCAGGCAACGGGCGGACATCCAGGTACTAGTAACCCAGTAACAAGTCCCGCCCTACGAACAGTTATAATGAATATGATAAGAGAAACGATTCAAGACAATGTAAATCACCCAAACTTCGGGCATGAGAACCTACGTGATATTCCATTTGTTAGACCCAGAGTGGGTGAAGATCAAGAAAAAATACCAGAAATAGCAAGGCTAATCAGAGTATTCTCAGGAGATAGAACCACGTTCAATTCTTGGAAAAAGAATGTTGAACGAATTATGAGTATTTATTCAGGACAAGAACATTCCTATAAATATTATCTGATGACCCTATTCGTACGTAACAAAGTAATTGGTGAAGCTGATGAAGTCTTAGAATCATACAACACCCCAATGAATTGGAAAGCTATTTCCAAATGCCTGACGGCACACTACGCTGATAAACGAGATTTAAAGACACTCGAATATCAAATGTTCTCTCTAAAACAAGGGCGTATGACAATAAGCGAATTCTACCAGGCGGTCTACCACCAGTTATCACTGATCCTAAACCAAATAGGAGCACAAGAAGAATCTCCAGGGACTATTAGAGCCTTAACCGACAACTATCGAGGTAAAGCTTTAGATACGTGTATAAGAGGTTTAAATTGGGATCTGTCAAGACTACTGGCCATCAAAGAGCCAAGGGATATAAGCCATGCTCTTCACTTATGTAGTCAGGTTGAGAATCAAGAACAACGAAATTCTTTTGTGCCTAGAATAGTGCAACAACCCCCACCTTTGCCACCTAGACAAACAGCGATAAGATTCGCGGCACAAAGACCCTTACAGAGTATAAATCAGTGGAGAAATTTCGAGCCTAGACTTTTCTATAATCCACGATCCGGTAATTATCAACATCAAGTACCCAAGACAGGGTCATTCCCTAGCAATCCAATTTCCCGATCTACGCAGCCTCAATTCGCTTATCAACAGCAACCGCCTGTCCAAGGCCAACAATACGCTGCGCCTCCTAGACCATTCGGTCCAAAACCAGAACACAAGCCAGAACCTATGGAAGTAGATCATTCTATTCGATCAAGAAATCTCAATTACATGAACAGGATGCAAAATAATGATTTAGCAGGAAAACCGCAAGGTCAAACAGGACCACTTCAAAAGTATCAGAGGCAGTTTCATGCAACTACAGGCGAACTGGAGCCAGTTACAGAAGAACAACAACATGACGCACTAGTAGAGGAATCTGCACAGGCCTATCTAGAGTATCTAGAACAAATAGGAGCAGACGGCTTATCAGAAGCCGCGCCATATGAAAACGAAAACGAGCATGCCACAGAACTAGTAGACACTGCCGACATTAATTTTTTAGACTAAACAGTTCCTCGTTGCCTTATTTTGACTGTAAGACGAGGGACGGAAAGACATTTAAATTTTCTAATTGATACAGGGGCAAACCAAAATTATATTCAAACCAATTTAGTACCGAAACCTAAACTTAACGAAAACTCATTTTTTGCAAACTCTGTCGGCGGAAAAACAAAAGTAACTCATCATACTTATCTTAGCTTATTCAAGCGCGACCAAGAACCAATCAAATTCTTTATCCTCCCTACCTTAAAAACGTTTTATGGTATATTAGGCAACGATACCCTAAAACAGTTTAACGCAGTCATAGACGTTCGAAATAACGTACTGGTAATAGATGGGAACTATAGAATAAACATCAAGCAATTGGCTACTCAAGCAGTTAATAATATTAAGGTCAGGGCTGAGCACATGTCGGTAGAACAGAAAGAAGTCATGGATCGGTTGACCAAGACGCATGCAGAGCTATTTGCCGAACCCGACGAAAAGTTAACTTACACAACAGCAGTAACAGGTGAAATAAGAACCACGTCAGACACACCAATATACAGTAAACATTATCAGTATCCTGCTTCTTTAAAAGCAGAAGTAGAGAATCAAATAGACCAGTTGCTACGAGATGGCATAATAAGACCTTCAAGGTCACCGTACAACGCACCCGTGTGGATGGTGCCGAAAAAACAAGACGCTTCAGGGCAAAGGAAATTTAGGTTAGTAAAAGACTACTGAAAACTTAATAAAGTCACTATATCGGATCGATACCCAATACCAGATATTGGGGATATCATAGCGCAACTGGGTGACAACAAATATTTTTCCGTACTGGATCTGAAAAGCGGGTTTCACCAAATTCCTCTCAAGGAAAAAGACATAGAGAAAACCGCTTTCTCAGTAAATGGTGGGAAATTCGAGTTTACAAGGCTACCCTTTGGTCTCAAGAACTCCCCATCAATATTTCAAAGGGCCCTAGACGATATTCTAAGGGACCACGTCGGTAAAAGATGTTACGTTTACATCGACGACATCATAGTTTTTAGTAAATCGGAAAAGGAACATGCCGAAAACCTAGAGAAGATCTTCTCCACTCTTTCTGAAGCCAACATGAAAGTCAATTCTTCCGAACAGAAGTCGATTTCCTAGGCTTTTCAACTTCAGCTGATGGTGTTAAAACCAATGTCGAAAAGGTGAAAGCAATACAGCAATTCCCAGAGCCTAAAACATTGCGAGGTTTCTTAGGACTTAGTAGCTATTACAGACGTTTCATCTGTGACTACGCCAAGATAGCGAAACCACTTTTCAATCTACTCAGGGGAGAGAATGGGCGCTTATCAAAAGATGTTTTTAGTAAAATACCGATCGCCTTAGACCAAAGTGCTTTAGATGCCTTTCAAAAGATAAAAAACACATTAGCTTCAGAAGATGTAACACTAGCTTACCCCGATTTAAAAAAGAGTTCCACCTCAGTACGGACGCTTCGAATTACGCCATTGGCGCAGTTCTGGAACAGAACAGGACCAATTACATTTATTTCTCGTACGCTTACAAGAACCGAGGAAAACTAAGCCACGAATGAAAAAGAAATGCTGGCAATAGTATGGGCATTGTATACTCTACGCATGTACCTTTACGGTACTTCTAAATTGATTATCTATACCGACCATCAACCATTGACATTTGCTCTGAGCAACAAAAACCGCAATGGTAAACTTAAAAGGTGGAAAAGCTACCTTGAAGAGTATAATCATGAACTCCACTATAAACCAGGCACATCAAACGTAGTGGCTGATGCGCTCTCAAGAAACCCCACAGACACGCAGATAAACACCACAACTGCATCGATCCATAGTGACGAAAGTTCATCACACAACTTAATACCAGCCATGGAAGTACCAATCAATGTATTTAAGAACCAACTTTTTCTGTTAACATCCGAAGAGGAATCATATAGATTCGAAATACCCTTCCCACAGTACCACAGACACATCGTCAAAAAGAGAACCTATACAGAGTCCGATTTAATAAATATACTCAAAGAGAGATTAGACCCAAAATTAATTAATGGATTATTTACCTCCGAGAGCATAATGGGAAAAATACAAAATATATTCCCCATTCACTTTGATAACTATAAAGTGAGGTATACTCAGAAAAAAGTAACGGACGTACCGTAAGATGGAGAACAAAACGAACGAACGGAAAAAAAGTTAGTTCTTACAGCAATAGACAAATTTTCTAAATACGCACAAATAAAGATAGTTAGGTCAAAGGCGTCAGAAGATTTAAAAATTCCTCTCAGGGAAATCATGATAGCTTTCGGAATGCCACAATCGGTTGTCATGGATAATGAAAAGGCTATGAATTCGGCAACGATCAAGTTCTTACTTAAAGATCAACTGAAAGCTACAGTCTATACGACACCCCCCTTCCACAAGCAATGGACAGATAAAGCGATTCCATTCGACAATGACCGGAATTATGAGATGTCTCAAAAAAGATGACGATACAGCTAGTTTCGAAGATTTAATCTTTAAAGCCGTACAAGAGTACAACCAGACAATTCATTCCACCACCAAGAAAAAACCTATAGATTTATTTTGTCTCAAACCCAACATCAGACCCACAGGAACTAAAGAAAACCAGAGAACATAATAGTAACAAAATTAAAGAAAAACAGGAAAAAGATCTGACATTTCATAACAAAAAGAGAAAGGCAATGATTGAATACAAAGAAGGGGATATAATCTACGTTAGAATAGATAAACGGTTGGGTTCAAAGTTGACGCCGAAGTATAAGAAAGAAAAAGTCGCATTAGATCAAAATACGACAGTCAAAACACAATCAGGAAAAATAGTTCACAAAAATAACAATAAATCTTAATATCCATCCATCCACAGGTTATTCGTACCATTATGCCATGGGTTGGCAACAGTCCTTGACTACTCTCACTCGCAGCTAATTCCCATAAAAACAGGAATTGCAGCGTTGCAGAATAGCGAATTTACGAGTACGAAACCGCCACTTGGAAACTAGAAGAGGCCGTACTAAATGTGAGCCGCGAACACCAGTTGTACCCTTTTTTAGAATACGAGCTGAAAACAATAAAAAGTGATTTACGTTGACTTAGGCCATCCAAAAGGGCGACCAGGTCTATAGATGCGTTAGGGACAGCATGGAAGTGGTTGGCTGGCACGCCGGACAAAGGTGATCACGAGATCTTAATAGCAAAAATCAATGAGCAACTAGTGAACAACAATAGACAAGTAATTATCAACAAAGCCCTAAGCAATAGAATGACTGAAATAAGCAAAATTACAAATGCCATCCTCAAATCAACTCAAGAAGATAAAATATTAAAAGAAGAGGCAACGGCCGTTCTTAGATTCAAATTACAAATTTTTAAAGAAGATTTAACCAATTTAATACACGCACTAAATTGGGCCAAAACTAATACTGTTAATTCTATAATATTATCAGAAGCTGAGGTTACTAAAGTAGAAAAAATATTAGAGAACGAGGAAGGCATGTTTATCAATGTGGAAGAATTATTAGAATTTGCAAAAATTAAAAATAGCCACAAACGGCAAAAATTTACTTTACATGATAAACATACCTTTAATCGGAAAAGAACCTTGCTTCTCGATAATTATAAAACCAGTCAAACAGGGCAATGTTTTTTATAAAATAAAATACCAAAATATTCTTATGTGCAACAAAACTGTGTACGCCTAAATACATAAGTGTCAAACCCATAGCGATAAAACAATTTGTAATAGAAATAATATCCAAAATTTAAGTAACAACACCTGTATTACTCCACTTTTGCAAAACCGAAAACCATATTGTAAATCCATAAATAACCAACACATCCCAGACCACGAACAATTAGTTGCCGGTATGATACTGTTAAATGACTACGAGGGAAAAATACGAATAGACGAGGATGAGATGGAACTTCAGGGAACTTATCTAATACAGAGGACGAATATAAAGTAAGAGAAGCAGAAGCGACTCCCCCACTTTTCCAAATGTTGGCAGAAAACAGCAAGATCAATGAAATATTGTCTCTACAAATGCTTAAGGAGATTAACATCAACAACACGAAACAACTGGAGATGTTGAGGAAGGCAAACTTTAACACGACAACTATCAGCCTGTCACTCTCTGGACTTTTGATGTTCACATTGGTCACAATCGCAATATGGAAAGTGAGTCAAAAACCATCCAAAAATACCATCAGACGAGATTAATGGAGAACGTAAAGAGACAAGTTCATCCGACAACAAAACCCAACAGCGCTTTTACATCGCGACCGAGGACGTCCGCGTTTAAAGGGGGAGGAGTTTACAACAATTATTACAAAAGCTTTAGCACGTCAAGGCAAGGGCATCCAAAATGCACCTTACCAAAAACATCAGCATAATAACAGCGCATGGAAGACATCCGCCACGTGCGCTGTGTCAGCAAGTTCCAAAATGCACCTGCACGGGAACAACAACCTGCGCAGGCACCACCGTTATTGTAAGAGTTAGTTCGAAAAAAGAATAAAAATAAAGAACAATAGTTTTTTTTAATAAAAACCTCAAATGTTTTCTTAATTTATATATAACAAAAAATGCAAGTGCAAATATATGTACATATATACAGTGCAAAAACAAACGCACTAACAAATAGAAACTTAAGAAAATGTAATCTGCATACATATGTTTGTTTATTTAATGCAAAAAAGTTGTATAGATATGTACATATGTACATTGAATTTGTATTTGTTTTTTATATCGAGCCCTTTGCGCGAAAATAATTAATCTTGAACATCTTTGTATAGTGGTAGATTTGCTTACTTGCTGCTTATCTAACTTAGACGTAACGTCGTACCACACAAACATTGTTGATATACAATTTCGAACAAGCAAGCAAAGCACATATGTTAGTTTTTATGGATTTTGTAAAGTATGAGGGTTTTGGGTATAAATAGGCAGGCAGAAGGGGTAGGCGTGACATTCAAATTTGTGATGCATATCTGTGGCGGATGGCACCTTCTATCCCCCTATCAAGTTTGGAGATTCTAGCGCTAAAAATGAGAAAGATATTTAGGTGGGCGGTATAAGTGGGCGTGGCATCTAATATTGAACATTTGATACGGATGTCACTAACAATGTTTCCAAGTTTGGTGACTCTAGCCCAAAAACTGAAAAAGATATAGAAATTTCAGATTTTACGAGGTGGTTGGAAAAGGTGGGCGTGGCATATAAAACTTTGATGTGGATCGGTTACGGATGTTACTAACAATGTTTCTAGTAAATTTGGTGACTAGCCCTAAAACTGAAAAAGATATAGAGTTTTCAGATTTTAGGAGGTGGGCGGTATCAGTGGGGCGTGGCATCCAATTTTTTGATGCATATCTTTGTAAGACTTCAGCATCTACCTTCCCATCAAATTTCGTGAGCATAGCTTTAAAACTGTGGGAAATACAGTCATTTTCGATTATAACTGAAGGGGGGCTGGGGCGGAAGAGGTGGGCGTGGCATCCAAACTTTCGATGAAGCTTGTGAGGAATGTCTTCGGCTATCTTGCCCACAAATTTGGTGACTCTAGCTGCTTTAATTTATATATATATGTCGGATTGGAGTTGCGGCCATCCATCACACTAAAGCCGCCTCTGAAATATTTCTGCGAGTTGTGCATTTCCTCGGCTGTGACATTTCGTGACCACTCTTCTATGACGCTCAGCAACTACTGAACTATTTCACAATATTGCATCATCCAAGCATTGTCTGAAACGCAACTGATCGAATTCGCCGCGATTGCTCTCTTTCTCTCTTTCTAACACGTTGTCACGCAGAGGCTACGCGAAACAGAGAGCTCTGCTGAACTCGCTCTTACAGTAAACAGAAGACGGAGATAAAAAGGATGAGACAAAAACGGCATACACACTTCATTCAACAGAGATTCCAACATTCAACAGAGATGACAAAACTGGCACATGCTGCTGTTTCCCCCTTAACAAAATTAATAGCGATTCGACACGGCCTTCCTGACCATCACACGTCCTCGTGTGTAACAAAAGATTCAAAATAAAGTAACTCAGTCTGAAAAGAGTCCATCCAAAATAAATCAAAAGTATTAGTTAAACGTAACTTTTCATAATCCACATTACAATTATTATTATTAATATGCTGACCAACCTAACTGACAGAAGTGAGAAGGAAACCCATACTACGAAGACTGACTGCGGATTCCAAAGATATGTTAACTTTGTACCAGGACAGCCCATCGGCTTACCGAAATGCCGATCACCAGACATCACATAAGTCAACACATTAACACGTGTACCTATTACCACTGGCAATTCGACATGGGGCCCACCTAAGGGTTTGGCGTTCCAACTAACGCATTGAAATCCATCAACGCAGATTATTCGCTTGAGTCCTCAAACGGATTCGTGTCGTCTCTTTGCACGTCTTCTAACTCATTGGAATCCACCAATGAATCTCTGACGTATCTTTCAACGTCTTCGCTCTCATTGGAATCCACCAATGAATCTCTAACGTATCTTTCAACGTCTTCGCTCTCATTGGAATCCACCAATAAATTTCTAACGTCTCTTTCGACGTTTTCAGACACATCACACATATCCAATTCCTTAGGAATCTTTTCTGTCGGCATGCTCCTTAAAGCTTCATGCGCATACTTATATGTCCGCTTATTCACCAAAGACTCCTTCCAGCACCTCTGTCACCAAGAATGGACCTTTAAATTTTTGGTTTAACTTTGTTTGGTGTCTCTCTTCATTTCTGAGTAGAACATAATCGCCAACCATAAAATTCTTAAATTTAGCTGTGCTCTTATCAAATCTAACTTTATCATACAATGCATTTTTCTTCATATTTCCTTTGGCCATATTTCTTTCAATATTTCCAAATGCGCATTCCTTAAATCAAGCATTGAATATCTTGGGTTTCTTGAAAGAAAACCCAGCCCGTGATAACATTTTTAAAACCGTTCTTAGCCTTGTTAATGCTTCCTCTTTGGTTTGTGCAATAATCATGATGTCGTCCATATAGACGATTACGTAAGAATAGGATCTCACCTAACGCTTTTATAATTGCCCGCTGAAATACAGATGGGCTTTTTAACCCAAACAGCATAGTTAGGAATTCGTATTGGCCATCTGGTCCAACGCTGTACGCTCAATCGAATTTGGATTAATAGGGATCTGGTGGAACCCGCTGGCCATATCCAAACAACTAAAGAATCTTGCTCCACGTAGCCTAAAATTTGATCGCTAATTAGCGGCGGGTATTTTTCAGCAACTGTGTTTGCATTTAGCTCGCGGTAATCTATACAAGACGATCTGATCCATTTTTTTTTAACGAGTAGCATAGGACTGGCAAATGGGGAACTACTGGGGCGAATTATATTGAATAATAGCAATTCCTTAATTTTATTTCTCACTATTTTTTTTTTTATACTAAGCCTGTATGGTCGTTGTGTACAGTTTTAATTGGGTCAATTAAACGTATTTTTATCGCCAGTTGTGACGGGTTTTCGGAAATCCGTCTATAAATGATTTTGAAAATTCATTTAAAATATCTAACAAATTTTTTTATCTACACCCACAATTCGGTATCCACATTAGCAAGATTGACATTATTTTTCAAAGCAGAAAGGGTATGTACAGACTTAGTCTTACATAATTTGATTTCATCATTTGTTATCGTAGCACTAAATCCCTGACTTAAGATTTCTCGACCAATTATTATATTGTAATTAATGCAACTGTTAAGTACTACGTGAAAAAGGACTTCAAGACAGTATTCACTTATAACCACTTTTGACAAAATTTGTAATGTACTAGTGACAGTATTATTTCCAATACCCTTTAATGTAACGATGTTATTAACTCGTGTGCCTGAGGTTTCTAGCACAGATTCCCTTACGGTGAACACTCGGCTCCAGAATCGAAGCAAAATGGATACGACTCACCGGATGAAATCAATGTTCCAATTGGCTCGCACATGGCATAGGTTAACGCGTTTTCGTCCGTTTTGCTTTGGCTTCCCATCGGCTGTCGTTTAGGGCACGCTGTGCAATATGCCCTCGTTTCCCATCTGTAGAGTAATTGGTCCAGTTTTGACTCGATGACGTGCAGAACTCGAACTTGGTCCTTGTGGCTTATGTTATTTTTCCTGGAGCGGCAGTCGGCTATTTTATGACCCATTTTTCCGCAGAAATGACATTTAACAGGTGTCTGCAGGCGCACTTTCTTGCTTACAAAATTTTCCGGATCGGAATGCTCCTTTCGCTAAGCAAACGAAAATGCCCTTAGCTCTTTTGCAACTCGTTGCGCGTCTTAATAGTGGTTTGTAAACAACGTGCGTTGCAACCGAGCATCTATGGTTGCCGAATGCGTAAGGCTACCGACACTGCAATTTCTTCTGGTGTCATTGTCTTCCATTTTGCCATAGGTAGTCCCAATCGGCTTCCATACGCGCCAGGCATTCGCCGTCATTTGGGCGGCTGTTTAAAACATTAAATACCGTCGCTGCTGGCGTTTCATTGCCTTCAAACTGAATCCATGTCATTCAATAAGGTCCACCGTAGAACACCAGGCAGATGCACCGGAACCAGCGGAATCAGGGTTGAACTTCGGGAACGCAACCGATTTGGACGCGCTTGGTGCCGCCTGCGCATCCTTCACGGCACCAAGCACTTCAATTAGACTGCGGTGCTGCACCTTCAGCAAGGCGCACAAACGGTCATCAGGATTGACTTGGGGCTGAGGCGATCCCACTTCTGATGTCGGATTGGAGTTGCGGCCATCCATCACTAAAGCCGCCTCTGAAATATTGCTGCGAGTTGTGCATTTCCTCGGCTGTGACATTTCGTGACCACTCTTCTATGACGCTCAGCAACTACTGAACTATTTCACAATATTGCATCATCCAAGCATTGTCTGAAACGCAACTGATCGAATTCGACGTAGAACCCTAAATTTAACACTTTGTCTGACGAAGACATGTACCAAGATATTTGCAAAGTTGCAAGGCTCTAGCTTCAAGGGTGTCGAAAAAAGTTGCGTTCATACAGACAGACGGACGGACAGACACCACGACGGACATTGCATAAACCCAATCTAATATGATATCTTTGATATCAAAGTAAAATGACGCGTCTGATTCTCAACCTCAATGGTGTCGTGAAAAGAGAATATTTAATACTTTGCTAATATGTTGTTAAACATAAACTAATTTATTTATTTTATATATATTGCCAAAATTTTGTAAAATCTATTCGCGCTGCGAAGCAAGCGGGGTTCTTACTAGTTACCAATAAACTTGCAGATTTAGAAATTATATTTTAGTATATATAGTTTAGTATTTTAGTATCTTAGTATAGGTCCTCGGCGGCCCTATACAGGCTAATGTGGATGCTAAACATCACCATTGATTTACGAAAAGTTTGCGTATTTGTGGCTCCATTCTTTTCCTCGCTTAAGGGCTTTTTACTCAAAATTTAACTTAATTTAATTCAAGGAAATGTATGCGTTTACTCTAAATTTTAATTATTTTAAGAATACAGTGTGTAAAGCGTGTAAAATTATTTGTGGTGTTCACCAGATCCGTTTCATCGTTTCATGTTTCATGCTTGAAACGCTTAGCTCGTGAACAGAATTAATCGTTTCATAGCGTTTCATACTTGAAAATTCAGCTGTTGTTTACTTTACTTTACTTAAATTTTTTGTCACTGTTACTGTTTACTCCGCTTAAACTGCCTAGATCTATAAAAAATGGCAATTGAAAGTGTTAGGGAAATAGAGGATATTGAAAGTGAGAAAAGCTCGTTGTTTAAATAAGTTTCTCAACACATGTTTTTAACATTTGAAATTTACTTTTGCTTGCGGCGGCCATCAATCATATGTGTTCACACTTTTTTGCACAAAATTATACCAAATTATACTGAAAAATAGTAAGCATCGATAGCAAATACCGATTAAATTCGTGCTCTTCCCATCTCTACTTTTATGAAACATGAAACACTTTTAGTATACATAGGCTGAGGTGTTTCATCGTTTCAGGAAATTTTTTAGATAAGTTGTTGTTGTAAGACGCATGAAACATAAAACATGAAACGATGAAACGAGCTGGTGAACACCCCAATAGTTGTTAACCCTCCGTTACATTTTGAATCGTTATTCAAACGCTTTTCTACTTGAGCTAATGGCATTTTATAAGCCCAAACTTCTCCTTTTTATACTTTGATACCAAAGGTATCTGGGTCCGTCATGGTGTCCGTCCGTCCGTCTGTCTGTGTGAACGCAACTTTTTTCGACACCCTTAAAGCTAGAGCCTTGCAACTTTGCAAATATCTTGGTACATGTATTCGTCAGACAGTGTTTAATTTAGGGCTCTACAACCTTAGGGGGCCTGGGAAATCGATAACAAGTCTCAACTGCATCAAAAGTTTGGATGCCACGCCTACCTATTCCGCCCCCAGCCCCCTCCAATTATAAACAAAAACTATAGCCACTAAAATTGCCATGAAGGTAAATGCTGACATCTGACAAAGTTATGTATAAAAACATTGAATGCCACGCCCGCAAACAACAGGACATGCCCCACCGCCCTAAAAAAAAAAGAGAAAGCATGTATCTTTGCTAGTTTTTAAGCTAGAGTCACCAAATTTGGTATGAACATTGGTAGTGACATCCGTAACAGATCTGCATCAATGTTTTGGATGCCACGCCCTCTAATACCGCCCATCGCTATATCTCTGTTTTCGAGCTAGGCGCTTCAAATTTGGTATGAACATTGTTAGTGACATCCGTAACAGATCTGCATCAATGTTTTGGATGCCACGCCCACTTATACCGCCCACCTCTATATCTTTGTCGGTTTTTGCGCTAGAGTCTCCAAACTTGGTAGGGGGATAGAAAGTGCCATCCGCAGCAGATAAATGTAATGCCTACCCTTTCTGCCTGATTTTTATACCCAAAACCCTCATATATAACTATTTGCACTCAGAATCCTTAACACAGCTATGTAAAATGGTATCAAAGTATATCGCAGTCGGTTGCGTCCGATTGCAACGTTTTTACTTGTTATTTTATTTTATTTTTGATGTCTTTTGACTTTTTATCATTCACCAAACTATGTTTTTCAACTAAAATAATCAGCATATGCTCGTTCATTTGAATATTTAAATATGTAAACGTTTCGCATCACACTTTTTGATCAGCTGTTTTGTATTTTCAAGCTTATCAACACTAAAAAACTTAAGAATCTGCAACTTACAGGCTCAGAACTAAATTAAATTAAATTAAATTTTGAGTTAACGCTCACATTGAGATCGCATAGGTTTGATCACCTGTGCGTTGACCAAGGAAATACATAGCACTGGTGCCGGCTTTTTTGCTGCACCGCTCATTTCTATTGTGCCGTGCTTCATATCGCGTTCGGTGGGTGGTTCCTATGTTAACGAAGGCATTTCCATATTTTGCTTGCTTTTCACCTAGTATTTGTGGATAAAGGCTGTGAATACAGGCACCATATTTTGGTCAGCCATGTCAGCACTTGCCTATTTCGACATGGTGTCCTCGTATGTGTTTCTTATTAATCAAATCCCACGTGTTTGGGTTGATTATCACTTGAAAATTCTTGCTTTGCATTTATATTGCATATAGTACATTATATTGCGTCGGCACCATACTAGTCATGAAGATATCATTTGTGGACTTCCAGCCCATTCAGGGCTCCGAGCATATGCTGGCACATAGTGTAACTAACAAGGTGAGCTCATTTCGATCAGCTGACACCTTTTTGGGTCCGATTGTGGTCCCGCTTCGATACAAATAATCGCATAAAAAAATCGTTAGCACTGTATCAAAGGATTTCTTGTTGCTGTTACTGTATCTATATTTGTATTATTTATTTATAATGCGTAAAGAACAAGTTAAACTTTTTAAAATGCCCTGTATTGTGTAATTTGCTGCATTTCTACCACATATGGATGAGCCGATAGTCGAATAGTCGATAGGTTCTGGTCCCGCGTAGTGGAAATGAGCCCACCTTGTTAGTTACACTATGTGCTGGCACTAAGCGTTTTTGGTCTCTGCCAGATACACGATTTCGTTGGCTATCTACGCTCACGCACGGAAAACTTTGATCTGCTTTTCAAGACGCTGGTTTCAAGCATAATAAGCCTGGTTTTGATTGTGGGCACACTGCTAACATTAACTGGCAAGTTATCACAATGGACGAGTCGCTCTTATTCGCTGCTGGATCCAACTTATGCCAAAAATCATATACCAATAATCGCATCCGTCTCGGAGCATCAGCCCACAACAGGGTCATCATTTTACTTTGATCTGCAGATTCTTGTATTTGTTTCCCGCTGGCCTCTACTTTAGTTTTTCACCTCTGATGGACGCCAACATTTTCATCATTTTGTATGGCGTTACGAGTATATACTTTGCCGGCGTCATGGTGCGTCTAATGCTTTTGCTGGCGCAGGTTATGTGTGTTCTGTCTGGCATCGCCATATCCCATCTGCTGGCCAAGTACATTAAGAGCGTGGACACGTGCAGCCTTAAGCCGGCAACGGAGTGTTAGAGACAGCATAAGAAACTGGAACAGCAGAGTGGTGGCGTCAAGAGTGAGATGGCCATTGGATTTTTGTCCATTATAACACTAATGCTCATCGTTTATACGCTTTACTGTACTTGGGTCACCTCCGAGGCGTACTCCTTGCCAAGTATTGTGCTCAGCGCGCGCTTTCATGACGGTGGCCGCATCATCTTTAATGATTTTCGTGAAGGCTATTACTGGATACAAAGGAATACGCCTGAGAAAGCTCGCATCATTTCCTGGTGGGATTATGGCAATCAAATAACGGCAATGGCTAATCGCACAATACGTGTGGATAACAACACTTGGAACAATACACACATATCGCGCGTCTGTCTGTCTGTCTGTCTATATACTGATATATTCAAGGGTGTGCTACGAATGAAAACCATCCGAATTTCAACCAGAAACCAACCTGATCATGGTTTTAGGTGTGCCAGAGCGCTGTTTGAGACGCTTTTAAAGCTCCAAGCTGTTGGGTCAGTGTTTTGCTTAGTTTAAGCAAAATAAAACGTCTAATGCATAATACGTATATCATTTTAGAAAGGTAATTTTAAGCTTCAATGCATATTGTAAATACATTTAAATATAATAAATGCTTTAATTCATGAATTTTTATTTATATAAATCTCTAACAATTGTCTAAGAGATTTTGCCATTCGGTGTACAACATCTGTTCAAGCAAGATGTCATAGCAGAGTTGTCAAGCAGCACGAGTTACTTGGCGACAAAATATAAAATATTTATTTTGTATAAAAACTACAAGAGACAAAACTTTGCATACTTTATTTTCTTATTTATGAAACTGCACACAAATGTCCAGCGGTTAACCTTGAAAACAATGAAAAAATATTAAATACATTTTGGAAATTTTTTTAATTTAATTGTGGCAACTCTTATTTACCCCGAACAAAAATACCGAAAAGCTAATCTGCCAAACATGCGGAACAGGGAGGGCTTGTCCTCAGAGATTTTAAAATTTGCTCGAGCTAAAAACTCTGGAGTTTTTAAGCACAGCCCAGATTATTTGAATGTTGAAAGTCTTCATGTATATTGGTAATTAGGTAGCGTATGTATGATAAATAAAACCAGTTCATTATGAGTTTGTAAACTTATCCTAAAAAAGGGGCATAATGCCTTAAAATAGTCAAAACAAGTCAGAAGGCTCTAGTCGAGAAATCCCGACTAGGACATACCCTTAACCCTATACGTAATGCTTACAGTTACTTGTGTGTATTCTTCCAGTGATCAATATGATCAAACTTTAAACTGCGATATCTCAGGTGTTTCCTAACCGATTTTGATCCATTTTTTTTAAATGTTCATTATTTTATTCATGCATAACTGGGGCTCATATTCTTCACCCAATTTTGAATTCTCATCCCGATTTCCAATTTTTTGTTATCCCGGGATCCCGATTTGTAATTTTATTTTAAATTTTTTTTATTAAAAAATATTTTTCAAATTTTTATAATAACCTCGTTCTCTTTCTTCAAATTCAAAAACTCTTGTTTGGAGGTTGGTAGAAACAGAAATGTTATCGATAATTTGAAGGCAAACTTGATTCTTCCAATGCATAGTATACGAGAGTTTAAGTTTCAAGTTTAAACTCTCTAGCTCTTATAGTCTCTGAGATCGGCGCGTTCATACAAACAAAAGACGGACAGAATTTCGGAAACAGACATGTAAATGCTGCTTTAGATTTCGTACAAAAATCGGTTGTTGCAGCATAACCTCAGATTCACAATTTTGAAATTATGATTTTTGTTATCGATCCATTTTATATGAGAAATACTTTCATGGTTTTGGGGGGTTCAAGTTTGAGATCTCTAGCTCCAATATTCTTCTGAGATCTGTGTCATACAGACGGACAGGAATTGTGCTGTCAGAATATATTTATTTATAGGGTCATGCTTCTTCTGTCTGTTACATACATTTGCACAAAACCATTATACCCTTATTAGCCCATTTTATGGGTTAAGGGTATAATTAAATCTGCCGAACATGCGGAACAGGAGGAGCTTGGCCTCAGAGATTTTAAAATTTGCTTGAGCCAAAAACTCTGGAGTTTTTTAGGACAGCCCAGAAAAATGTGTGCGTGTTTATAATTTTTAACGTTACTAGTAGCGCAACGGTGAATCATACGAAAGGTTTGCTGCACCAGACAAAAAGAACAGAGTTAGTTAAAAAACGAAACACGCAAAATTGTTTTTGTTGTCTGCAGTGGCATATGACGTTATGCCTATGCTAGCAGCATATGACTATGTCGCCGAGTCATAGGCATAACGGCTTTTTTCCCCTGCGCCGCTCGTTTATTACCGTTATTGATTCTATTGCACACTTCATTTTTCTCCCAAACAAACTCTTTATCAGTGTTGCCAACTTTTGTTGAGCAAAAAAAGCTGTTTTTAGTAGGAAGATCCAACAAAAAAAGCTAAAAAAAATTTTGAAAAAAATCTGAAAATCTGATATTTTTTGCCTAGTTGCTTTAATTTTATAAAAAAAAAATGATAATTATTATCTTTGTCATTTGCTTGCACGGTGGCAGTCATTTTTTAAATATTTTTTTGGCAACTCATAGTCATGGCAGCATTTCTTCAATTAGCTAAGCAGTTATACTGCATTTGCAATAACTGCAATTAGTCTTGTTGTATTAAGCATGTCTTTTCGCAGCCAGGGGCTGAATTCCTTGCTGCTTAGTCACACATACCGGCATTCTTGTTTGTATTCTTTACGCATTGTCACTTTCAATTCTACACACAAATGATAAATATAACAAGTAAGAAGGCTCTAGTCGAGAAATACCGACTAGAACATACCCTTTACCCGATACGTAACGTGTACACTCATTTGTGCGTACTCTTCCGGTGACCAAAATAACCAGATTCAAACTGCGACATCTCCGGTGTTTCTAAAGTTTGAAGTCTCTAGCTTTTATAGTCTCTAAGATCGACGCGTTCATACAGACAGACAGATAGACAGACGGACATGGCTATATCTGGCTGTTGATGCTGATCAAGAATATACCTTCTTTATAGGGTCGGAGATGCTTCCTTCTGTCTGTTTCATACATTTGCACAAAACTATCATACCCTTATTTACCCATTTCATGGGTTAAGGACATACAAAGAGTAAAAAATAAGGAAAGGGAACTAGAGTTCTATCGAATTCTTCGCAATAAGATCAATTTAACTTTTTTGAAATATGAAACTAAGTTCCTTATTCTAGTTCAGTTAGTTCCACTCTTCGTTCATCGAAAATTTATCTAATGAACTATTTCGTTTTTATTCAACTACGATGAGCAGCTCTACATACGAATAATAGCTGAAAAATTATAAATTGGTTAGTAGAAAAAAGCGGGAAAAAAGCAAATTATTTTTAAAAAAGCCAGAATTCCCGCTGCCTGCTGTTTGGAAAATTTTCTCGCAATCGGACTTCCAAAAAAGCCAGATTTGACGGGAAAAAAGCGGAATTGGCAACACTGCACACAAATGTAGTTGGGTAAATGGGTTTACTCGACTAGATCCTTAATTATTTGTTAAAAGCTTTTGTTTACCAGCATAATTGCATACATTTATTTTAGTTAATACTTAACAAACAATTGGGAAGTTGCATGTATAAACTGATCGTCAAATTTCTTTTCTGAAAATCGTTCAACAGATGATCTATAAAGAAAAAAAATATATATATCGTCACGCCGTTATTCATTTCAATTAATTGCCAAATAACTAACCTTGCTGCACTTATAATATTATTATTTGTTTCTACAGAATTAATTAAAATTTCTAATATGCAGTTTGCATATTCCACAGCGTCCGTTGCAAGAAACCCATTTCGAGAGCCTGCAGATGTCTCGACAATATCAAGTAAGGGACCTCCTGACCTGTGAGCAATCATTAGCAGACCAGCTGCCATACATTCAACGATCCCAATTCCGAAGTGTTCATTCGACATGGTGTGAATGCCTATTTTAGCTTGTTGAAAAGTCTTTAATAGGTCGTCAAACGCAATGTTTACTTTAAACTCTATTGAATTTTCTAGAGATAAATGCTTTGCGAGATCTTGCATGTTGCGTAGTCGTTCATAATCTTCTTCATTACGGCAGGATCCTACTATTACAAGCTTTATTTGATTCCACAGAGCTTCATCTCGAGCCAGCAACGTCCTCAGCTCATACAGCACTTGTAATTGTAATTGATGATTTTTTTCCGGTCGAAACTGTCCGACTGATACTATTAATATCTCGTTACTTGTTTCAGTATGCTCAAGACTAGTAAGATGTTCTATTTCACAAGGTGGATACACTCGATGAATTTTTAATGGGTTATTCATCAACTTCATAACATGGTTCTCAGTCCAAGTTGAATTTACCATAATAGTCTCTGAACAGTGAGTTACCCACTTATACGCCTGAAGAAAAACTAAATGTTTTTGTATGCCCTATAAAATAAAAAAAAACTTACCTTAGAAAACAAGCGATAGTAGGTTAGCTTTAGCCATGTTAAAAAAGGATTACGCGCAACATATGCTTTGTGGTTATAAGACGGTTGACGATATTGCACTTTTTTAAGCATATCCGTGCTTATCAGGGGATAATGAATGTAACACCCCACTCTGGAGCCGGCTAAAAAACGAAAAACAGGAAATGTAAAGGAGTACCCCATTGTATCAATAAAAATATCTGGTGCAAATTTGCTAACAGCCTCTAAGCCCAAAACAATTGAGCCCAGGCTTTGTCCAAGCAAAGTAAAGTGTGGATACTTCCTCGCATCAATCCAATGACGCTGCTTAAGGAATACAAAAGTTATTTCGTCAAGTTGAAGATCAATATTAAATACGTTTTTTGCTTTTTGCAGAATGGAGCTTGGCGTTGAACCACTATCGCCTGTGTAAATAACTATTTTAATGTTATTGTAATTTTTCTGAAACGCAAAATTTATGTCAACTCAATTAATTTGAATATTAGAATGTCGGTACCTGCAACGCTCTAACCGCACACCACAGGACACGTTCGCCTCCTCCACCTGCATTGCAATATGGATGAAAAATCCCAATATTAAGAATATTTTTTGACTGGGAACGGTGTAATTTTTTTTTGCGATACAAGATCCACTGACGTAAGCAAATTAAAACTGTAAATGCTGAACCAAGCAGGCAACTGGCCACCCAAAACCTGTGTTAAGTGAATTTTTTTAAATAAAAATTATATTATTTTGTTTTTTTTTCCCACACTTACATCAAAACAATCGGCATATTTTTATTGTTTAGCTTTGTTGAATTTTAATTTATGCTTTATAAACAATAATTGGTGTTTATAGAAATGACCGTCAAGTTAGCAACAGTTCGACAGAAACGATTTTCGAGAGTCAAAGCCACAAATGTAAACATTTTCGAATGGTTTTCGACAAAAATCAAATAACTTATGATGCCGTTTTGTAAACATTTCATTATTTACGATTTTTGTTTAATTACAATTAATAATAATAATTATTTCACTTTTGAAAATGTGTAAGGCGCTGTTTACTCTCAACTTAACTTAATTTAAGGAAATGTATGTATATGTAGATGTATTAAGAAATTAGTGTGTCAATGCTGTAGAATTATGTTAACAGTGTTGTTAATATTTGAATATTTGTGAAAGTTTTGCATCACTCTTTTTGATCAGATGTTTGATTATCACGCTTATCAACTTTAACTTAACTTCAGAATCCGTACCCTGCAGGTTCAGAATTAAGTTAAGTTACTTTAGGTTCAGAGTAAAGGCCTGTTTACTTAAAATTTAATTTAATTTAATTCAGTTTAAGGAAATGTATGCGTTTACTCAAAATTTAATTTCATTTAAGAAAACAGTGTGTGAAGCGTGTAAAATTATGTTAGCAGTGTTGTTAACCCTCCGTTACATTTTGAATCGTTATTTAAACAGATTTTTACTTGAGCTAATGGCATTATATTAGCCCAAACTTCTAATTTTTAATTATTTTTTTGAAGTATTTTGACTTTTTATCGTGCAACAAGCATGATTTTCAACTAAAATAATTAGTTTATGCTCGTTCATTTGAATTTTTAAACGTTTTGCATCAGACTATTTGCTCAGCTGTTTTGTATTTTCAAGCTTACCAACACCGAAAGATGGTAATTATGCAGTTTGGTTACTTTTCCGAAAATGGCGGAATTTTTTTTTTTATAGGCACCTTCGATTGGTTGCCGCTAATGATATTCCATGGGGGGGCTGAAATTTCCATAAACTCCATGAGTTATGGGGTTTTGAAATTCTCATAGGTGTGTGTGCGTGCGTGAAAAAATGTGCCCGATAGTGTGATCTGCTCCGGAACTAGCCTGGTGCCATAGCAGTGGCGTGAGCCCTCGGCGTTTGAAGTTTAAATGCCGTAAAACTTTCAAACGCCGTAAAAGCAGTGGCTCCGCCACTGCTATTGGCACTGTTGGCTATGTTCGGGCAGATCACACAAACAAAAAATTTGTTTTTTTTTATTAAAAAACGTCATGCGCCTGCATGGAAACCTTTTCTATCATTTACAGGTGATAAAAACTCGTAAAAAAATCAGCCCGAAAATCGCTGGTGCCGTGATAATAAATATTTAACCATTTTCGTACCTTTACTCTGAAACACTCGTGTGTGTGTGTGTGTGTGTGTGTGTGTGTGTGTGTGTGTGTGTGTGTGTGTTCCCCCCTCTCCTAGCGTTCTTCAAAATCACGAATATTCTGATAATTTCAAACCCCATAACTCTGGAGTTTTGGGAAATTTCGCCTCCCCTGGAATATTACTTACTATGATGCAATCAACAGATTCATGTAAAAAAAAAAAAAATTCCGCCACTTTTCGGAAAAGTAACCAAACTGCATAATTACCGAAAAGATTTAAGAATCTGCAAACTGCAGGTTCAGAACTAAATTAAGTTAAAATAAATTAAATTTTGAGTAAACGCTCACATGGAGATCGCATAGGTTTGATTGAGTCAGCTGACAGTTAAATTAAATTAATTTAAATCTGGAGTAAACAGGCCTTAAATAAGTCAGTTGTTCGGATTGTCATATTGTCATATCTGTAGTATATTGGTTTTGTGTAATGTCCGTTATGGTGTCTCTCCGTCCCTTCCTTCTGTCTGTTACATACATTTGCACAAAACCATTATACCCTTATTTACCCATTTTATGGGTAAAGGGTATAAATAGATTTCAGGTGCGCCGAGTCATTTCAAATTAGGCTTTTGCATGCGATGCAGCATTGCATTGTTAGACAACTTTTTTTTTCAATGCTCATCATTTTATCCACATGCTCAAACCTTATTTTTACAACTATGGAATTCAATGTTTATCTTTTGTTATCGATCCGATGTGTATATTGGAAATCAGAAGTGTTATCGATTATTTAAAACAAACTTGATCTGCTCATAGTTTAGAAGATCTTAAGTTTCAAATCTGGAGTCTTTTGCTTTTATACAGACGGACATGGCTATATCGACTTGGCTGTTGATGCTGATCAAGAATTTATTTACTTTATTCACCAAGAAATTCACCAAACTTGAAATTGCGATTACTCTTCTTTGGTGTTTCTTAACCGATTTTGGTAAATGTCTAGTTTCCATTGCATTGTCAAATATTGACAAAAAAAAAAACAAAAATCACCATAATTAGGGCTTTTTTTGAAAGTTGAAAGTTTGAAAGTTTTTACGGCACTTTAAACTTCCTAATGCCGTAAAAGCAGTGGCTCACGCCACTGCTAAGGCACTATTGGCTATGTTCCGGAGCAGATCACACTATTGGGCGTTATTGCACACCCAGATAAGTCGTTCTTATTTCGTTTCTATTTATCGTCAAAAATTCTGTACATCTGCCGTTTAAAAATTCATATCGTGAAGTAAATTTGTGAAGTAAATAGTGTGATCTGCTCCGGAACATAGCCAACAGTGCCTTAGCAGTGGCGTGAGCTACTGCTTTTACGGCATTAGTAAGTTTTAAATGCCGTAAATGCCAGTTTTTAATTCAATTATTTAATTATTTTTCAATTATTTTTTAAAAATAGCATTTTTGCGACATCGGCAATAATTTTTTAAAAAAACCCTTAATTATGGTGATTGTTTTTTTTTGTTGGTCAATATTTGACATTGCAATGGAAACTAGACATATACAGTGTCTTATGATTCTTTCTGCGATGTATGTGACTTCACAGGTTAGAAACTTTTTTATTGTTTAAACAATTATTTTTTAAAAATAGTATTTTTGCGACATCGGCAATAATTTTTTAAAGAAAAACCCCTAATTATAGTGATTTTCGTTTTTTTTTTTTGTTTATATTTGACAATGCAATGGAAACTAGACATTTACCCCGATTTTCATCAAATTTTAAAAATTAATTATTTTATCCATAGTTCGAAACCACATTTTCTTAATTTTATATTAAATTTTGGTAATTATGCAGTTTGGTTACTTTTCCGAAAATGGCGGAATTTTTTTTTTTTATAGGCACCTTCGATTGGTTGCCGCTAATGATATTCCATGGGGGAGGCTGAAATTTCCCATAAACTCCATGAGTTATGGGGTTTTGAAATTCTCATAGGTGTGTGTGCGTGCGTGAAAAAAATGTGCCCGATAGTGTGATCTGCTCCGGAACATAGCCAATAGTGCCAATAGCAGTGGCGTGAGTGATCACACAAAAAAAAAAATTTTTTTTTTTTTTTTTTTTATTAAAAAAAACGTCATGCGCCTGCATGAGAAACCTTTTTCTATCATTCACAGGTGATAAAAAACTCGTAAAAAAAAAATCAGCCCGAAAATCGCTGGTGCCGTGATAATAAATATTTAACCATTTTCGTACCTTTACTCCGCGAAAACACTCTGTGTGTGTGTGTGTGTGTGTGTGTTCACCCCCCCCTCTCCATAGCGTTCTTTAAAATCACGAATATTCATGATAATTTCAAAACCCCATAACTCATGGAGTTTATGGGAAATTTCAGCCTCCCCCCATGGAATATTACTTACTATGATGCAATCAACAGATTCATGTAAAAAAAAAAAAATTCCGAAACTTTTCGGAAAAGTAACCAAACTGCATAATTACCAATTTTTTGTTTTCGATCCCATGAGCACGTTGGAAACGAGAAAAGTTATCAAATTTGTAAAAGAAACTTGTACTGATTAGGGATTAGGTGAGCTTAAGTTTCAAATCTCTAGCTTTAATAGTCTTTTAGGTCCAGGCGTTCATACACACGAACGGACAGACGAAAAGACAAAAATTTAGACTTAAAGATACAAGTAATATGAAACATTTAGGTAAAAAACCTATGATTAAAAATACCGAGCAAATACTTTAGTTTAGACACAGTCTAAAAAATTATTATAGAAATTTGAACATAAAAATTCCATTCCGGGCCTGCTGGGAATGGGCCTTAAGCTACAAAACTGTTTAAGATTAATGAACAAAATTTACAGTTAAATCAGTAAGCAAACTGAAATGAAATGAAAAAGTTTATAAAATAAAAATATTCTGGGTAATTCAACAAAAATTTAATGATCCAACATTTGTTGCATGGATTGGGAAAAACCTTGAAAAACCCATTCAGATCATAAGATTAGTGATTAGTGACTATGACTAGATAAGTAAAGCAGTATGGATCTTTTTAGTATGGGAATGGAGGCCTCAAAGGAAACAAGTGAAAACATCTTATTGTAGTCTGCGCACACTACTCGAAACGGTTCATGCATTAGATATTTGGTAGAGCAACGATTAAGGTTAATAGGTACAAAGTTACGAGAAGATCTAATAGGGGCTGTTAAGTTTATTCGACGTAATAAAATAGGTGAGTCGATATCACCATTGAGCAGATTAGTAACAAAAAACACTCCATGCATAGTTCTACGGTTTAAAAGAAAAGGAAGGTTAATTAATAGAAGTCTACTTGAATACGAAGGTAAATCAACCCAGTTAAAACTTCTAAGTGCAAATAAAAGAAATTTCTTCTGAACAGATTCGATTCTATCCTGATAAATCCTGTATTGCGGAGACCACACACAAGATCCATATTCAAGGATGGGACGCACTAGGGATGTATAAAGTGTTTTAGTAGTGTAGGGATCGTTAAACTCTTTCGACCACCGCTTGATGAAACCAACGACACTGATGGCTTTATTAACCATGCACGATATATAAGAATCAAACTTTAATTTTGGGTCAAGAATAATACCCAAATCCTTAATTTCTTATACGCGATCGAGTGGTGAGCCATCAAGCAATTACTGAGCAGTATGTGGAGTACTTCTACAGAAAGACATTACTTTACATTTAGAACAATTTAAATTAAGTTGGTAAAAGCTGCTCCAATCAGATAGTGCACTAAGATCTGACTGTAGTAAGTTACTGAAATAAGGTTCATTATAGGATAAACATAATTTTACGTCATCACACATGTACACATGCGAATAGATATTACCGCAGGAAAATCATTTATAAAGAGATTAAATAATAAAGGCCCAAGGTGACTACCTCGGGGGACACCTGATGTTACATAAGTTGGTTTAGAGACAGATGATTTAAAGACAACTTTTTGTGTACGGCCACACAAGTACTCGGAAAGCCATGAAAGGAGGTTAGTTGGGAGCCCAATAATGTTTAATTTATGCAGCAAAAGTGAATGACTAACAGAATCAAATGCCTTACTAAAATCGGTATAAATGACATCAGTTTGCATTTTGCTTTGGAATCCTTTAATAACAAGCGATGTAAATTCTAGAAGGTTGGTGGTAGTAGATCTACGCTTTACGAAACCATGTTGATAAGGCGACATAATTGCACTACATGAGTGTTGCAATTGAGAGCAAATAAGTTTTTCGAAGACTTTCGGAATGGCAGCCAATTTCGAAATCCCTCTATAATTTTTAACATTGGACCTTGAAGAATTTTTATGAAGTGGAATAATAAAAGATTGCTTCCACATATCAGGGAAAACTGAAGATTCAACAGACAATTTAAATAATTTTAGTAAAGGTTTGCACAGTGTATCAGCGCAATATCTAAGTACACAACCGGGCACTCCATCAGGACCAGGCGAGAAGCCAGGTTTGATCAGGTTTAGGTCACTTAGCAGCGAACACTCAGTTAAGACCGGGGCAAATATGCAATTTGATGTTTGAATTTGGAAGGGATAAGTATTACTAGAACTATGAGAACTCAAAGAATATACTGATTGAAAATATTCAGCAAATAGATCGGCCACAGCCTGATCCGTACTTGCTTTCGTATTATCAAGAAAAACTGAGGATGGCAGGCAGGAGGATTTACGTTTAGAGTTAACAGATTTATAAAACTGTTTAGGATCTCGAGAGAAATTCATTCTACATTTATTAAGATAGTTATTATAACAGGATGTGTTATTAGAAAGAAAATAAGACTTTGCTATTGTATAAGTACATAAGTCATTAGTAGCTCCCGATTTTCTGAATCTTTTATAAAATTTGGTCCTCGTAATCTTCAGTTTTGATAATTCCCTTGTAAACCAAGTTGGTTTGTTATCACTTGATTAGCGACAGAAGGGAGCACAACTATCCAAATGCAAATTCAAGGTCCCATAAAATATGACAATGGCAGGTTTGTAAATCACTACAGGAATAAAGCTGAGACCAATTAGTAGCATGCAAAAGTTGGGCCTTGCTGAACAAGGTAAAGCGCCTAAAAGTATTCAACTTGGTGAATGCAATCGTGATCCTTGTCTTCCTAGTTAGGTCAAGTTGACACATGAGCTTCTCGCGTTCCCCTCTGGATAGCTACGAACACCCGTGAGTAGTGAACTAATATGTGCAGTGAAACATCCTATATGTTATGCGTCGGGCTTGAAACCCAACATGTAAAAACCCTTTCAATGAAACGATAAAAGAAGCCTTGGATAAGATCTCCCCATTTTGATGACGAGCCCCGCAAACGTTTTAGGGACCACGATTTAAGGATATGCACCTGGAATGTCCGATCCCTTTATAGGCGGGGTGCCTCTATCCAGCTGGTTGATGTTCTGAATAAATGTTAGGCTGACATCACTGCAATCCAGGAGATGAGATGGAATGGACAAGGTTGCGTCAAGCGCAACGCGAGCGACTTATACAACAGCTGCCATGCAACAAAGCATGATTTCGGTGTTGGATTTGCGATTAGAGGGAGACTACGACATCTTGACTCCAGTTTCACACTAGTCAACGAGCGACTGGCTGCAATCCGCATCAGAGCTAAATTCTTTAATATTAGCTTAATTTGTGCACATGCCCCGACAGATGAGAAGGACGAAAATGTTAAGGAGCAGCTCGACAACATCTATGAGCGCTGTCCCCAACATGATATTAAGATCGTGTTAGGTGATTTTAACGCCAAGGTGGGGAAAGGAGGAGTTTTTGGCTCAACAGTTGGAAAATTAAGCCTCCACAAAGAAACCTCTGGAAATGAAATGAGGCTAATTGACTTAGCCGCTGCACGGAACATGGTTATAAGTAGCACTAGATTTCAGCACTCAGACATCCATAAATCAACCTGGCTATCCCCTGATCGGAAAACTCGAAACCAAATAGATCACGTTGTGATTGACAGAAGGCACGCTTTCAGTATACTAGACGTACGGAGTATCCGATGAGCTAACATGGACTCGGACCACTACCTCGTAGCAGTAAAGGTTCGCACGCGCCGCAGCCTGCACTCGCAACGGATAGCCAGTTCCTACGCTACTCGACTCTCGAATTTGCTCAGGCAAAACAATCCTCAACCAGATGATATATGCGCACAATGGAAACACATCTCACACTCAATGTGGGTCGCTGCGGATGTATCATAGGCCATTATCGTCTGCAACAAAACAGTTGGTTGGACGAGGAGTGTCACGCCGCCTCTGTAGAAAAAGACGGAGCATATCGGGCCACTCTACAGAAGCGATCGACGCAAGCTGCCGTGGCACAATACCATATATGGAAAGGAAAAGAGAAGAGAGACGTATTTTTAGGAGAAAAACAAAGAGGCGTTAAGACGAGAGTACGGGGAAATGGAAGAGCTGCACGACAGGAACATGTCCCGAAAATTCTCCAAAAAGGTACAGCACATGACAGAAGATTTCAAGACCGTTCCTGTAAAGATGAACACGGAAATCTAATCACAGATGTACAAAGTACCATATACTGAGGTTTTGGAGGGATCACTTCTCAAGTCTGCTTAACAACAACAGCAGTACCTCTGAAACTCAGTATTCTTTGCCCAATCCATAAGAAAAAGATCCCACTAGCGCCAACTACAGTGGAATCAGCCTTCTCAACATCGCATATAAAGTGTGCTGTGTGAAAGACTAAAGTCCATCGTCAACAATTTGATTGGGCCTTATCAAAGTGGCTTTAGGCCTGGAAGGTCAACGATAGACCAGGTGATTTCTTGTCCTGCGACTTCATCAATCTCATACTTGAGAAATAATTGTAGCCGCGGACATCAATCGTAGTGGCACCATTCTTTTACACAAATGTGTGATGCTGCTGGCATACGCCGATGACCTAGACATTATTGATCTGAAGAAGAGTGACGTATATGCTGCATTCTCCAAGCTTGAGAAAGAAGCAAAGCGAGTTGGTCTAGCAGTGAACGAGGACAAAACAAAGAACCTTGTGTCGACTTGCAATGAGTCTCAGCGCCTTGGACAACACGGAAGCATCGACAACTACACTTTCGAAGTAGTTAAGGACTTTGTCTACCTAGGAACCAGCATAAGCACCAGAAATCAAGTCAGCCTTGAGATCAAACGAAGGATAACTCTTGCCAACAGGTGTTACTTTGTGCAGAGCCCTATCTCAACATCTACAGGACCCTCATATGGCGCCGAAGCATGGGCGATGACAGAGAATGAGGAGCCTGAGTGTTTTCGAGAGAAAAATCCTTCGTGAAATTTTTGGACCTTGCCGTGTAAACGATGAATACAGGCTACGCTACAACGACGAGCTGTATGAGCTTTATCACGACATGCCAAAAGTTAAGCGGCGACATGCCTACAGGCGCCGTCGTGCGCAAAACAGAGACGAATGGCGGAAGCTTCTGGACTGACCAACGGTTGTAGTGCCAATAAAGAAGAAGTTGATTTAATTTAGTAAAGTTAGTCTTACGAAAACAACGTGATGTTGTAGTAACATTACTTAGTATTAGAGTTAGGGTTAAGTATTTCAAGAAAATTTTTAAAGTGGGATGGTAAGAGTCTTCCGGCTGAACTAAAAGAGGTACTCTATTTACATTATAACAATCAACAGCAGAAACAAATAATAAGTCTAACATTCTACCACTCAATTAAGTACATCGCTTACTTACGATGTACTCCAACTCCAAGATACCATCTATAAAATCATTATATGTGGTTGGTTATTGTGTGGTAGATATGTCACATGCAGTCTGGTACCAACGAACTCTGAGATGGTTCTGAGGTGGGCTAGCTGAAGCCATTGGACGGGTCGCAGGTTTCGGATAGCGCAAGGCCTCCAGTGGAGGTTAGCTGCGAATAGCGACAAGTCGCTATAACAAGCAGTCCCGGACAACAGCGGGTACCACACCGTTAGTGGGACCGACAAGGCGCTTGTTTGACCGTCTTTAAAACATTGTCTTACACACACCCAAATTCCTACACAATAACCTACCCACTTCCTATCCCCCACATCTCAAACGGGCAGTGGTGACGTCAAGGCAAGGGTGCCTACTCACCCCCCTAAGCCAGGGTGTTACGTGATCCGTGCCCATTGGTTGGTTTGCAGTCAGGGGTAACCGACTGTAATAGTACGGAGCCTCACCGATACCTGGCCGCCTCGGTGAGTATACCTGGCCCCGGCGTGTTAGTGGGGGTTATGACACGCCGGTACTACTTCCCCCCACACTCATGGGACCAATTTATGGATCAAAAAATGTTTAATAAAGATAGGCGGGGCTTAACCGCAACACAAGTAGCAGAGCGGATGGAAGAGGAGGCTCTGGACATGGGTGGCAAATTGTCACCGCGCGGGGGCAAGGCCCCCCACTCGAAGAGTGTTGCCAAGCCAAGGGGCTCGTCCCAAAAGCAAGGCACCTCCAAAAGTGTAGAGGCTTTCAAACCTCGAGTAGTGGTCAAGGAGGACACCAAACGAACGGACGTAGGGGGTGGGAGCGCAGTGCCTGGCCCTGCCCCGGTGGCTGTCCCGCAGACAGGCAATGTCGGCAGGACAGACACTGCAACACCCTCTTCTGGTCTGCAGAAGAGGAAGATGATGCCGCCCATTCCGGCACCGGTGGGGCTGGTGTCCCGCTAAGGCATGGCCTAAGCGGAGCCAGCCGCAAATGGTATCTTAGATACCTGGGTCGTGGCTTGAAGCCGGAGGAAGCGCGCAGGAGAGCGCTGGAGCACCCGGCTCCGAAAGTGTCTTCAGGCGAGAGAAAGGGAGAGGAAGAGGGCGTGGGGAAGAAGCGGCAGTGGCATCAGACATCGCCGGCTGAGGCCCCCAATGACGCCAACAAGAGGTTGAAACACAAAGGCATCACTGTTCCCGAAGGCCCCAGCACTTCGATGGACACGAAGCGTCCGAAGGCAGCCTCGTACGCCAGTCTAACCAAGGGCACAATCTTGGCTATAATGGCGTCTGAGCACCCGAAGAGGCTTCTGTCCAAAGAGGAACTGTCGTCGGTGGAGCTTGCACTTGTCGAGGAGATGAGAAAGGGCCATACCGCAAGCCTTAATTTCAACGGCATCCACTTTAGGACAGGACTTATACTGGTGGAGTGCATGGATGATGCGACTAGGAAGTGGCTAGAGCTGAAAGCTCCCAGCATCAGCTCTGCGGTGGGCGTGCAGCTCTGCACCTGCCCAAAAGACGAAATTCCGTTACCAAACATCATAACTTTTTTTCTGCCACGGACGGCTGGCGAGCCGGTGGCCAAATCTTTTGGGCTGCTTACCGAGCAGAACCGTGGGCTTAGCACGGACACGTGGAAGCTCCTGAGGTGGAAGGAGGCTGAAGGAGGCAAAATCCTAGGCGTGGAGGATGAGGCACTCGCTCTCCTGAAGCGCCGGGGCTTGATGGTAAGCTTTCGATTTGGGCAGCTTAAATGCCAGCTCCATGCTAAGAAGGAGGAAGCGGCGGCGGCGGTTGCGGAGGCGAAAGCTGACGTTGTGCCTGGCACTTCAGCAGCCTCAGCCGAAGCTGAAGCGGAGAGGAAGCTGGCGGCCATAGATGCCGAGTTGGACTCGGCCTCTCTACAGGGACTAAACCTGTCCAAGCTAAATGTGCGAGGAGATGGTGATACCACTAACGAGGATGGGCCATCCGATGATGAGCGAACGCCCACCGGGGCGCAGCCAGAGACCTATCTGACGCTCTCAGAGGGTGAAGAAGAGCTCTAGGGATGGAGACCACCAGCGTGGCACAGATCAACCTGCATCACGCGAGGGCAGCTTCAGCTGTCATCGGCAGGTTGGTCACCAGGTTGGACCTGGGGCTGGTGCTCATCCAAGAGCCATAGGTCGTCAGAGACAGGATCTGCGGCCTTAACCACGTAAGTGCAAGAGTCATTGCGGATGTTAGAGAGACATCGCCGAGAGCATGCACCTTGGTACGGAAGAATATTAACTTTCTATGTCTTTCTAATTTTCTCACTAAAGATCTAGAAGCAGTGATGATCACCGGAGAGCGCGGGAGTATCGTGGTGGCGTCGGCGTACTTCCCGGGAGACTAGGAGGAGGCTCCTCCATTAGAAGTCCAAAATCTAGTGGACTACTGCAGCAGTAAGAAGCTGCCATTGCTGCTGGTGTGCGATGACAACGCACATAGCATCACGTGGGGCAGTACAGATACCAACAGCAGAAGTGAATGTTTACTTGATTTTCTACTAGTTAAGGATCTCACCGTTTTAAACGTAGGGGCAGAACGTACGTTTGTTACCAAAAGCAGGGCCGAGGTGTTAGATATCACCTTTGGTAATGATGGAGGCTCCAGGTTGGCCCGCAACTGGAGAGTCTCCAATGAACCTTCATTGTCGGACCATAGGATCATCCTATTCGAAATATGCAGTAATCTGAGCTTTAGTAAGGACATCAGAAATCCTCGGCAGACTGACTGGCAACAATATCTGTCCTGTCTGGAGGTTATTCTGAGCAGGCTTAACTATAGTAAAAGAATTTCCTCACAGGAAGAGATAGAGCAGCTTTCTATAGACGTGGGCAAAACTATCTTGGATGCCTATCATTCAAGCTGTCCTTTAAAAAGTATAAGATCCAGCAAGGATAATCCATGGTGGACTAAAAAGCTAGGACTTCTTCGGGTGGAGGTTAGGAAGCTGTTTAACGCAGCTAAAAAGTCTAATGACAAATGGGATTGTTATACCAGGAAGCTTAGTGAGTATAAAAAGAATATACGCAGTAGCAAACGTGATCATTTCAGGAAGTTTTGTTCCACTCTAGAGCAGGTCTCGCCCGCTGCAAGAGTGTTCAAAGCCATCTCGAAAGGCAAAGTGCTCTCGGAACTTTGCCTTAAGAGACAAGATGGGACATTCACGGACAATGAGGTAGAGAAGGCCGAACTTCTCTTGCAAACTCATTTCCCGCTTTGTAGGACCATTTCAGATAGTGATAGCAGTTACGTACAGGCATCTGGGAGAAGACCCGACTTCAAACTAGCTGCGGAAATCGTAACTGAGCATAGGATCAGATGGGCAATCGGTGCACTTAGTCCCTATAAAGCCCCGGGGGTTGATGGCTTCCTTCCCATCCACTTACAGAAGGGCATAGGGCAGAAGGTCAGTAATTCGACGAGCAGAGCTCAAACCTCCAGAAGCTGTCCTCAAGGTGGTGTCCTATCACCTCTCCTCTGGAGCCTGGTGGTAGATAATCTCTTAGCTAAGCTTACGGATAATGGATTTCGGTGTCTTGACTATGCTGATGACATTACTGCAGAGGGAATTTTGAGAACACACTATGTGATAGAGACACCTTCTGTCTACAACTTAGCTTGGACTGGTGTAGGGACGAGGGGCTGAGAATCAACCCAGCAAAGACCACAATCGTTGCCTTCACAAATCGGTACAAGCTCAAATCGATTAGACCCATAATCATTGGGGGTACAATTATACCTTTCTCCACGGAGGTCAAATATCTGGGGGTCATACTAGATAAAAGACTTCTCTGGAAACAGCATGTGGAGCATGCTGTTCGGAAGGGAACCTTAGCCCTGATGAGCTGAAGAACTCTTGCGGGGAAAAACTGGCGGCTTTCACCTAAGATTCCAGAGGCTTGCTTGCTCTTGCATCTCGGGAGCAATGCGCACCTGCCCAGCCACGGCTCTTGACGTACTACTTGGGCTCCCACCGTTGCACTTATACATAAAACACAACGCAAGCAGAAGTCATATAAGATTAACGGGGGCATTAGCAACCGGATCGGCGGCAGGAGCCACGGGCTCACTTTTAGAATACCCACAGGATACGCAGATGGCGCAATTTAGCTTTTGTAAGCTCTTTAAGATAGAGCTTAGCAATAAGGCAGAGTGGACCAGCCTGTCAACTACCTACAATGTGAAAACACATGCTATTAGGTGGTACACAGATGGTTCACTTACAGAGGAGGGGGCTGGGGGCGGAGTCTGCGGACCTTAACTCAAATACCATGAACCTCTTGGCAAGTTTACTAGAATCTTCCAAGCGGAAATACTCGCAATAGAGAGATGTGCCTCTTTCAACATAGACAGAGGGTACGATCGCAGAGACATTGCCATCTTTTCAGACAGTCAGGCAGCAATAAAAGCACTAAGTGCATATAAAATTGTTTCAAGGCTGCTTTGGCAATGTATAGAATCACTTAGCAGGTTGTGGGCTAATAATAGAGTCACCATCTATTGGGTCCCTGGGCACGCGGGAATTCCAGGAAATGAGGTAGCAGACCAAATGGCCAGGAAGGGGGCAAGCACTCCTTTCTACGGGCCAGAACCTTTCTGTGGGCTGGGCCCTGGTGTCATCGAGCAGAGCAGTCGCTCTGACCTCTGGTCTGCTAGTGAAAACTTCTGGCTGTGTTCGCAGGGGGCTTAAAGGGCTTATAGGTAACTACAACAAGGCAAGGATTGGAGATTGTCTGAAGCTAAGCAAGGTATCTCTTCGAATTGTTACAGGCTTTTTGATGCAGATTGCGTAGGCATTTACAAAGGATACGCATAGGCAACAAGAGCACTTGCAGGCTCTGTCTGGAGGAGGACGAAACTCCAGAGCATCTATTAGAAGAGTGCCCGGCCAGAGGTCGGCTGAGATTATCTCAGCTAGGGCGGGTCTCACTTAATTCTGAGGAGATGAGGGCTCTTTGTCCAAGCGACATCATCGCGTTTCTGCGATCAATCGCACTGTACGAGGAGCTGTAGCTCATACACTAGGAAGAGGGCAAAATGGATCCAGGTGGTCGCAGTGCACAGACCTCCATTTCATAATAATAATAATAATAATAATGTCACATGCAGACCATCCCACATTTGGCAGATTAAAATTACCAACCACAATAAGATGATCCATGTCTAACAATAAGGAAGAAACATGTTGCAAAGAACTCAGGTAGGACAAATCAATGTTAGTATCACAATAAGGAGGAATGTAGGAACAGGCAATAAAAAGTGAACGAATACCATAAGATACTTTAACACAAAAAAATTCTATACTGGGAAGATTATTGGAATGAATTTTTTCAAAAAAAAATGCAGGAATCAACAGCGATAAGTTATATTTATTTGGAAAAACAGAGTACTCCGAAATATCACACTTGTACAAGTTATATTTATTTGGAAAAACAGAGTAATCCGAAATAACATGCTTTAACCAGGTTTCAGTCAGCGCAACAATTTGTGAATCACTGGATAGGATATTAAAGTATAGTTTGGAAGTTTAGTATAAAGGCCCGTTACATTTTAATAGGCTAGACTAATTACTCCAGTTAGTTTTTGGTACACATGTTGAAGGAATTGGGTGACAAATAGGCAGTGCACACTATCACTATCACATACTCCTTCACGAGGATATTCGGCGGCCAAAACTTTTAAAAACAAGTTTTTGAGAAAAAAAGTTCTGGCGGCACACTCAACTTGCACTTGAAGATATGTTACGAGCGCGTTTAAATTTAAACTTTTCAACAAAAATCAAAGAAGAGTCGATATTACTTTTAATATAGGCATTAACATCTTCTGAGATGGTATCAGAAGCTAGGCTCGCTAGCTAAAGGGGTAATATTACCACCGGACTGCATAGAATTTCTTGCCAGTGAGTTAAATACCATTAACGGGCCAGCAATTGGAGTAGGGGCATTTGAGCTGGCTGCTAGAGGTGGCTTGGGAGGCAGGATAAGCGGGGCGTTAGGCGGTCAAGAGCGCGAAGTCATTTTGCACTTAGGAGAGTCATTAAGCATCTTTCCATTTTTAAAACTTACTTCCAGCTCTTTAAAATTATCATGAAGATTGTCAAAAGCAAGATGCACAGCTTTAAAACAATTATAAGTCTTCCCCATGTATTTGGACATATTCTTTTTAACCACATTGCAGGCATCACAAAACCATTTAATGCCAGAGTCAGCTCCTAGACAGTCCTTGACTTTGGCAGTGAAGCCTGCACATTTTATGTGGATCATATTGTCGCACATGCTACCTAAAATAAAATCTGGGCTGGATCCACTAACAATTTTAACGTTCTAACTGCAGAAGACAAACATTTTTATAATAAGTTGGTAAAATAAAATATGGGCAAATTAATATACTTGATCAAAGCAAAGTAGGTGCAAGTATGTAAGTGTAGTAAAGAGCAATATAACGGACAATAGTGGAAGAGCGCTTGTGTATAAAAGCATTAGTGTGAAAAGACGTGACCGCGTAGGCAAATAATACCGCAAGTAGGGTGTAAGAGGCTGGAGAGGACTGACGCTGGAGAGCAAGAGTACGTTAATAGGGAATTTTTTAAACGACTTCAAAAAGAAGGAGGTTATCAATTCGTCTGAATTTTTATACTTTGATACCAAAGGTATCATATATCCCACATTTTAGCAGCTAGAGTCACCAAATTTAAGGGTAAGATAGCCGATGACATTTTCCAAAAAAAGTGCACCAAAAGTTCTGATGCCACGCCCACCTCTTCCGCCCAGCCCCCTTTCCAATTATAAACAAAAATGCCTGTATCTCCGACAGTCTTAAAGCTATTGCAACCAAATTTGGTATAAATGTAGATGCTGACATCTGACACGGATATGCATCAAATTTGTGGTTGCCACGCCCCCAAACAACGGGACATGCCTCACTGCCCTAAAAAAAAACGGAGTTCATGTGTCCTCGCTAGTTTTTAAGCTAGAGTCACCAAATTTGATGGCAAGATAGCCGATGACATTCCCCAAAAAACTGCATCAAAATTTTGGATGACACGCCCAACTGTTTCGCCCCCAGCCCACCTTTAATTATAAAAAAATGCCTGTATCTCCTACAGTTTTAAGCTATTGCAACCAAATTTGGTATAAAGGTAAATGCTGACATCTGACACAGATATGTATCAAAGCTTTGATGCCACGCTCCCAAGCAATGGGCCATGGCCCACCGCCCTAAGAAAAACCAAAATGCATGTATCCTCGCCAGTTTCTGGGCTAGAGTCACCAAATTTGGTTTTCATTTTGTTAGTGATATCAGTACCAGATCTGCATCAAAGTTTTGTATGCCACGCCCACTTATACCGCCACCTCTATATCTTTCTCAGTTTTTGCGCTAAAGACTCGAAACTTGTTATGGGGATAGAAGGTGCCATCTGCCACAGATATGCATCACAAATTTGGATGACACGCCTACCCCTTCTGCCTGATAATTATACCCAAAACGCCTGTATATTACTATTTGCACACAGAATTCTTAACACAGCTATTTAAACTGGTATCAAAGTATATAGCTGTTTGTTGCGTCCGACTGCAACGTTCTTACTTGATTTTTTTTTGCGTTGTTAACCAGAACTTGCGACTGGGTAAACCGATTTTGGTATTTTTCTTTTTATACCCTTAACCCATAAAATGGGTAAATATGGGTATAATGGTTTTGTGCAAATGTATGTAACAGACAGAAAGAAGCATCTCCAACCCCATTAGGTACATATATTCTTGATCAGCATCAACAGCCAAGTCCATATAGCCATGTCTGTCTGTATGAACGCGTAGATCTCAGAGACTATAAAAGCTAGAGACTTCAAATTTTAAACTTAAACTTTCCTATATCATAAGCAGATCAAGTTTGCTTTAAATTTTCGATAACACTTCTGGTGTTTGATATACATATGTGATCGATAATAAAAAATTCTTGAATTTCAAAATTGTGAAAACAAGGTTTCAAAAATTTAATAAAATAATGAACATTAAAAAAAAATTTCTCAAATTCGGTTAAGAAACACCGGAGATATCGCAGTTTGGTCATTTTGGTCACTGGAAGAATACCCACAAATGACTATGCGATACGTACGGGGTTAAGGGTATGTCCTAGTCGGGATTTCTCGACTAGAGCCTTTTTACTTGTTGTTTATAGTCTTAGGGGGTCGGGGGCGAAAGAGGTGGGCGTGGTATTCAAAATTTTCATGCAGATTTTTGTGGAAGCATTTTTGGTGACTTTAGCTGTTAAAATGTGGGATATATATGTGTTTTATCAATTTGCACATCCAGGTGTATCGACTTGTTATCGATTTCCCAGGCCCCCCGTGGTCGTAAAGCACTGCCTGATAAAGACACGTATGTGCAAAGTTTTAAGGCTCTAGCTTTAAAGATGTTGACAAAAGATGCGTTCATACAGACAGACGGGCGGACGCAGAGACGGCCAGACACCATGGCGGACATTGAACGAAGCCATAGTTCTACTGATACCTTTGGTACCAGAGTATAAGTAGAATTAAGACCTCAAAAAGCTTTAAAATCGCATCATTGACATAAGATTAAAAAAAATTCAAGTTTGGATCTGATTGCAGCTTGTATGTATGCGAGCGTATGTGAGCCAGCACACATTCATACATAGCTCACTGTATGTAATCGATGCTTATATGTATAATGCCTGTGTAAGTGAGTCATCTCAAAATCGGGTGTAAGCTAAAATCTGGGGATAAAAAATATCTCTAAACTTTGATACCAAACGTAACAAAGTATATTGGGTTTGTGCAATGTCCGTCATAGTGTCTGTTTGTCTGTCTGTATGAACGCAACTTTTTTCGACACCCTTCAAGCTAGAGCCATGCATCTTTGAAAATATCTTGGTACATGCCTTCGTCAGACAAAGTGTTAAATTTAGGGCTGTACGACCTCAGGGGACCTCGATGTGCAAATCGAAAAAAACACATATATATATATTTCAACAGCTAAAATCACCAAATTTGGGGTCAAGATAGCCGATAACATTCCCCAAAAAAATTCATAAAAATTTTGGTTGCCACCTTTACCTTTTTCGCCCCAGCCCCCTCCAATTATAAACAAAAATGCATACATCTTCTACAGTTTTGAAGCTATAGCCATCAAAATTGTTATAAAGGTAAATGCTGTCATCTGACACAGATGCGCATTAAAACTTTTGATGCCGCACCCTCAAAGAACGGGCCATGCCGCACAAAAAAAATACCAGAAAGCATGTATCTTCGCCAGTTTTTAAGCTTAAGTCACCCGGTTGCCTCTGACTGCAACGGTTAAGCTTGTTATACTTTGATACCAAAGGTATCACTTGCGTACATTTTTGTTAAAGTCTATGCAAAGTAAGATTTACTTTTTAAAAATTAACAATGGACACTACCTGCTTATAAGTTGTGGTCGGATGGGCGAAGTGAAAACACAGTATGAATTTATCTTCTCTCAGGCACGACGATACGTCTGCTCTTTTTAATGATCGTGCGAAGACTAATTCGGCGCGCTTCTTGCGCGTCCTCTTAACATATCTTATTCTACTTTACAGAACATTATGAGTCTTACATTCTAAAGCTATGTAATACGTTCTTATGTTATGTTATTAATGTGACCGTGTCGATAGATTAAACCTAGTACGCTGTAACGGTGAGTGTTTGAGGTGGCCTACTACAACTCGGCTATCCTGACGTTTTGGATCCCCTGATCACGCTTATTTTTTAATTACCATCTGATTTTCTTAGATGTTATTCTTAAACTATAATTTTTTATATTATTCTGATATGTATAATGATTAAACGGAACCTTTCTTGATAAGGGTTACGGGATACTTGGAAACCTTCGACGTCTTTTAATAAAAACCGATCGTTTCTCATGACTTTCGCTAATACATACGGTCCTTTATTTTTTGGTATTAGTTTTCTACATGCGCCGATTGTGCTGTCGAAATTTTTGACCATAACATAGTCACCTTTCTTATAGTCCTTGGTTTTTCTTTTGCCCGCGTCGTACTTTTTGTTGTTGTAAGATTGTGCCTGTTCTTGTTTCTTAGATGCTTCTGTTCTAATTTTAACTAAACTCTTCTCTGTAGGAGCGGCGTTTATTTCTTGTAGTTTTTCTTTTAAGTCATCTGTTACATTTCCCCTTTGCCCTATGCCGAATAACATTGTACTTGGTGTCTGTTTAATGCTTCTGTGTTGTGTGTTGTTTATCGCGTATTCTACATCTTCTAAAACCATATCCCAGTGTAATCCTTTGTCGGGTTCTACTAATTTCGCTATCATTGGGCCGATACTTCTGTTGACTCTTTCGACTTGACCGTTAGCCTGTGGTGATCCTGTTGCAATCTTCATATGCTTAACCCCGTTTTCAACTAAAAATTCGTCAATCTCTTTTTACGTAAAGCATGAGCCGCGGTCAGATATAATGTTTTTTGGTCGACTATATGTCCTAAAATAGTCCTTGAGTGCAATAATTATTTCTTTTGTGTTTGTTGTTTTCGTCGCGTACAGTCGTACAAACTTTGTAAAGCCATCTATTACTACGAATATGTGTTTTTGATCTACCGGAATCAACAGGTCCATAACGGCTTGTTGCCTTTTGGAATGCAGTGTAACAGTCCTCCTCCTTTTCCCGTTTTTGACGAATAAGCTATGCACTTTAAACAATTCTCGATATGGATAAAGCATTATTTTAGGAAACCAGTAACTTTTGTTTATTAAATCTGTCATTTTGTCTCTACCTATGTGTCCTATTTCATCGTGATATTTGTAAAGTACATGGTCTTCCATATCTTCTGGAACATAAAATAATATCCTACCGTCGTTTGTTTTCCTATAAACTATTTCGTTGCGTATTTCAAATAGTTTGTGCTCGGAGGCTTCTAAAAGTTTCTTCAGTCTTTGTATGCTTTGATCCTTTGCTTGACATATTATTAAATTGTCTTCAAAACTGTTTGTCTCTACGATCAGTATGTTGTTGTATCTGCTTAAGGCGTCTACGTGTTGCATCTTTGTTCCTGCTCTATGGAACAGTTCGTAGTCGTAGTCTTGAAGCTCTAAAGCCCATCGAGCGATTCGTGGGTTAAGCTCGGCCTTGTTTAGCGTTAATGTTAAAGAATTGCAGTCGGTAATGATTCTTAAACGTTTCCCTTGAAGGTAAATGCGAAACCTCCGTAACGCATGTAGGATTGCTAAAGTTTCTTATTCGAAACTGTGATATTTAGCTTACGTCTCTGAGGTGCGCTTTGAGAAGTAGAATATTGGATGAAGCTTTCCATCCAGCTTTCTTTGAAGCAGCACGGCACCGAATTTCGTGTTTATGGTCGTATATTGCTAACACTGGTGACTGTATTAACTTATCTTTGAGCAACAGGAAACAGTTTAACCCCTTTTCCGTAAACTCGAAATGTTTATCTTTTTTTACTAGGTCATATAACGGCTTTGCTAATGTTGAATAATCTTTTATGAACCTTCGGAAGTAAGAACATAATCCCAAAAAGCCTTGAACGGCATGTGTTTTATCGGGTACTGGAAAATTTTGTACTGCCTCTGTGCCTTTGTTGTCGGCGCGAATGCCTTCTTTTGTTATCAGAAATCCTAGGTATTTTATGCTTGATTGTAAAAACTCGCATTTGTCCATGCGTAACTCTGATTTGTTCTGACTGTCTAGTAGATCGTCAATCAGTGGAAGAGGATAATTATCCTTCACTAACACCTTGTTAAGTTTTCTAAAGTCTATGCATTGTCTTAGGTCTCCTGTTTTCTTCTTAACTAAAACTATAGGCGAGGCATATTCTGAACTGCTTGGCTGTATGATCCCGTTTCTTAGGTATTCGTCTAACATTTGTTGTAATTTGTTCTCTTCTGTATATGAGAGTCGTCTAGGATTGCAACTAAATGGCTTGGAAATTTCCAAAACGAGCTTTATTTCACATCTTACTGCTGGTTCGTTTGGTTTTAAAGCGTTTATGTAACAACGTTCTATCGCTTGTTTAAATTTGCACTGTGTTGTGTAACTTATATCGTTTCCTATGTTGTAGTTGATTGTACCGTCTTCTGTTAAATTGATGTTGAACATCTCATTGTGAAAATTTTCCCTCATAATATCTGTGCTGATTTCGTCTTTAAAATCTTTCAACTTTTCTTCACTCTCATTAGATGGCTGATCTAGAATCATTATTGTTTTATCTTTTGAACTTAATGTTGGATTATTCGACGAGATTATTTTTAAATTTGCTAATGGCCTTACCGTTGATTCAGCTGGTTCCTTTACCTGCTGACTTACTATAGAAATAGCTGTTGTGTCTCTGTTGTCATTAACTGCTGGTTTTACTGCATACTTCATATTGGATCTAGCTGTTTGTATGACCCTTTTATTGTTCATAGAATTAACCGTGTTACCAGTATTGGGTGTAGCTAAGGGTATACTTGTTGTATTAATATTTGGTGTAACATTTGTACTGAATTCTTCTGCAACTTTGGGCCTAACTGTCTTCTTTACTTCGTTTTCAATTTTTGGTATAACTGTTTTACTAATCTCGTTTTTAATTATTGTCATAACTGTTTTATTAACCTCGTTTTTAATTTTCGGCATAACAATTGCATCATTAACTTTGTCTTCAATTTCCGGCATAACCATCGCATTACTAAACTCGTCTTCAATTTTTGGTATAACAATCGTATCACAATCGTAGATGCGCTTTGGCTTTATAGTTTCTTTGATTGTCCCTTGGTTTTCCATTTTTTTTTCACCTTAACCATTTTCAAGGTGCTTAAATCTAAATTAAGGTCGCATGCGTACATGAAATCCCTCCCAAAAACTACATCATGGCCCATAGACTCGTTAGAAACGACGTTTAAATGAAAATAACATTTTCATAATTTATTCTTCACAACATAACAAATAGTTTTTCCATATATGTTTAATTGGCTATGATTCAAGCCGTAATAAGAATTTGAAACTGGATGTAGTGCAATTCCCTTAGGCACACGATCCTTCTTAATAAATGAAATGGGGCTTCCCGAGTCTATGAGGCATTCTGCAATTAATGGGGCTAAGATGGCTACTGCAAAATATATTCTAAACTGACTTACATAATTGTTCGAAATGTTACTCTTTCTTTCTGGACATTGTCCTACCAAGTGTCCAAACGCGCCACATGCGTAGCATGACCCAGGCTCACGCTTTGGCTTACGGCACTCCTTGATCATATGACCCTTCGAGTTGCAGTTCAAACAACGGACTTCTTTGTTGCCTTCTGAATTAGGCTGGTTGTATGACACTTTGTTTGACAGATGTATCCCTGCGAATGCCTTTAGAATTTGTGCTGGTTCGTTGAAGCACTGGATGCGCGCTTGGTTGCGCAAGCTTGGCGAAGGAATGCCATCTATAATGTTCTCCAGCAACTCTTCCTTATCAACGTTTGGTCATATTGGGAACTGGGTAAAAACACAGAAATGAAGAATATGTCCTAGTCGGGATTTATTGACTAGAGCTTTCTAACTTGCTGTACTGTAGTATGCCCATTCTAATCAATTTAATTTTGTAAAAATCTGTTTCAAAATTATTAGTATTTCCGGTAAAAATATATTGTTTTTGGCTGAAGCTATGTTCTCTTGAATGTAATTTATTTTTTCTTTAAAATTTTTTAGTTTTTGCATTTGATTATTAAATAATACTTTCATTATTGTGTCTTTATTTTGTTTATTAATTTTTGCTGATATATTGATATTAAATTTCTGTCTTGTAAAATTGTGTCTGCTATTTTATTAATACTGTCATTAAAATGAGTGTTTATGTAAATTTGTTGGTTCATATTTTGAATTAAATTGTGGTTGTTCTGATCGATTATGTCCAAGTGTTCTATAATGTTATCTCTGTCCTCATTGTCCATTAAACCAAAAAGCCAATTATACATTGTGCCTACGCCGTTTATTAATCCTCTTTTCTGTTTTCTGCTAGATGGGGTTATTGATTTGATGTTAGCTTTAATTAAGTCTATTTCATTAATGATTAATTCTTTCTCTGCTATTTCAACTTGTTTTATATTATTTTCAATCTTGTTGATAATGTTTGTAAGTTTGTTTAAATCGATTATATGTAGAATTATTATAGTTTCGTTAACAACTTCTGTTGAATGAATGTGTATTGGAACGTATCCTGCTTCCTCCTGAATTGGTACGATATGAAGTCTAGCTTGCACCGTTGTTAGTGTCATTAATATGATAAAAAAAATATACTGTAAATGGGATTACAGGTTACTAAAAAATTGTGGATATATAAAAAAAAATGTGCTTATATGTATTGATATATACATATATAAATTATATGTGAACAGAACAGCTATTGCTGAATTCTGTCAAAGTTTTTTTTTTTTTTTTTTATTTTAATATATATATATATTTTTTTTTTTTTTTTTTTTTTTTAACTTCCTTCCTCTTTTAATGGTCTTTTGATATTACAAGGATGAATATCTTTTAATTTTGCAAGTCTGAAATATGGTTCGTCTTTGTGTCTAAGTCGTTTATAGTTTTTTATATGACCTTCTTCTCTGTTTTCTACATAATCTTCCCTTTTTTCGTTTAAATTTTTTTATAATTTTTTTCTTATGTTTTATTATTGTTTCATGAAGTTCTTTTGCATCCTTAACATTCTTTGCCTCATTGGGTGAACATTGAATTGTAGTGTGAAACCTTTTATTATATACGCCTATGGAAATCTGAATTTTTGTTTCTATTGAAATATCCTCGTCTATACTATTAACAATTTCTATTAAAGTTGAATGAAGTCTTTCTATATCTGCATTTCCAGTGTGTGAATTTGGTTTTGTTAAGTGTAACTCTACTTCCTCTTTGTTTAAGAAACTTACTATTTGTTCTGCTCTGAATTCATTGTCCATAATAATTTTCTTTGGTTTACCAAACTTTGTGAATTGATCTATTATAATTTGTAATTTTGCTCTCCAATTTCTGTTTTTGATATTATATGCCGTTGCAAATTTTGTTAGTTTGTCTATTACTGTTGCAAATGTTCTGTGTTTGATATGGAAAATGTCTACATGAATTATTTGATTCTTTTCTTGTGGGGTTTCAGTAATGTTAAACTTTGGTTTAATTGGTTTTCTGTCGTATTTTATTGCTCTGCATTTTTTACAATTTGATAATACTAAATTAATGTGGTCTCTTAGTTTTGGAAAATAAATTTTGTCTTTTAGGGTATAAAATGTCTCGTTCATTCCACTGTGTAGGGACTCTTTTGTATGATAAAATGCAATTTGTTTATGAAGTTCTTCTTCGTTGTCTATATCTATTGCTCTTTTTGTGCATTTAATAAATTGTATATTTTTGTGTCTCTAAATAGGTCTGTTAAAATACATTGTATTTTGTAGTATACTGAGTCCGTTACTTCTGAATATATGCCGATTGTGCCTTTACTTATATTGCTTTGTAACTTTTGTTCTATTTCGAGTGTTTCATCTGCTGGATTAATTTCTATGATCTTTTTTCCTTGTTGCTTTATGATACTGTCTCTTGCTGAATATGTTACAATGATTTGTGTATTAAATTTGTTTACTATTTCATCTTTTATATTAAAAGTGATTGGTTCGTTTTCATCTGCTGAATGTATTGTGTCTGATAGTTCTAGGTTAGATTCATCTTTATTGTTCTCATTTATAAGCGGTGCTGTTTCTTGCCTACTCAAAAAATCTGCCACTTTATTGTCTTTTCCTTTTATATACTGAATGTCATAATCAAATTCTTGAAGTTTTAAAAGCCACCTTTTATGTTTGTCTCTTAAATCCTTTCCTTTGTATTTTGTACTTAAATATTTTATTGGTTGATGGTCTGTTATGATCTGAAACTGTGATCCATGTAAATAATGTCTGAAATGATCCACTGCATAAACAATGGCCAAAAATTCTTTGTCAGTTGCGCTGTATTGTTTCTCGTGTTTATTTAAAGTTCTTGTTAAGTACGCTACTGGTTGCCCTTGTTGTGACAAAACTGCGCCGATTGCGAAATCGCTGGCATCTGTTGTTACTGTAAATTGTTTATCAAATTCTGGGAACTTTAACGTTGGGTGTGAGCTGATGAGTGCTTTTAAGTTTTCAAACGAATCAATATACTCTGGGTCATTCATATTAATTGTGTTGCCTTTTTGTAAATATTTAATCATTGGGTAAGCAATTTTTGAGTAATCTTTAATGAATTTCTTATAAAATCCTGACATACCTAAGAAACCTCTAAGTTGTCTCTCTGTTTTTGAAAGCGGAATAGCTAAAATATCTTTTATCTTTTTTGGATTTGGCTGTATGCCTTCTTTTGTGAGTACATGTCCTAAAAATTCTGTTTCTTTTTTCATATTTATTTATCTGCCTGTATTTTTAAGTTATGTTCTTGAAGCTTTCGAAAAATCTTTTCTAATGAATTTTTATGTTCTGCTAAGGTTGTTGAAAATATTAATATATCATCCAAATATACCACACATATTTTGTTTATATAGTCTCTTAAAATGTCATTCATTAATCTTTGGAAAGTTGCTGGTGCGTTTTTTAGGCCGAATGGCATTCTAACGTATTCATATAGTCCTATTGGTGATACAAATGCTGTCTTTTCTATGTCTTCTTCTGCCATTAAGATCTGATGGAAACCTTTTGCCAAGTCTAATGTGCTAAAGTATTGAGCACTTCCAAGTTTGTCTAATATTGAATCCATAATTGGTAAAGGATATTTATCTGAGACTGTTACATGATTTAAACGACGATAATCTACACACAATCTATATTTTTGTACTCCTGAGTTATCTATTTTCTTTGCCACTATACATATTGGTGAACTATATTTGCTTCTGCTTTTTCTTATTATACCATTTTTTTCCATTTCATTTATTTGTCTTCTTATTTTTTCTTCATATTTTGGGGAACACCTATAAATTTTAGAATTTATCGGTTGGTCTGTAATAGTTCTTATATTATGTACTACTGTGTTTGTGTTGGTTAATTGATCACCTTCTTTATAATATAACCCTTTAAATTTTCTGATTAATGTTCTTATTATTTCACTTTCTTCAACATTGCAATTTGTCAGATTAATGTCTTCAATTTCACTTACTTCAAGTACACAAGTCTCATCAGGAATCTTGGACAAGAATGGAATTTCGACATCATTAATGAGTTGAATGGTTTTCGTTATAAAATTTATATTTTTCTCGTTTCTTTGGATGAAATCCATGCCCAATAGAAAATCATATGATTTGTCTAGGGGTAAAGCCACCCATCTTGAACGCATTCTTGGTGAATATTGAAATTCACTTGGTGCTTTGGTCATTACCAAAAAATTGTCAGTTTCAAATTTTGTGTTAATAGTGTGAATAGTTTTTGTATACTTTTCTATTATTTCATATACGTTTTTCTGTACTCTGTTAGTATTAAGTATGCTAATTGTGGATCCAGTGTCCACTAAACATTTTTTTGTTATCCGAGGCTACTGGGTAAAAAAATCTTCGGGAATTTCAACAGTACTTTTATTGTCTTCCTCTGCTAAATGATCTACCTCCATTGCTTCTTGAGAATTCTGTTGTTGAGCATTATTGTTTTGTCGTGTATTTTGGCTTTGGTTTTTATTTTGTTGGTTATAATTTGGTCTTTGATTCTGTTGCTGATTGTAATTATTATTTTTGTTCTGTTGCTGATTGTAAGTATTGTTTTGATTCGGTTGTTGATTGTTAGTATACTGACGTCTTGTGTTTTGGCTTTTTTGAACGTTGTTGTTTTTGTTATTATTGTTAGCATTTACTTGGTTGTTGTCAACATTTTGGTCATTGCTGTTATTTTGTCCGTTATTATCAAAGTATTTTCGGATTAATAGTTTTGTATTTAAATTTCCAATGTTAAGGCCGATATACTTGGCTATCTCATCCCTAACTGCTGGAAGAGTAGTTAAAGGCATTAATGAGACTGCCATGGAACCTGAAGCTAATTCTTTAACTCTTTGAATCAATAATCCACTTAAAATATTAACAAGGTTTTCATTATTTTCAAAAACAGCAAAATCTGTAATTTCTTCGACTATATACCTTACTTTTATATCTAAATCTCGAATAGAGCTTACTTTGATAGTGCATTTACACTGACGCCTTAAGGCGCGCCTTTAGCATTTAGCCTTAAGGCCTTCGAAAAATTTAGCCTTTACCATACAAAATGTGGCCGTTATATTTGAAAATAGCGACTTTTTCGTCGCGCCGCAAGAGCGCCGCTATGCTACGGGCTAAAATAAAGACCTTTTTTTGCCGATGTATCGATATTTTCGGCTTGAATTTTAAAAGGTGGCAACTTTTAACAGCTGATTTTAAACAAAATTGAATGTGCAAGCAACGAGAATGAATATATATATTATATTCATTTTCGTTGGTGCAAGTATGTAATCTGAATGTTGTACAGGCTAGCACTTGATATGCCAAACAGACTGGCAACTGTTCTGTACTCTGCAGATGAGCCCAGGCTATACAGAGCTTTGGCTACCCGCTTTGCCAGAGGAATGGACGAAAGGTGTCGCAAAGCTGGAAGAGGTGTCTAAAGGCCATCTCACTCAATTTCGGGACATCCATCTCCCAATAGCAGCCATTGCGCTCTGCCTTCCAGATGCTTCGCGTCCTAATGCAGTCAAATCCAGACATTGCATTATGGGCAAGTGCTGCTGCGGTCACTTCTGAGTTCTCATAATCAACAAAATTGCCAAAAAAAGTTAACGCAATCATTAGCCGTATTAACAACGCAATCACCTATCTCTTTTGCAGCAATCTTTATTAAATTCAAATTGTGCTCCATTTTACAAAATTCTGCTTGTTCAACAATTACAACCGAAAGTAAACAAAAAACAGCTGATTTTTAAAGACCTTTTGTCAGTGTAAATGACTTTTCGCCCGTATCACTAAGGCGCGCCTTAAGGCGTCAGTGTAAATGCACTATGAGGTTGTTTATTTTTCTCGTTAGGCCCATCTGGTCTGTCCTTGGTCGATAATGGTGCTTCAACTTCTCCTTGCATTGTTCCCACGTCGTTGGTGTATTAATGTTGAGTACCGTCCTTGCCTGTCCTTGGATTTTGGTGTTGAAGATCACACTGAATACCTGATCCGCATCTGCTCCGTATTCCAGCATGATTTGGTCCACCGACGCAATGAATCCGTGTAGAGTGCCCTCTTCCCCCGTAAATGTTGGGAGATATCGGGTCTCCTTCTCTATGTTGTTACGTTGTCTCGTAACCGGATTTGCCATGTGTATATTGTTTTGTTGATGGACTATTATTTGTGTTAGTGCTTGAATGCACCTCTGCATTTCCATTATGTCATTTGCCATTTTATTGTTTTGTTTCGCTCTTTTTGTTACACTTTTTCACTTTGTTGATTGTGCTTATGCCTTAGGCTGTGCTGCACTGAATCACTTATTAGTGTGTGTTATTTTAAGGTCCGTAACCCGGCTGCGCCACTTATATGATTAAGTTCATATATTTTGGTAATAAATACAGCACTCCGAACGTTTATGGTTTAGAAGTGGTTTATTTCGAATGTGAGTAAAAACTAAAGCTATTGCTGTACAATCATGTTCTTATATTCAATGGTTTGTTTGATCTCTGTTTACATTATTGGCTTGTGGCCGATGGCTTGGTTGATCTCTGTTTACATTATTACTTATGAGAGAGTTTGATTCTCTCTGTACTTAGAAGGGTCAAGCTATGATGCTGCGACTGAATGTTCATATGAATCATGAGTCGTGCAGCTGTGTTTATAACTGTATTGTTTACATTATTGTGGATTGGAGGCCGGATGGTATTTTGGGTAAGGGTAAGTATGTTGGTAGTTGAGGGGGAGAGGTAAGTGGTGACAATTGTATAACTCGCGCTTGGTTGCGCAAGCTTGGCGAAGGAATGCCATCTATAATGTTCTCCAGCAATTCCTCCTTATCAACGTTGACTTTGCCTGCGAGCATTATTTTTTCCTCATAATAAGAATCGAAACTCTCCCCGAATTTCCAAAGCCGCTTTTGAAACATGTTCCGATTCTCCGCTTTAGATGTGTTTCCGCCAAATGTCAAGATCAACTGTTCTAAAAGCTGGTCAGTTGATACCAAAATGCGCTCATCATTTCCATGCAGCCACTGTTGTGCCTTTCCCTTTAATTTTGCAAGAATTAATAAGTGACAGTACGTGGCGTAAATGCGCGCAATGTTTTTTATTTGTCTAGCCCAAGAGCGCGCGCATGATTCGCCGTTGTATTCTTGTGCGACTTCTTTGGCTAACGCGAGAGCTGCCGTTATCGATCCGCAAAGTTTGTTTACATTTCTGGACTGGTGTTGTGTGACGCTGTTGCGACTAGTGTTGCCAAACACCCCGCTGCTATCGCCATTAGTATCGATATTGGTTATAACATGCCTATCGAAACTGCTGTTGTTAACATTGATCCCGCCGTTGTTAACAGCCGTTACGTCTCTGTCGCTGCCACCGCCGACGCCGCTGCTGACTCCGTCATCGCCGTTACCGTTACTGTCGCTACTGCGGCGGCCGCTGTCGCCGATGCTGTCGCGAGCCTCGTCATTGACAAATTCATCGTTATCGTCGACTTCGCTGTTGTTGTCTTCTCGCCTCTGCGCTGTGCTAGCTTTTTCTTGTTGAAGCTGCTGCAGTAACTTTTACTGGCTTCGATTTCGCGGCGCAATTTTTGTAGCTCACCCCTCTCCTTGTTCCGCACAAGTTGGTGCTCGTCAGCCGATGCTTCGAATGGTTGTTGTACTGATACATTTTGTGAAGGCCCCGGCTGATCGGCGATGTGCTCCTCTTGTACATCAAGCTCAGGTGGTTCGCCACGAAGTTTCACTGGAAATGCGCTAAGCCGAGACACCAATTCAGCCTTGGTGCCCGCTGTTGGCAAGCACAGCACTGAAAGCCAATTTTTCAGCTGCACTGTCGAAAATTCGCTCAAATTAATATCGCTCATCGTGAGTTATCCCACTTCTGAAATTGTGGTCGGATGGGCGAAGTCAAAACACAGTATGAATTTATCTTCTCTCAGGCACGACGATACGTCTGCTCTTTTTAATGATCGTGCGAAGACTAATTTGGCGCGCTTCTTGCGCGTCCTCTTAACATATCTTATTCTACTTTTCAGAACATTATGAGTCTTACATTCTAAAGCTTTGTAATACATTCTTATGTTATGTTATTAATGTGACCGTGTCGATAGATTAAACCTAGTACGCTGTTACGGTGAGTGTTTAAGGTGGCCTACTACAGTTCTAACACATAAAAATACAAAGACACGCACAAAAACATGAAACTAATTATGCAAAACATATATTAAATACCTGTACTATTAACATCCATAGCCAATTCGCATATTAAACTTGATTAACTTTTATACATAATAATTCTCGAGTCCACTTGAAATGTGCAATTTAACAACGCCAGTGTTGTTTGGTGCAAGCATCTGACTTTATGTGTAAATAACACAACAAAGGTCTGTTAACTTAACATTTCCCTTTGAGAACATAAAAGTTCAATGTATATCATTTGCACTAAAATATGTATATCTTAAAAATTAGTAAATGCCAGGTTTTTGTAAAATTTCAACTAGGAGGCCGACGATCTGCTATACGCAAGGTACGGGAAGACATTCAGACTACGAAAATACTAACAAGCGGGCGACAGGTAAAGTTGAGAGGGACCTGGCTTAGGTCACCCACCCTGGCAAGAGCTAATTCGACTGGTTATGAAGACCGAGCCTATACCAAAACGGTGTAGGATAGATGTTACCCTAGTGTCGGTAACGAATACCGTGGAGCAGGTCTGGAAAGAGGTTGAAAGAAATTTTTGGCGGCCACCTAAGATATCCTCACTAGATAAATAAGAGAACTCCCTGGAGACACTCAATGAAAATCTGGTAACGCCAGAGCTCAAGGGACAAAGGAAAGATGTACTTAAACTCTTAAATTAGCAAAACAAGCAGAAGAAGAACTAGTATGGAATAAATACTGAGAACTACTTCGTGAATTCAAGAAAAAAATAAGAGTAGACAAAAGACACGCATGGCTTAAATTCTGTTCAAGCACAGAAAAGACAGCTGACACCGCAATTTTAAGAAAGCTGCTAGCTCGCCAACAGATGGTAACAAGTCAACTTAAAACTGAAGACAGCAGATGGACAGAAAGCAGTGAAGATGTGGCAAATGTGCTCCATTTTAAACTGCACACAAGTCTACACAAACTCTGTCTCCCCTACTGTGGAGCTTGGTGGTAAACGACCTACTAAAAAATTCAAACGGACCACCATAAACTAGAAAAGCCTAATTTTTTATAAGAAAAATCTTTTGTAAAATTAAATTAAATTTATTTTTATTGTCTTTTACATATAAAGATTATGTTTATATTTTGATATTACTTTTTTTTTAGCTGTATTAGGCCCAATTTCTCAATGTCCGGTTAGGTAAATTAACTGACGTTTAGTCAAATTTGAGTTTCTCAATGTCCGGTTAGGAATAAATGAAAAACAAACTAACCGGAAGGCTGGGTCGCGTTTAAAATTTAAGCTGATTTTTTGTCACGATATATCGTTAAGAATTATCGTAAGGCAAACAGCTGTCCCTTGAATTGTTTATTTATTTTGTTATAAAATCAAAATGGCATCACATAAAAGAGTGTTTTATATCCATGCATTTTACTGAACTGGATGATGCCAAATGTGTACAGCGGCTCAGGCTTACAAAATCTACGTGCAAAATCATTCTTGCAAGGATTGTAGATCAATTGGCTTGCCATAATAATAGGTAAACAATTAAGTTCTTTCGCGCTCGAATTAATCATATGTGGGATTTTAAACACAAATCATTTAATGTTGCCAGAAAACAGCAAAAGTCAGCTGAACCGCTCGCTATATTTGTCACAATGTGTATATATGTGGCAACGCTGTTAAGGCGATAGTTACCTACTGATGAAGGGTTATTTTGGCTTTGAGAAAACCAAATCGTTTAACTCTACCATTAAATTAAATTTGCGTTTAGCTAAACGAAAATTGAACCGGACATTGAGAAACTGGGCCTTAGTTGCATACATATTTCAATTAATATGTTATTAAGTTTGAAAACAATATGAAAAACAGAAACAGAAAATAAATACAAAACAGGAAAGAAGGCTCTAGTCGAGAAATCCCGACTTGAACATACCCTTAACCCCATACGTATCGTGTACAGTCATTTGTGTGTACTTACCCAGTGACCAATATGGCCAAAATGACAAAATTTCAAACTGCGATATCTTCGGTGTTTCTTAACCGATTCTAATAAAATTTTTTGAAATGTTTATGATTTTGTTTATTATTATTAATAGTTTGAAACCTCGTTTTTACAATTTTGAAGTTCAAGAATTTTTTGTTATCGATCACATGTGTATATCGGAAACCAGAAGCGCTATCGATAATTCGAAACAAACTTGATCTGCTTATGGTAAAGAAGAGCTTAAGTTTAAAATTTGAAGTCTCTAGCTCTTATAGTCTCTACACAGAGAAAAAGAAAGCAAATTAAAATCAAAAAATTCAATTTAAAATTCAGATTTTAGATTTTTCGTTTCAAATTAAGTACAAAATTATTAAATTTAATAATTTTTCGTATTAAATTACAAAATTTAACACGATTTGTATTAAAATTAAATTATAAAATTTAAAGTTGAGAATGTGACTCCTTTAAATATAAATGAAAATCTACCATATTTAATTCTACAATTTTAATTTTAGGAATCAGTATGAAACGTATTAGAACTAAAGTGTGTACTTTCATAAATCAAAATTTTTTTAAAAAACCCATAAAAAATAAGAAGAACTATGAAAGTTAATAAATAAATTTTTGATTTAAAAAAATTAAATATAATTTTAAATAGTTTTAATTTTGAAATTAAAATGCTCTATGATTACTTTTCGATTTAAGTCACCCACATTTTATTTTAACAAATTTCATATTAAAAATTTAAGTTAGTACTCAAATTTAAAATGAAATTTTTTAAATCTTAAAAAGTGCCGACTTTCCATGAAAATTAAAAACCACCAAATTTTAATTTTTTATTTTAATTCTAGGAACGAGAATGAAGCGTATCAAAATTAAAGTGCATATACTTATTAAATTTGTTTTTCATTTAAGTACGAGTTGCGGGTTCGAATCCCACCCACGGCATTTTATAATTGATTTTCTTTATAATTACAACATATTTTATTATAATTTTTCGTGGTTGCTTTTTTAAACAGAGATTAACAGCAAAATAAAAACCATAAAATAGGACAATTTATATGTACAACATTTGGTCCTTCGAGCCGGATTTTCATTGGATTTTTTGAGAGAAATCAGGATTTCATCCCCCCCAACCTCCGCTCGCCCCAGCCTTCAACGGTGACTGCCAGGAGGTCAAAGTCCAGAGAAAAAAGTTAAGAACTTTTTCTAATTTCGCTGACAAAGGTTTCAAACCATCAGCTATTAACTCCGCTACCATAATAAATGCTACAATTCCGTAGATTCCAAAACCTATTAGCTTACAGTCCGCTAACAATAAATTAAAAGTGAGAAAAAATCAAGTGCAGTTGCGGGCATCCATTTTTGTATGTACGCATCCCGATGTACGTACAAATATAAGTCCATACAGCACATTACCCAAGCCAGCTAAAACTGCTTTGCCGACGGCATTTGCAATTATTTTCCACAAGTGCTACATTTTCCAAATTTATTATTCCACATATATACATATATCTTATATTTATCTTGCACATCCGCAAGTTTTATAATAAATTATTCCTACATATACATAAGATATTATACTAATCCATCATCCACCTGCAAGAAAATAAAGAATTATTAATATATAAACATATGGGCAACTGTAAATATACTTACATTTATTATAAGTTGTGTTTGCCGCCGAAATTATATTTGGCAACTTGAGCTGCGTTGTCTCTTTGTGCCCTATAAAAAGGAGAATATTACATATCATCATTAAACATATCTACAAACACACACGATCTACACAAACAGATGGCGGCACTTGAAACTACAACTACAAAAGAAATATATACACCGCTGCCAATATCTGTACATATGTACGTATGTACACGCAGTTGCCACAACATTTAAGTCTACAAATACAACACAACAATAAATACATATTCGACATAAACGAATATTCAAAGTTACAATAAAACAACATACTTAATTATACACAACACAAACTGCATTCATTAACACGATCTATAAATATATTTGTTTTTTGTTTCACTTGTTGCGTTTAACACAGCAACATAACCACACATACAGTCTGTCAAGAAAGTGTTTTCGCATGCAAAAAAAATCATATTTTTTGACTTCTGAGTTGAAAAAATGACTGTAATGTAAAAATTTTTGATGGTTTCAAATTTTATTTATAATATTCATTTTTTCTTAAAAATTTATGAAAAACAATACTAAAATTAGTTAAGAAACAAAAAAGTTACAGCAAAAACAAAAAGGTCTATCAGAATTTCACTGTCAATAAAGTGTTTTCGTTTTACCAAATAAGGATACAACTTAAAGCTAAACCGTAAATTAAAAACGTTTAATATTTTGTGTGATAGCCTTTGGCCTTATAAACAGCATTTAACCCCGAGATCCCATGGAATTTATAAGTTTTTCTATGTAGTCAAGTGGAATTTTATTCCACTCCTCTAATACAAAGCATTTTAACATTGGCCGTGAAGTAGGCCGCCTTTTTGCTACCTTTTTCTTTAAAAACGCCCACAAGTTTTCTATGGGGTTTATATCCGGGCTTTGGGGAGGAGTGTCGATAACTTTTCCGCAATTGTACAACAGCCACATTCGCACATGATTAGCTTTATGTTTAGGATCGTTGTCTTGATAGAATTTAAACCTACGATCAAAGCCAAATTTAGTGGCGCTTTTATGTAAATTTTCCTTTAATATGTTTAAATACTGGTCAGCATTCATTGTATTTTCTATAAACGCCAATTCGCCCACTCCCTTGCTTGAGAAGCAGCCCCACACCATAACTGACAGCTTGCCGAATTTCACTGTGGGTATAACGTTCTTCATTTCAAGAGCAGCTAAAGGTTTCCGCCATACCTTGCTGGGTCCATCGTTGTAAAAAAGCATTATCTTGCTTTCATCACAGAATATAACATCATTCCAGTAGTTCTGTGGTGCATTCAAATGTGACGACGCAAAAGCAAAACGTTTTTCAACGTTTTCTGAAGACAGTTTGGGTTTTTTCCTAGCTACCCGAGATGTGAAGTTATGTCTTTTTATTGTTTGGCGTATAGTTTCGTGAGAAACATCCACTCCACACTCTTCCTTTACTTCAATAGCCAGCGATCTGGTAGATATCCTAGGGTTTTCGTCAACTTTTCTCATTATTTGGCGCATTGCTCTCTCTGAGAGTTTAGACGGCCTTCCACTAGCTGCCTTTGATTTCAGTCTATTTTCAGTTTTTGCGGGACGTATAATGTTTTGGACCGTTCTAACATTAAGCCCAAAAGTATTGGCGATGTCTGCGGTAGATTTCCCGATCGTATGGTTGTAAAAAACTAGTTGAACCACATCAAATGGGACTCTTTTACCCGGCATGTTAAACAAATAATTTAAAGAGCGTTGAATGTGTGCATTAAACGAGACTCAACAATAAAATGTACAAAATTTGCTGTGAACATGTACACTTGATGTTCAACTATGCTAAAATAACTGTAAATAGTAACTGTATTATTACGAAGGACGATGTAATGCAAGCAAAGCAAAAACGAAAACACTTTATTGACAGTGAAATTCTGATAGACCTTTTTTGTTTTTGCTGTAACTTTTTTGTTTTTTAACTAATTTTAGTATTGTTTTTCATAAATTTTTAAGAAAAAATGAATATTATAAATAAAATTTGAAACCATCAAAAATTTTTACATTACAGACATTTTTTCAACTAAGAAGTCAAAAAATATAATTTTTTTTGCATGCGAAAACACTTTCTTGACAGACTGTATCTACACACATATACGACCCAAGTCGCAGTACACGTTCAAACCAATCTACGCTGTACACGGCACAACTCACGCGCACTCATCCACGAGTAGTGCTTGTATTTATATGTTAATTTATTCGCATATAGGCATTTTGTATAACCTATTTGTTGTAGTGGGGTGGCTGCTGCGTCAAACGTCGCTTCTTGTTGGTGCAAATTTATAGTTTTTAAAGTCACGCGCGAAGTGAAATTCAAACGCACTTGTGTTCTTTCTTGTAGTATATTTTCAATTGATTTCCGATGTTAGAAACTAGCTTACATAGGGCTGCTTAGCAGCTATTAACATAAAAAGGAGCTGTAACAATATAGACTTATCTTATGTTGTACGCAAAGAGAGGAGAGCAAATACCGGTTTGGGTGGGGAGTTACAAGTGCATACTTTCCGGCTTAAACATTCCGCCCCCCTTGCAATATAATTGCAAAAAAAGATGGACTGGAGGGGGGAGCGGACCTTATTGGCTGCACACTCCAGAAAGGATCCACCCAAACACCGTATTTTGAGCCACTAGACCGTGGGCACTTGGAAGGACGCCTGGCTGAATAATATGTCCGTAGGTGTCGGCGCCCAACACCAAGCTAGTAATTGCTGGCCTATACCACACGTTATCTGCCAGGATGATGTTGGACATGCCCTTGCTCTTATGTCCATCAATTGGCCTTTTCGGGGTCTGGAATTTGAAGTCCGATTCGATGCACAGTCGTACCTCTCTGTCGAAGGAGCCGCTGATGGATTTGATGCGGGCACTGACCCTTTTCCCCTGCATCGAACCAAGTGGCGGAAAGGCCCAATGCGGCTGGTACGGCTGGTCGGGCTACAAGGATTGACCAGTGCTCGCATCTTAAACGTTTTGTCGCCGACAAGGATCATCACTGTAGGCAGCACCGTCGTTTCTTCAGGGGTGGGTGTGTGCGCCCTGGAGCGCGCACGTCGTTGCTCGACCGGTGTTGGACTCCTCGATGGACTTCTTGAGGGACGCAGCGATTCGGGATCGTCCAGGTGAAGAAGAGTGTGGTGCTCACCACCGCAGACGCGACATCTGTCGCCACTCCGGCAGGATCGCCCAGAATGCTGGTGTGCCAGACAGTTGGGGCAGTACTTGTTGATAAGTACTGCCGGAGACGCTTCTCAGCATTCAGGTGCATGAAGCGCTGGCACTTCTTCAGTGCGTAGACGCCCCGACACACACGACAGCGGAAGGACGCCGTATCACGCAGCTTCTGCCTCTGGATTTGGATTCTGGTGGGAGCCATGTTGCTTCGTACAATAACTCTGAGGAGACATAAAAAACAGAAATTAGAAAAAATACTCGTTTTGTGTAAGACGGTTAGTCACGCTTTGGATTGAGGAATTGGAAGTTTATTGGTCTCGGAGTGGAGTGGAAGGAGGATGAGTTTGGCCACTGGCCTTTTTATGGTCCCACGGATCGTGAGAACATCGACTACTCGGACCCGATCATCCTTTCCCGGGTGGGTTTTCGTGACGCGTCCCAAGCGCCATTCGTTTGATGGCAGATTATCCTCCTTGACAACTACCATATCACCCTGTTGAACGTTCCTTTTTGGTAGCTGCCACTTAGTCCTCTTGTGTAGCTCCTTCAAATACTCTTCCTTCCAACGGGAACAGAATTGTTGGTTGAGAGCCTTGAGCCGTTGCCATCTGTTGAGTATTGATGCTGCACTTCCTTCTATCTCCGGTTCCGTAACGGCAAGAAGTGGGCTCCCTACTAGGAAGTGCCCTGGAGTAAGAGCCAGCAAATCGGTCACGTCTTCGGATAAAGGAGAGATTGGCCTCGAGTTTAGGCAGGCCTCAATCTTCGAGAGCAGAGTGGAGCTCCTTAAATGTGTATTTGAACGTTGAGGTCGACTTATAGAATAGTGTCTTACAACTTTTGACACCGGCTTCCCACAGGCCACCCATGTGAGGTTCGCCTGGTGGGTTGAAATGCCACGAGAGACAGTGGTGACTATATGTTGTCTCGACGCGCGATTTTGTAGCCTCTAAAAAGTCTCGAGTAATGATTCTAGAAGTTCCAACAAACGTCTTCCCGTTGTCGGAGTAGACCTTGGACAGGCAGCCGCGTCTTGCTGTAAACCGAGCAAACGCTGCAAGGAATTTGTCCGAAGTCAAGTCGGATGTGGCTTTAAGGTGGATTGCCTTTGTGCTGAAACACACAAACACACAGACATAGCCTTTGGTTATGAGGCAGGACCGACCCGTATAGTTCTTTATGTCGAACGGACCAGCAAAGTCGATGCCAGTATGTGTGAAAGGACGTGAGAAAGTCGACCTCTCTTCGGGTAAGCTGCCCATGAGCTGAATTTGGAGCCTCTTTTTGTGTATTACGCAGACCCGACAAGAATTGGTAACGGAGGTAATGAGTGTCCTAAGCTTAGAAATCCAATACTTAGAACGGATAAGGCGCATCATTAATTGATTTCCGCCATGGATTGAGATTTTATGGGTGAATTCGATGAGGAGACGACTAAACGAGCATGAATACGGAAGGATGATAGGATGCCGTTCATCATAGGTAAGGTTGCAGGATTTGCTGATTCGACCTGAAGATCTTATGATCCCCTTTGGATCGAGGAACGGATTAAAGTTACGGATTTGGCTATTAACGGGCAAATTAAGCTTGTCACGGAGGCACTTATATTCCTTCGCATAGGATATCCGTTGAGCCAGGGCGACGAGCCGTTCTTGAACTTCTTGAAGCTCACTATTTTGGAGTTGCTGCGAGGGAAACAGCACAGAGGATTGACGACATCGTTTAGCAAATCGAAACACGTAGGCGAGAACTCGTAACGCTCTGCCGAAATCAGAGAAACGTTCAAGTGGATCCGATGAAGTCAGTTCCGCCACGATGACCTTAACTGGACGCTGCTCTAGGTCAATTTCCAGACATGAATCAGCTGAAACAGGCCATTGCTCCCGAGAAAGGCCTAGCCAGTCGGGTCCATTCCACCATAGATGGCTGTCCTTCAGCTCCTGTGGCGAGACTCCGCGGCTGGCTAAGTCTGCCGGATTGTCTTCTGACCGCACGTGTGACCAGGCTTGACAGTCAGTTACTTGGCCGATCTTGGAAACGCGGTTAGCGACGAACGTTGTCCAGGAGCAAGGAGATTTACGAAGCCAGGCCAATACGATAGTGGAATCCGTCCAATAATAACACTCGACCTTGTCTGTTGCTAGTTGTGGAAGGAGTGTGCTGGCCAGTTCTGCAAGAAGAACTGCACCGCACAGATCAAGCCTCGGCAAAGAGACTGTCTTAATGGGCGCAATTCGAGTCTTTGAAGTGAGTAGATGCCTGTGGACCTGACCATTGACTTCTATGCGAACATAAAGCGTTGCGCCGTAAGCCCGCTGTGATGCATCACAAAAACCGTGATACTGGATTTTTGCGGACGGTTGGAAATTTAGCCACCGTGGAATGCGGATCTTTCCTAATGTGGGGTAACAAGTCAAGAAATCTCGCCAACGACACTCGAGCTCAGTTGGCAACAAATCATCCCAGTCTAGCTTGTGGAGCCAAATCTCTTGCATAAAGATTTAAGCGCGCACGACAACGGGTGCCAACCACCCAGCAGGATCGAAAAGTTTTGCAATCTGCGAAAGTACGTCGCGCTTTGAAAAGGCTTCCTTGACTATTAGAGCGGAAGGGGCGAAGAAAAACTAAACGGAGTCGGCTTGCCATCTGATTCCCAACGTCTTCGCCACACTGGCTTCTTCGATTTCCAGGAAATCATCTCGAAGCAAATGATCCTTTGGAATGTCCTTAAGGACGAGTTTTTCATTTGATGTCCAAAATTTGTTCAATACTTACACTGCTGGTCGCGATCAGTGATGTGCTATTTTCCTACCGATTAATCGAGTGCTTTCGTCAAAATCGACCGATTTATCGTGTATCCGAATACATTTTAAGTGCGATATATCGAAATGCACATTACTCATATATTTAGGCACGAATATTCCTTTTAAATAAACTGATCGTGTTCCATACTATTTGTAATCAAGAACATCTAGTATAATGTATTCCGTTGTACTTTCTTTTTTGAACATTTTTTTGATAAAAAAAAAATTCAACGTTCCAAACTGTCCTCGTCCGATCACGATTATTTATTGTCAATCAATAAATAATACACAAACCAAGCAACTTTTATCCACGTATCTTGTTATCCGCTTGTTATTACTAATTTTTTGTTCAACTTGACTAATTTGCTGGGTTTATGAAACCAACCAAATCCTCAAGTGACGAAAAATCATTGTCCGTACCGACGCGAGTTGGTAGTCCTTCTTTACACGTTTCGAGAAGCCTAACTCAAGAAGCTTCCTTCTCCAAACCTAATACAAGGGCGACCTCAGTTGAAAGCAAGGGGACCATCAAAATTATAAATCCTGAGCCCGTGAGCCTAATAAATAAAGTCGACATGGCCTTAAACGATTTCATCGCTGTCACTGACAGAGTCAGCCACTTCCAGGCAAAAGTCTCAACACCGTCCGACACCATTCCGTCAATACAAACATTAAAAATTCGACTTGACCAAATCGGATCCCTGTGGGAGAAGGTCGAGGCGGAATATGAGCAGTGCTCTCGAATCATTAGCCGGCTTGAGAATCACGACGATGCCGTTGTGATGCAAGCTAAATACGACTATTGCTATTCGGTGTACTTGACAACTTGACCTTGCATCCGCACTAATGACGCAACCCGCTGCTCAAGTTACCACAGTTTCCAGAGGCTGTAGACTTCCATCCGTTGACACTGAAGTTTTCTATGGAGATTACTTGAAGTGGCCAACGTTCCGAGACTTGTTCACGGCCATCTACATTAATAATCCAAGTTTAACACCGGTGGAAAAATTATTCCATCTTAATTCCAAAACTGGTGGTGAGGCCAAAGCCATAGTTAGTAAATCCCCGCTCACAAATGATGGTTTCGGTTCCGCCTGGGAAGCCCTCTACGAGCGATTCCAAAATAAACGGCTCCTGGTTAATAGCCAGTTAAAAATTCTTTTCAATTTGCCAACCGTTAGCACCGAATCAGGTGCAGCCCTGAAGGACATTCAAAGCACAATTCAAGGCTGCTTAACAGGGCTTGAACACTCCAAAATCTCAACTGAAAACTGGGATTGTTTGCTTGTTTTCTTGTGCTCGTCAAAGTTGCCCAAGCTCACTTTGTCACTATGGGAGCAATCCTTATCTGACAAGTCAGCAATTCCTACTTGGCAAGAACTAAATTCATTCCTAAGTGAACGCTATCGCACTTTAGAAGCGATAGAAGTCGTGAAGCCAAGCACAAGTCAGGTTCATCCAAGGACCAACCGCAATGACGCGGCTCCAAAAAGAGTCAATGCCTTTGAAAATAAGGTAACGATAAAGCCTCAATCTTGCCGTTTATGCGCAAAGGAGAATCATCCTATCCGACTATGTCCACGATTTCTGCAAATGTCTCCCAAGGATAGATCTTTGCAGATTAAGCAACAAAAGTTTAAATTGCTTCGCGAGAGGCCATATTCTAAAAGACTGTCCAAGTGCACATAGTTGCTTCACGTGCAAGGGTCGCCATCATACACTCCTACATAGAAGCGACCCTCAATCTCAATCCGCTCTCGTGACAGCCTCCAATCCATCCACTTCGTCAAACACAGCATCGAACGTCCAAACATATTTCACAGCAAACACACAGGGTGTCTTGCTTGGCACCGCCTTAATAAATATCTGCTATGCAGGTACTACGTATAAGGCACGTGCCCTACTTGATTCAGGTTCCGAAGCGACTTTTATTACAAGTCGGATTTTCAACCTGATAAAGCTTCCTTTCCAGCCCATCCAAGCCCAAATAAGCGGGCTAAACCAAACCCTGGCAGCCAAGCCTCAAAAGTTATGTCACTTTTTCATAGGGTCTCCGTTGAAGCCGAGACTTCAAATTGAATCCTCGGCGTATGTTATTCCGCATCTGGCAGGTAACCTTCCCTCCTACCCAGTACCACCGGCGATACTGAAGGACTTGCCAGATATCCAGTTGGCTGACCCAACGTTTTATAAGAGCTCGCAGATAGATGTTCTTTTAGGCGCAGATATTCTCCCGGCCATTTTGTTAGGCGGCTCCAAATTCAACGTTTGTGGAACCCTTATGGGGCAAGAATCTATCTTTGGATGGATTCGTACGGGCCCAATAGCTAAAAGTATTAGCTCTCAAATTTCCGCTTTCACAACCCAAGTCTCCGTTGATCCTGAACTCCAACTAGAGAAGCTTCTCACCAAGTTTTGGGAGGTGGAGGATCTTCCTCTTAGTCCGATTAAAGATTCAGATGTGAAATGTGAAAGCAATTTTGTCCGCACCACGACCAGAAATGAAAGTGGAAGATATGTAGTCCCACTGCCCTTTCGAAATCCGGAACATATCCAATTGGGACATTCAAGGTCCATTGCGTTAGCTCAGTTTCTGAAGAACGAAAGCCGTTTGAATAGAAACATTCCTCAAAAAGAGCAGTACGACTCCGTGATTCAAGAGTACATAGACTTGGGTCACATGAGACAAGTCCTTCCGAGTGTCGACTGTCACCACTTTTATCTCCCTCATCATGCTGTTTTCAAGCCAGACAGCACTACTACAAAGGTTCGCGTGGTGTTCAACGCATCCAGCGTATCAACAAATGGCAAAAGTTTGAATGATATTCTATATCCAGGACCTGTCCTACAATCCGATCTGACCGTGGCTTTATTTCCGCTATGTTTTTAACGCAGATATCACAAAAATGTATCGGCAGATCATGGTACATTCCGACCACACTCCATATCAACGGATTCTGTTCCGAAATAAAGGTAATGAATTATGCGACTTTGAGCTCAATACAGTTACTTTTGGTGTCAATTGCGCTCCCTTCCTTGCCATCCGCGTTCTGCAGCAGCTTGCACAAGATATCAAGGACATATAAATTGGATGTCCGTCGCTTCTTGTTGGTGCAAATTTATAGTTTTTAAAGTCACACGCGAAGTGAAATACAAACGCACTTTAATATAAGTACGAAATACTTATATATACTAAAAAAAATTAATGTATACAAAATCGCTCACTCGCATACACAAAGTGTAACGGCATCTCTCTCAAAAAAGAGACGATCGCTTTTGTACATTTAGTGCCGCGATGTTAGCTTCAAGTATCCATTAGCTGCAATAGTATTGTTTACGGATCTGGCTCAACACATAAGACATTCGCCGCATTAACCAGAGGGTCTCAGGTTCGAATCTTCGTCACGGTAAGTGTGAACAAAAATTTAAAATGGCTTTTTTCTTAATTTCTTCTCTTCCCTACATCTCTACTTAAAGCACGAGGAATGATCGGAAAAAAAAACCAACTGCAGAATTAAAAATCTTAAAATAAGTGTTCCCTTCATACTCAAAACGTTCTTAAATTAAGAATGCCCGATCTAGAACGTTTCATACTTGATTCAAGAATTTTCAGTCTCGCACGAGAAATAAGTCCGAAAAGTTGTGTTTCAAGATTGAAATTCTTGATTTTTTTTAAGTGTAAAAATGTTTTTTTTTTTAAATGTGAAAAGTATTTAAATCAAAAATTCTTCATTGTCAAATTTAAAATGTTGGCATCTTAAATTAAAAATTTTATTTTTTGAAATTAAAATTTTACTTTTAAAAATTGTTTTTAAAATTAAACTTTTCAAAATGAAAAAAACACAAATTGGTCGAAAGCCATTAACATAAATTTTTGAATCTAAGTGTAAATTTTACGATTTACAATGTTTTTTTTTCTCTGTGTAAGATCGGCGCTTTCATACCGACGGAGACATGGCTAGATCGACTTGGCTGTTGATGCTGATCAAGAATATATATACTTTATAGGGTCGGAGACGCTTCCTTCTGTCCGTTACATACATTTGCACAAAACCATTATACCCTTATTTACCCATTTTATGGGTTAAGGGTATAAAAAAAACTATACTCAGAAATGACCGATTTCTTTTTTGTCAAAATACCTATGCCAACCAGTGTATGTATAAAGAAAAATGAAATGAGCGAAAAACCAATATAACGTTTTTTGGCTGTTGGTTTCAGTAATGTTATGCGCTTGTAGCTCTGTCGGCAGAATTCTAGCTTTGCAAAGAGAATTTCGCCCGCCATGTTGTACAGCATACATCTAAGAAAAATAAGAAACTCGCCAAAACTGTTCTTGGAATGAGGCGATGCAGAATCAATGATAGCTAAATATAATACGTACATTTATAAATACTTGTGTTTTTTTACTTCATTCGCACGCAACGCGGTAAAAATCAGTTGCCAGCTACTAAGGCAAATAAAAAACAAGTAAAAACGTTGCAGACGGACGCAACCGACTGCAATATACTTTGATTCCAGTAATATATGGGGGTTGTGGGTATAAATATCAGGCAGAAGGGGTAGGCGCGTCATCCAAATTAGTGATGCATATCTGTGGCGGATGGCACCCTGTAACCCCCACCAAGTATGGAGACTCAAGCGCAAAACCTGAGAAAGGTAGAGAGGTGGGCGGTGTTAGTGGGCGTGGCATCCACAACTTTGATGCAGTTCTGTTACAGCCGCTACTAACAGTATGCCCATATAATTTGGTGACTCTAGCTTAAAAACTGGCGAAGATACATGCATTTTGGTTTTTTTAGGGCGATGGGGCATGGCCCGTTGTTGGGGGCGTGGCATCCAAAATTTTGATGCATATCTGTGTCAGATGTCAGCATCTAACTTCTATGCGAGAGTCGCCAAGTGCTACCAAACATCTTTTGCAATGTGTAAAGTGCATTGGTGGCCTTCTTCACCCTTTCTTCTACATTGAGCTTCCATCTCAGCTTGCTGTCCAATACTTTTCCCCTTTCCATGCTATCATCTCTTTAAGTGTGTTGTCCATGACATGGCTACAGGGTGTCAAACCTAACCAGAACCGGAACGCGGAACCGCTAAGAACCAATTCAATGAGGAACTTAACCGGAACCGATATTCTTTAAGGTTCTAAAACCCGAAACCTGGAACTAATATATAATATAATTTGGTACCGGTAAAAATACCAGAACCAAAACGTTGTACCGGTACGGTTTCAATTCTGAATTTTTATACTTTGATACCAAAGGTATCATAGTAAATTGGGTTTGTGCAATGTCCGTGTTGTGACTTTTACGTGATGAAGAGTCAATGATGAGCAAATGCTGCTCGGGGGTGTGCATTCAATGAACTAATGACAAATATGAGTCTTGCGATTAACAAATTTATTTCATAAGTGTAAATCAAGTTAAGTTAAAGTTAAAGTTTCAAATCTTAATACGCGATACGAAGTGTGTAGTGCTGCTTTTCTATTCCAACATCGACTGACTGACCCAATTGAGAGAGTTTCTTCTTGCTGCCCTGTTAGATGGGTTGATAACAGCATCGAAGACTGTTAATGACTCAAATTGCACTGCTGAGTCACCAACTGCACTGTAACGTTTGCAAAATTCGATTAACGCCCGTACAGTCCGGCCCCTTAATACTGGATCCAGTATTAGAAACACGACTTGCTGGATACTGAAATGAGACAAGTGTTCGTTATGGTATGCAAAAGGTGGAACAAAGTACAGGTGACGGTTTATCGATTTTCAGAGTCGGTTTCAGTATAGTTTGCTATGGGTAGTAAGTAAATTTTAGAAACTGAGCGCTTATAAGTGCCTGCTGCCGTTCTAATCGTTGCTACTCGCACAAGATCATCAGTGCCAGGATGTAGTTCGATTATCCGACCGAGTTTCCATTCGTTTATGGGTAAGCGATCATCTTTAATAATGACGATGTCGTTGATTTGAAGATTCTTCTGCTCTTGTCGCCATTTTGGCCGAGCTTGTAGATGGGAAAGCCAATCTGCACTCCATAACTTCCAAAATTGCCGAACTATCCGTTGTCCTTCCAGAAAGAGGCAGTTTATTGATTTATCCTTTGGTGTAGGGTCAGGCAAAGCCATTAGGGAGTCACCTATTAGGAAATGCCCTGGAGTTAACACCGAGAGATCATGTGGATCCGAGGTTAATGGGCATAGAGGCCGAGAGTTAAGGCAGGCTTCGATTTGGACAAGCACTGACGATAGTTGTTCATAAGTCATTTTGATTCCTTTAAAGGAACGGTGCAAATGCGTTTTGACTGCTTTGACATTTGCTTCCCATAATCCACCAAAATTTGGGCTGTGCGGGGGGTTGAAATGCCATTGAATATTCTTTACAGCGAGCTCCGGAACAATAACTTCCGTTACCTTCTGCAGAAAATCACGTTGCCAAAGTTGAATGGATTTATCTGCGCTAATGAAATTCGTGCCGCAATCGCTATAAATGTGTCGACATAATCCGCGTCGTCCAACAAAGCGTTGAAGAGCCCAGAGAAAATGTTGAGTATCAAGTCCAGTCACTGCTTCTAAGTGAACGGCTTTTGTGGCTAGGCAAATAAAAACAGCGATGTACGCCTTGTAGGTTTGATGTCCTCGAAGACGGGATGCTTTAATTTCAAAGGCTCCAGTGTAGTCCACGCCGGTAGTTTCAAATGCTCGAGTTGGCGGGTTAACACGGTGTGTTGGAAGATCTGCCATAAGTTGAGTTAAAGGCTTAGGTCGGTGCCTAAAACATTGAACACATTTTCGTAAAAGTTTCTTTACCGCTTGTTTTCCATCAATGATCCAAAACACCTGTCGAGCTGTTGCCAATGTCAACTGGGTGCCTCCGTGGAGCGTGTTTAGATGAGCGTTGCGAATCACCAGTTCCGTGAACGGATGATTCTTCGGTAATATGATCGGTGACCTTTGAGCTGCTGAGATGTGAATAGCATTTTTCAGTCTACCGCGTATCCTTAAGACTTGCTGTTCGTCTAAAAAGGGTGTAAGTTGTGATAGTTTGTTAGTTTTTGACAGTTGTTTGTTCAATTTAAGCTTTAGTATCTCTGCTCCATACGTTTCGGTTTGTACCAATCGCACAACATGAATTAGAGCATTTTGAAATTCAGCTGCGTTAATGGAACCATATCGTCGTTTTTCTGGTGGGTGCTTCGAATTATGAATGAAACGTTGAATATAAGCCATAACGAAGATCAATTTGTTATATGAGGAAAAGGACGATATAATCGAGTCTTGCGTCATGCATGTATAAGTGTGAACTGCTTTAGAGCGTTGTTCGCTTACAGTTTGCTCGTTGTTAGGAGAGACGAGCTCAGTAGTGGGCCATTCGGATTCATGCCGACGCAGCCAGGCAGGCCCATGCCACCATAGGCTGTGACTTGCTAGTTCACTTGGAGAGCAGCCACGCGTTGCACAATCTGCTGGATTTTCGGCAGTTGGTACATGTTGCCATTGAGCCGGCTTGCTGTGTTCCAAAATTTTCCCAATACGGTTTGCGACGAAAGTTTTCCATCGAGAAGGATCGCCATTAATCCAAAACAATACAATCATTGCATCAGACCAATAAAAAACAGGAGTCGTCTTCGTTGAAATCCGTAGATGTTTTAAAACCCATTTTGTTAATTGAGTGGCAAGTACTGCTCCCGAAAGTTCGACTCTTGGAACAGTCAATGGTTTAATAGGTGTGACTCTGCTTCGTGATGTGAGCAGATGAGTGTGTACTGTGTTATCCTTGCACTGGACCCGAATGTATACGCATGCGGCATACGCCATTGTGGAACCATCACAAAAGATGTGCAGTTGGAGCGATTGAATATCGATGTCATCAAAACCAAGCCATCTGGGAATTCGTATGTTCTCAATTGTTGGTAGATGATCAAGAAAACCCTGCCATCGAGTTTGTAGCACCTGGGGAAGTAGTTCGTCCCATTCAAGTGCGCTGGTAAGTGAATTAGTGCGGCGTATTCGCGTACTCCAAACATCCTTTAATATGACCTTTGCTGATGTGATAATGGGAGTGACTAATCCCAAGGGGTCGTATAGCCGTGCTACTGTGGATAATAAAGATCTTTTAGTGAAAGAGACAGGAATTTCGAATTTAATTTTAAAACCATAAACATCTCTATTTGGATGCCAATACAAGCCTAGAGTTTTAATAGAGTCTTTGTTGTCAAATTCTAAAATGCTGGTGTTGGACCAATGCGTTTGTGGAATATTGGCTAGTAAAGCTGGGTGGTTTGAAGACCATTTACGAAGCTCCATGCCTGCCGACCTTAATACAGCAATGAGTTGATCGCGAGTCTCCAAGGCTTTGGCGAGGGTTGCGTGTCCACTTTGCACATCATCCACGTACATCTCGTTACGCAACACCTGCTCAGCCAACGGATATTGCTGTCGCTCATCAGAGGCGAGTTGATGCAGGATACGGATCGCTGTGTATGGAGCCGAAGCTGTACCAAACGTGACTGTGGTTAACGTGTATTCTTGAATTTGGTTGTGTTGGTTTCGCCACATGATACGTTGGTATTGCGCATCATCGGGATGCATGTCTATGCAGCGGTACATGCGCTGGATATCAGCAGCAAATACATATCGATGAAGGCGCCAGTTCAAAATGATACCTCCGAGGTCGTTTTGCAATTTGGGACCTATACACAGAATGTCGTTGAGAGACTTGCCGTTGGAGGTTTTGCAGGAGGCGTCGTACACAACTCGGACCTTGGTGGTGATGCTTTCTTCCTTGATGATTGCATGATGCGGTAAGGTACATGCTGTCACTGTTAACCTTCCGGCCGTATTTGTAGTGCAATAAGATTCTTCAGTGCCGGTGATGCCAGCTACTTGACCAAGATCAAAATATTCTTGGATGACGTTGCTGTATCGATCGTGAAGTTCAGGCTGTCGGTTCAATCTTCGTTCTAATAGGTGAAAACGGTTCAGAGCAGTTTGACGTGACTTTCCCAGGACTTGAGTAGGGTCAAAGTAGGTTTTTAATGGAAGACGTACCAGATATTTCCCGTTACCGTTGTCGTGTGTGAGTGCGTTGAAAATGTTCTTCGCACCATTGTTCTTCCATAGTTAGACTGCGTTCGGCGTTAATTTGATCGAGCTCAAAGAAGTTTTGAACGAGGGTATCCAGCGTTGCATGATGGCATTTTATGGACACACTGGCAGATTTCGGTTTGTATAGTGGACCGAAGACGATCCATCCTAATTTAGTACGTTGCGCAATGGGTTCGTGTGGATGGCCTCTTTTGATTTCGGGCAATATGATATGCGGGATCACATCGACGCCGAGTAGTACGTCTATGCGATTGGACCTTGCAAAGTTAGGATCTGCTAGTGGAAGTTCCTTAAGATGTTGATAATCTTGTACAGGTAGATCCGTCCTTGGGATATTTGAAGTTACAGATCGTAACACAAAAGCGGTATCCACGAATATGTTAAAGGAAGGGTTTCCTGGCGAGCCTAGCATAAATTCTGTGGTGTACTTGCACTTGGTGTTGGAGTTCGCGCCTACCCCCGTAATCTCTGCTATGGTGCGGTTACGTGGTAAGCCGAGCATTTGAACGGCATGCTCAGTGATGAGAGTGGCTTCCGAGCCGTGATCAATGAGTGCTCTGACCACGGCGAATTGTCCAGTTTTGTGATTTTCCAACCGAATAAGAGCTGTTGCTAAAATCATGTTCCGTTGTGTAAGAGATGACTCGACTCCAGGAGAAAGTTGTGCGGTATGAGAGCCTAACGCCGAGCTGTTAGCTGCAGACGGGGCTCGGATGTTTTGAGATTCGGACACATTTATTTGAGTTGGATTCTGCGAAACAAATGTGTGATGAGTATTAGTTTGTACAGAAGGAAAGTGCAATAAAGTATGATGTCGTTGACCACATTGTAAACAGTTTCTGTTGCTTGTACATTGCGCCAGAGAGTGCGAGGGGCTGAGGCAGTTTAGGCATGCCTTTGTGCGATCGACGATTTGTTTTCGTGCAAAACAATCCTTGGAGAGAAAGTCAGGACAACGTCGTAAAATGTGAGTGTCGCTGCAGTGGGCGCAGCGAATGAGGCTGTCGTGTCCGGCGGTGACATGAAAGCTGTTGCCCTTGTATGCGTGGTTGCCAGATCGTTTACCTGATGATCGGTGAGCAGGAGGCTGACCTACGGCTTGGCGATTTGGTGACGGTTCATTGGACTTCCTATTTTCAATAATGTCCATACTGACCAAACGCGTATTAAGAAAGGCTTCCATAGTTGAGAAAGTAGGAATGTCCAGTGAACTGCCTAACGAATATTCCCAGGCTTGTAGTGTGCATACTGGTAGCTTCGTTACAAGGTAGTGCACCATCCAATGATCGCAAGTGTGGATTGGTATCTTAAGTCGCTTAAATTCGTTGATGCAAACGTTGGCGACATTTAACATGTTTTTAATATCTGACGAATTTTCATTTGTCGCTGTTGGCAAACTAAGCAAGGTGTTCATGTGATGCATGAACAGCAATCGAGGATTGTTGTAGCGTTTCATGATGAGGTTCCACGCCAGGTTATAATTGGAGTCAGTTAAGTCCATTTGGCGCACATCCTGATCCTGATCTGCCGGCAACTCTTGCTTTAGAAAATGAAAACGTTGAATGTTGGAAAGACTGGCGTTGTCATGAATGAGTTGCGCGAATACATCATGAAAGGCTGGCCAGTCGATAAATTTGCCAGAATATGTAGGTACTGGCAACTTTGGCAGCTGTACGGAAGACTTCGGCAGTGCTTCTCGCATGGTTGAATGATGAACAACTTCGGATTCTTGGGCGGTATTTGTTGTCGACGGAAAACTAGCATCGTGTGCCTCCAAGATTGTGCAATAAATTAAGCTGTGATCCTCTTCGAATTTGTTGGCAAAATTTTCCGTAAAATACTTGTGCGAGATTGGACACGCACTTACAATAATCGAGCTATGATTTTTTTGAAATTGTTTTGAAAATTCTTCTAATTTATTAAAACGCACTTGAAAGTATTGTTTGGTTTTTCGCGCTGTACTGTCTTTATTAAAGTTGATGAAGGCTTGTTTTAGTCTTTTATGTATATCGCATTGTAGAGCGTACACTCTTTCATACGAGGCTTCATCACTCGTGTTCTCAGTAGACATGCTGTTCTCTTTCGATTTACCGTTTATGTATGTTTTACTTCGAACCTAGATGCATACAACAACCAACACTTACCTTCTCAGTCGTACAAGCCTGACTTAAGCGAAACAGAGTTTTTGGTGTGGGAGTGAGAGCCGCGATGATCGTTCCAGACAAGTTTGACGTTGAAGTATGACGCAACACGTTCGATCCGACGGTGTGTGAGGTGATGTGCGCTCTCTGAGTCGCGCTGTCGACGAATTTCTTCTGCTCTCCCTTTGGTCCGTTATACAAACTTCTCCTGCTCTCCTTTTGGTCCGTTGTTCTTTGACTTGAGGCGTGCCAAGTCTGGCATGCATGAGTTTAGGATGACCTTAGGATGACTTTGACTGACTCTCGACAACGTTAATAACTTGATTTACTTTATGAAACACTTTACTAGACTGTGTGAATGGTTCCCCCCATGGGCCACCAAAAATGTTGTGACTTTCACGTGATGAAGAGTCAATGATGAGCAAATGCTGCTCGGGGGTGTGCATTCAATGAACTAATGACAAATATGAGTCTTGCGATTAACAAATTTATTTCATAAGTGTAAATCAAGTTAAGTTAAAGTTAAAGTTTCAAATCTTAATACGCGATACGAAGTGTGTAGTGCTGCTTTTCTATTCCAACATCGACTGACTGACCCAATTGAGAGAGTTTCTTCTTGCTGCCCTGTTAGATGGGTTGATAACAGCATCGAAGACTGTTAATGACTCAAATTGCACTGCTGAGTCACCAACTGCACTGTAACGTTTGCAAAATTCGATTAACGCCCGTACAGTCCGTCATGGTGTCTGTCCGTCCGTCTGTCTGTATGAACGCAGTTTTTTTCGACACCCTCAAAGCTAGAGCCTCGTAACTTTGCAAATATCTTGATACATGTCTTCGTCAGACAAAGTCTTAAATTAAGGCCTCTACGACTGAAGGCCTGGAAAATCGATAACAAGTCGATACAATTCGATGTGCAATTCGATAAAACACAAATATATCCCACATTATAGCAGATAGAGTCACCAAATTTGGGGGCATGATAGCCGATGTCATTCCCCAAAAAACTGCATCAAAGGTTTGGATGCTACGCTCACCTCTTCCGCCCCCAGCCCCCTCCAATTATGAACAAAAATGCCTGTATATTCTACAGTTTGGAAGCTATAGTCACCAAATTTAGTAGAAAGGTAGATGCTGACATCTGACACAGATTTGCATCAAAACAACGGGACATGTCCCACTGCCCGTATAAAAACCGGAATGCATATTGTTGAGCTATTGAGCTTTTTCAATAGCTATCGAGTTTCCACAAAATTTAATAAATATGAATGCGACGAAACTTGCATTAATAAAAATTTGATTTATTTGCTTTCGTGGCCAAACTTAAGTCTAATAGAAATGTTAATTGTTAATTGCAGGCTCCGAATTGAGCTGTGCAATGAAATATGCAAAAACGAATTGGCAGGTGTCGAAAACCGTGCCGCAACTTGAATTAATTAGAGGTCGAGAGTTTATTATGGCGATAATGTGGCAGACGAGTGTGCGCAGATCATCCAGGGGCAGAAGCGAGGGTCCGTTTGCTGTTTTCACCGCCGCCTCCCAAGGACCACCGAAATGCGGGGAGCGAGGTGGGATGAATTCCCATTCGATGTCATCAGCGACAAAAAACTCTCGAACAGAGTTGATATGCTTCTCGCTGAGGAAGAGTCGCTTAAGTTCAGCTAGTTCATTCTTGGCTCCAACGAAATTTGTCGCATTGTCCGACCATATGCGAATAGGTTTACATCTGGTGAGAATGAGCCGCTTAAGAGCATTAAGAAAGGCTGCTGTTGACAAATCAGGAACCAGTTCGAGATGCACTGCCTTTGTTGCGAAGCAAATGAAGACTGAGATGTAGCATTTTACGGGTCCTTTGTTACGAATCTTGCTCTTGTAGTAAAACGGTCCACAATAGTCCACTCCAGTAACAGCGAAAGGATGCGAGCCACTTACACGATCCCGAGGAAGATCCGCCATGATAGTCTCAGCCAATACAGGTTTAGCTCGAAAGCACATGATGCATTTGCTTGTTACGCTGGAGACAGTCTTACGGCCACCAATAGGCTAATAGTGGAGCCGAATATGAGCAAGCAGAGACCGAGGTCCAGCATGCAGCTGACGCCTATGAAAGTGCATGATGATGGCGCGTGTGAGAGGATGATGATTTGGAAGTATGATCGGATGTTGAGCATCGAAATCAAGGCTCGAGTGCTTTAGACGGCCACTAACACGAAGAAGTCCAGAATCATCCATGAATGGGGTAAGCGAGGCGATAGAGCTGGATGATTTGATCGTTCTTCCGTCTTGAAGAGCCCTATAATCATCACTCAGATTCGCCTTCTGGATGCTCCGCAAGAGTAATTGAGTGCCCTTGTGTATCCAATCTACTGTGAGACTGGGATGCCTGATGCGATTCCGAAATTTATATATGTAACCGAAGACACGACGCAGGTTATGAAAGGAGTTTGCAAACTTGCCTTCTATGCATTTAGAAATACCAACTAGCACCTTTTGTCGCAGTTCAGGAAGCGTCCGGGCCGGTAAACACGATGCAGGCCAGTCGCACTCTCCTTTGGTTAAAAAATCGGGACCTTTAGACCACAACGATGATTCTATAAGTTCGCTTGGAAAAGCTCCTCTAGAAAGAATGTCTGCCGGGTTGCATGCCTTCGGTACGTAGCGCCATTCCATTTCTGTCGTTAGCTCTTGTATTAAAGATATGCGATTAGCTGTGAACGTTTGGAAGCGCGAAGGCTCATCACGTATCAAGGATAAAACAACTGCCGAATCCGACCAACAATAGTATCTGCAATTAAACAAATTCATTTGAGCTACTTCGCGAATGAGTTGAGATAGGAGTGCAGCAGCAGATAGTTCCAGCTTTGGTACTGTCAGAGTTCGCAAGGGTGCCACTCGAGACTTAGAGCACAACAAACGAGCTATGCGCCGTCCCTCTGTTATGGATACGACGTAAATGCATCCACCGTAAGCCTCAATGCTTGCATCACTAAAACCATGAACTTCGATGATGCCTTTTGGAACGATGACAAGTCGAGGGAGTTTTATTTGCTATGTATTGCAAATATCGGTACACAAGCTATTCCAAGAAGAATGCAAAGATGCAGGAAGACTTTCATCCCAATCCAATCGCTCTCTGCAAATGATCTTGGCCTTGGCTACCCCGGGTCCGATAAGTCCAAGTGGGTCATAAGAACAAGCAATGGTAGACAGCACAGACCGTTTGCTTGGTTTTCCAGGCGCTTTCATAGGAGAAAACTTAAACAAAAGGCAGTCAGAAGCTGGATCCCATGCAAGTCAGAGAGTCTTCGTTACATATGTGCCATCGTCAAACTTCAAAAAAGGTTTCCTTTTCCTCATCAGGAATATGTTGAAGCACGTTAAAATTATTGGAGCACCACTTCCTAAGCTTAAAATTTCCCTTTCGAAGCAGACTGACTGTTTGCTCCATAATGTCCAATACTTCCTCAGCAGAGTCACCTCCAGTAATAAGATCATCTACATAAAAATCGCTCAAGACCAATTTAGATCCAACAGGAAACGATCTTCTTTCATCAATAGCCAATTGCTGCATGGAACGAACAGCCAGAAAAGAAGCTGGCTTCGTGCCATAGGTGACAGTATCCAGCTTGAAAACTTGAATTTCCTGATGAGGAGAATCACGCCGCAGGATGCATTGCAAATAGGAATCGGGTTCAGCCATCCTAACGCACCTATACATTTTGCAAATGTCGCCAGTCAGGGCTATTGGGAACGTCCTAAACTGCAACAGTGTACTGAACAGCTTGCGTTGAATAGTTGGGCCTGCCATGAGGATTTCATTCAGGGAATAACCAGACGAAGACACGGCTGAACCATCAAAAACAACTCGAAGCTTAGTTGTTGAGCTGTCTTCCTTAAGAACACAATGATGAGGAAGATAATACTTGCAGTGACTTAGCATGTGCGACTCCACAAGAGACATGTGATTCAAATCCACATACTCCTTGATAAATTCTGAATATTGAGATTTTAACCCAGGATGACGCTCTAATTTGCGTTCCAAGTTACAAAACCGACGATATGCTTGCTGATACGAATCCCCAATCAGATCCACAGCATGCTTGACTGGAAGGCGAACCGAATATTCGCCAGTGTCCAAACGAGCAAAAGTTTGTTTAAAATGCGCTTCACAATCAAGTTCCTCCTTGGTAGATTCGTTAACTAAACGAGGACAAGATTCTAACTTCCAAAACCGACGAACGATTTCATCAAGCTTGTGATCAGGGCTGGGATTTGCCATAGGAACCGAGCGAGTGACCGTCAATGAGGCAGGGCTCGCCGAAGACGTTCCTCCTGTCACTATCCAGCCCAGTTGAGTTTTTTGCAAAATAGGCAAGCCAGGATCGATTTTGATTTGACCAACACACAACAATTCAAAAAACAGGCCAGCTCCAATTAACAAGTCGATTTGTTGCGGCTTAAAGAACTCTGGATCAGCTAAGCGATTATTTGAGGGTATGTTCCAGAGATCAGTGCTAATATCGTAACTAAGCTGATTTCCAGTTATAGACGGAGCTACTAGAACCGAGATGTTAGCAGCGTACTCAGATGCTCGCGATTAAAAACTTATATCGGCTGAAAAACCTTCTGAGGCAACACTAGACTCCCCTAATCCAGAAATCAAAGTAGGTGAGCGATGCTTGCGCAGCTGGAGGTGTTGAGCTAAACGAGACGTAATAATGTGAACCTGCGACCCAGAATCAAGCAGAGCTCGGCAAGGAACCAACACTCCAGTACGACTTCTAACGTTATTTACAGCAGTTGCCAAGAGCACTATGTCTTGACTGAGATTTTGGGCTACAAGTGTTGTAGAGGGTTTTGTCGCAGGCGGATGCGGAGCGGAGTTAAACTGAGAACCAACATGATTCCAAAATGCAGAAGCGTATGATGCTTGGCCTTGCAACGGTTGCAGGCAGTTGAGCTGCACTCCTTTAGCCGATGACCTTTGCGCAGGCAATTAATGCAAAGAGAAAGTTTCTTTACCTCACGTAGACGCAGTTGCGGAGACAGATTTCCAAAACGGGAACAGTTGTAAATTAAGTGGCCAGAGGTCTCACAAAACACACATTCATTTGTGCTGGAGTTAGTAGCGACAAAGGCTTTTCTACTGGTGTTAGAGATTTTGCTACTTTTTCCCACCTTCGAGCTAGGCGTATACGTTGCCATAGCGTGCTCCACATTTTCCAATCCTTGACATCGTCGATCCAGAAATGCCAAGAACTGCTCACAGGTCGGAATAGTATCCATCAGTGCTGTCTCCTCCCAACTGGTCTTCGTTGCCTTGTCCACTTTCTGCAGCAAACTGTGCACGATAATAAAGCCCGCAATCTGCTTAACGGTGCCCAGGCTTTGTAGAGCGCGGATGTTGGCGTTGACCGTATCCGAAAGGGTTCGAAGTTGTACAGCTGACGATGACTCGATGAAATCCAAACCCAAAATCTCAGCGACATGTGCCTGGAAAATAAGGCGTTTGTTATTAAACCGTTTTTATACCCTTAACTAGGGCTGCCATCACCTAAATTGCCAACGCCGGATAAACACTAGAAAAACCCCGGACATTTGGGCGAAATATGTTTTTTCCCCGGACACCTGAAAATTTTTTGCAACAAAAACCAAAAACATCTTTATAACTCTTTAATTTTTATTTTATTTATTTTACTTATTTTGGTATTTTGCAGTCCGCCCAATTATTTCTAACCCTTTCGGGACAACAGTTGCTTATAAGCAACTTCTAACTTTGTCGCTATCTAACGCACGTTTGAGACCCCCTGACTTACAAACGTAAGTGGCTAACAGTAAACTGATATTTTGTAAGCAAGAAGAGCAAAAAGCAGACACGAAAACGCATTTTAATTGCGAGCTTTCCGAAGTTATTCAAAGTGAGTTCACGTGCGCGATCAAACGCCCAAATAAGTGCTGTTAAATAAATAGAATTTTTAAATATTATCGAGCATCTTTTAAAACTAAAGTGAATAAAATGTCAAACAACGAAGGTTAGTTTTCTTATTTGCGTTTTTAGTTAGAAAAAAAGAGCAATATTTAGGGAGCTGGAGAGCTGTTGTTGCTTATAAGCAACTTTTGGTGGAGCCTCATGGGGATGACCTAGAGCTTTGAAAATTTGCACACAGCTTATTTAGGTCTAAAGAGCATAGTCACCCAAATTTTGGATTTTTAGCCCCACTGGGCTAAGAGCTGTCCCGAAAGGGCTTAAATATCTTTTTTTTTTCAACAAGAATGAGTAAAAGTCGAAACAACTCAGGTTCTTGAAATTATATTTCATTTTGAAGAAGAAGAAACTGTGTTTATGTTTAGCGAGTTTCTTTAGTTTGTCCATTGCTGCGTGACTAGCGAAAATACTCTCTCTACATTCGCATTGTGAGCTGGTATGCAAATATAATATTGTGCGATTTTAGGCAGCTCAGAATATAAATGAGCATTCACCCACAACTGGTTCGCGCTTAAGAAGCGAGGGTCCGACCGACCGATAAAAGTGGTATTTTGCTGTTTTTACCGCCGCTCCCAAGGACCACCGAAATGCGGGGAGCGAGGTGGGATGAATTCCCATTCGATGTCATCAGCGACACAAAACTCTCGAACAGAGTTGATATGCTTCTCGCTGAGGAAGAGTCGCTTAAGTTCAGCTAGTTCATTCTTGGCTCCAACGAAATTTGTCGCATTGTCCGACCATATGCGAATAGGTTTACATCTGGTGAGAATGAGCCGCTTAAGAGCATTAAGAAAGGCTGCTGTTGACAAATCAGGAACCAGTTCGAGATGCACTGCCTTTGTTGCGAAGCAAATGAAGACTGAGATGTAGCATTTTACGGGTCCTTTGTTACGAATCTCGCTCTTGTAGTAAAACGGTCCACAATAGTCCACTCCAGTCACAGCGAAAGGATGCGAGCCACTTACACGATCCCGAGGAAGATCCGCCATGATAGTCTCAGCCAATACAGGTTTAGCTCGAAAGCACATGATGCATTTGCTTGTTACGCTGGAGACAGTCTTACGGCCACCAATAGGCTAATAGTGGAGCCGAATATGAGCAAGCAGAGACCGAGGTCCAGCATGCAGCTGACGCCTATGAAAGTGCATGATGATGGCGCGTGTGAGAGGATGATGATTTGGAAGTACGATCGGATGTTGAGCATCGAAATCAAGGCTCGAGTGCTTTAGATGGCCACCAACACGAAGAAGTCCAGAATCATCCATGAATGGGGTAAGCGAGGCGATAGAGCTGGATGATTTGATCGTTCTTCCGTCATGAAGAGCCCTATAATCATCACTCAGATTCGCCTTCTGGATGCTCCGCAAGAGTAATTGAGTGCCCTTGTGTATCCAATCTACTGTGAGACTGGGATGCCTGATGCGATTCCGAAATTTATATATGTAACCGAAGACACGACGCAGGTTATGAAAGGAGTTTGCAAACTTGCCTTCTATGCATTTATAAATACCAACTAGCACCTTTTGTCGCAGCTCAGGAAGCGTCCGGGCCGGTAAACACGATGCAGGCCAGTCGCACTCTCCTTTGGTTAAAAAATCGGGACCTTTAGACCACAACGATGATTCTATAAGTTCGCTTGGAAAAGCTCCTCTAGAAAGAATGTCTGCCGGGTTGCATGCCGTCGGTACGTAGCGCCATTCCATTTCTGTCGTTAGCTCTTGTATTAAAGATATGCGATTAGCTGTGAACGTTTGGAAGCGCGAAGGCTCATCACGTATCCAGGATAAAACAACTGCCGAATCCGACCAACAATAGTATCTGCAATTAAACAAATTCATTTGAGCTACTTCGCGAATGAGTTGAGATAGGAGTGCAGCAGCAGATAGTTCCAGCTTTGGTACTGTCAGAGTTCGCAAGGGTGCCACTCGAGACTTAGAGCACAACAAACGAGCTATGCGCCGTCCCTCTGTTATGGATACGACGTAAATGCATCCACCGTAAGCCTCAATGCTTGCATCACTAAAACCATGAACTTCGATGATGCCTTTTGGAACGATGACAAGTCGAGAGAGTTTTATTTGCTATGTATTGCAAATATCGGTACACAAGCTATTCCAAGAAGAATGCAAAGATGCAGGAAGACTTTCATCCCAATCCAATCGCTCTCTGCAAATGATCTTGGCCTTGGCTACCTAGGGTCCGATAAGTCCAAGTGGGTCATAAGAACGAGCAATGGTAGACAGCACAGACCGTTTGCTTGGTTTTCCAGGCGCTTTCATAGGAGAAAACTTAAACAGAAGGCAGTCAGAAGCTGGATCCCATGCAAGTCCGAGAGTCTTCGTTACATATGTGCCATCGTCAAACTTCAAAACGATCTTCTTTCATCAATAGCCAATTGCTGCATGGAACGAACAGCCAGAAAAGAAGCTGGCTTCGTGCCATAGGTGACAGTATCCAGCTTGAAAACTTGAATTTCCTGATGAGGAGAATCACGCCGCAGGATGCATTGCAAATAGGAATCGGGTTCAGCCATCCTAACGCACCTATACATTTTGCAAATGTCGCCAGTCAGGGCTATTGGGAACGTCCTAAACTGCAACAGTGTACTGAACAGCTTGCGTTGAATAGTTGGGCCTGCCATGAGGATTTCATTCAGGGAATAACCAGGCGAAGACACGGCTGAACCATCAAAAACAACTCGAAGCTTAGTTGTTGAGCTGTCTTCCTTAAGAACACAATGATGAGGAAGATAATACTTGCAGCGACTTAGCATGTGCGACTCCACAAGAGACATGTGATTCAAATCCACATACTCCTTGATAAATTCTGAATGTTGAGATTTTAACCCAGGATGACGCTCTAATTTGCGTTCCAAGTTACAAAACCGACGATATGCTTGCTGATACGAATCCCCAATCAGATCCACAGCATGCTTGACTGGAAGGCGAACCGAATATTCGCCAGTGTCCAAACGAGCAAAAGTTTGTTTAAAATGCGCTTCACAATCAAGTTCCTCCTTGGTAGATTCGTTAACTAAACGAGAACAAGATTCTAACTTCCAAAACCGACGAACGATTTCATTAAGCTTGTGATCAGGGCTGGGATTTGCCATAGGAACCGAGCGAGTGACCGTCAATGAGGCAGGGCTCGCCGAAGACGTTCCTCCTGTCACTATCCAGCCCAGTTGAGTTTTTTGCAAAATAGGCAAGCCAGGATCGATTTTGATTTGACCAACACACAACAATTCAAAAAACAGGCCAGCTCCAATTAACAAGTCGATTTGTTGCGGCTTAAAGAACTCTGGATCAGCTAAGCGATTATTTGAGGGTATGTTCCAGAGATCAGTGCTAATATCGTAACTAAGCTGATTTCCAGTTATAGACGGAGCTACTAGAACCGAGATGTTAGCAGCGTACTCAGATGCTCGCGATTAAAAACTTATATCGGCTGAAAAACCTTCTGAGGCAACACTAGACTCCCCTAATCCAGAAATCAAAGTAGGTGAGCGATGCTTGCGCAGCTGGAGGTGTTGAGCTAAACGAGACGTAATAATGTGAACCTGCGACCCAGAATCAAGCAGAGCTCGGCAAGGAACCAACACTCCAGTACGACTTCTAACGTTATTTACAGCAGTTGCCAAGAGCACTATGTCTTGACTGAGATTTTGGGCTACAAGTGTTGTAGAGGGTTTTGTCGCAGGCGGATGCGGAGCGGAGTTAAACTGAGAACCAACATGATTCCAAAATGCAGAAGCGTATGATGCTTGGCCTTGCAACGGTTGCAGGCAGTTGAGCTGCACTCCTTTAGCCGATGACCTTTGCGCAGGCAATTAATGCAAAGAGAAAGTTTCTTTACCTCACGTAGACGCAGTTGCGGAGACAGATTTCCAAAACGGGAACAGTTGTAAATTAAGTGGCCAGAGGTCTCACAAAACACACATTCATTTGTGCTGGAGTTAGTAGCGACAAAGGCTTTTCTACTGGTGTTAGAGATTTTGCTACTTTTTCCCACCTTCGAGCTAGGCGTATACGTTGCCATAGCGTGCTCCACATTTTCCAATCCTTGACATCGTCGATCCAGAAATGCCAAGAACTGCTCACAGGTCGGAATAGTATCCATCAGTGCTGTCTCCTCCCAACTGGTCTTCGTTGCCTTGTCCACTTTCTGCAGCAAACTGTGCACGATAATAAAGCCCGCAATCTGCTTAACGGTGCCCAGGCTTTGTAGAGCGCGGATGTTGGCGTTGACCGTATCCGAAAGGGTTCGAAGTTGTACAGCTGACGATGACTCGATGAAATCCAAACCCAAAATCTCAGCGACATGTGCCTGGAAAATAAGGCGTTTGTTATTAAACCGTTTTTATACCCTTTACTAGGGCTGCCATCACCTAAATTGCCAACGCCGGATAAACACTAGAAAAACCCCGGACATTTGGGCGAAATATGTTTTTTCCCCGGACACCTGAAAATTTTTTGCAACAAAAACCAAAAACATCTTTATAACTCTTTAATTTTTATTTTATTTATTTTACTTATTTTGGTATTTTGCAGTCCGCCCAATTATTTCTAACCCTTTCGGGACAACAGTTGCTTATAAGCAACTTCTAACTTTGTCGCTATCTAACGCACGTTTGAGACCCCCTGACTTACAAACGTAAGTGGCTAACAGTAAACTGATATTTTGTAAGCAAGAAGAGCAAAAGCAGACACGAAAACGCATTTTAATTGCGAGCTTTCCGAAGTTATTCAAAGTGAGTTCACGTGCGCGATCAAACGCCCAAATAAGTGCTGTTAAATAAATAGAATTTTTAAATATTATCGAGCATCTTTTAAAACTAAAGTGAATAAAATGTCAAACAACGAAGGTTAGTTTTCTTATTTTCGTTTTTAGTTAGAAAAAAAGAGCAATATTTAGGGAGCTGGAGAGCTGTTGTTGCTTATAAGCAACTTTTGGTGGAGCCTCATGGGGATGACCTAGAGCTTTGAAAATTTGCACACAGCTTATTTAGGTCTAAAGAGCATAGTCACCCAAATTTTGGATTTTTAGCCCCACTGGGCTAAGAGCTGTCCCGAAAGGGCTTAAATATCTTTTTTTTTCAACAAGAATGAGTAAAAGTCGAAACAACTCAGGTTCTTGAAATTATATTTGATTTTGAAGAAGAAGAAACTGTGTGTATGTTTGGCGAGTTTCTTTAGTTTGTCCATTGCTGCGTGACTAGCGAAAATACTCTCTCTACATTCGCATTGTGAGCTGGTATGCAAATATAATATTGTGCGATTTTAGGCAGCTCAGAATATAAATGAGCATTCACCCACAACTGGTTCGCGCTTAAGAAGCGAGGGTCCGACCGACCGATAAAAGTGGTATTTTGCTGTTTTCACCGCCGCCTCCCAAGGACCACCGAAATGCGGGGAGCGAGGTGGGATGAATTCCCATTCGATGTCATCAGCGACACAAAACTCTCGAACAGAGTTGATATGCTTCTTGCTGAGGAAGAGTCGCTTAAGTTCAGCTAGTTCATTCTTGGTTTCAACGAAATTTGTCGCATTGTCCGACCATATGCGAATAGGTTTACATCTGGTGAGAATGAGCCGCTTAAGAGCATTAAGAAAGGCTGCTGTTGACAAATCAGGAACCAGTTCGAGATGCACTGCCTTTGTTGCGAAGCAAATGAAGACTGAGATGTAGCATTTTACGGGTCCTTTGTTACGAATCTCGCTCTTGTAGTAAAACGGTCCACAATAGTCCACTCCAGTCACAGCGAAAGGATGCGAGCCACTTACACGATCCCGAGGAAGATCCGCCATGATAGTCTCAGCCAATACAGGTTTAGCTCGAAAGCACATGATGCATTTGCTTGTTACGCTGGAGACAGTCTTACGGCCACCAATAGGCTAATAGTGGAGCCGAATATGAGCAAGCAGAGACCGAGGTCCAGCATGCAGCTGACGCCTATGAAAGTGCATGATGATGGCGCGTGTGAGAGGATGATGATTTGGAAGTATGATCGGATGTTGAGCATCGAAATCAAGGCTCGAGTGCTTTAGACGGCCACCAACACGAAGAAGTCCAGAATCATCCATGAATGGGGTAAGCGAGGCGATAGAGCTGGATGATTTGATCGTTCTTCCGTCATGAAGAGCCCTATAATCATCACTCAGATTCGCCTTCTGGATGCTCCGCAAGAGTAATTGAGTGCCCTTGTGTATCCAATCTACTGTGAGACTGGGATGCCTGATGCGATTCCGAAATTTATATATGTAACCGAAGACACGACGCAGGTTATGAAAGGAGTTTGCAAACTTGCCTTCTATGCATTTATAAATACCAACTAGCACCTTTTGTCGCAGCTCAGGAAGCGTCCGGGCCGGTAAACACGATGCAGGCCAGTCGCACTCTCCTTTGGTTAAAAAATCGGGACCTTTAGACCACAACGATGATTCTATAAGTTCGCTTGGAAAAGCTCCTCTAGAAAGAATGTCTGCCGGGTTGCATGCCGTCGGTACGTAGCGCCATTCCATTTCTGTCGTTAGCTCTTGTATTAAAGATATGCGATTAGCTGTGAACGTTTGGAAGCGCGAAGGCTCATCACGTATCCAGGATAAAACAACTGCCGAATCCGACCAACAATAGTATCTGCAATTAAACAAATTCATTTGAGCTACTTCGCGAATGAGTTGAGATAGGAGTGCAGCAGCAGATAGTTCCAGCTTTGGTACTGTCAGAGTTCGCAAGGGTGCCACTCGAGACTTAGAGCACAACAAACGAGCTATGCGCCGTCCCTCTGTTATGGATACGACGTAAATGCATCCACCGTAAGCCTCAATGCTTGCATCACTAAAACCATGAACTTCGATGATGCCTTTTGGAACGATGACAAGTCGAGAGAGTTTTATTTGCTATGTATTGCAAATATCGGTACACAAGCTATTCCAAGAAGAATGCAAAGATGCAGGAAGACTTTCATCCCAATCCAATCGCTCTCTACAAATGATCTTGGCCTTGGCTACCTAGGGTCCGATAAGTCCAAGTGGGTCATAAGAACGAGCAATGGTAGACAGCACAGACCGTTTGCTTGGTTTTCCAGGCGCTTTCATAGGAGAAAACTTAAACAGAAGGCAGTCAGAAGCTGGATCCCATGCAAGTCCGAGAGTCTTCGTTACATATGTGCCATCGTCAAACTTCAAAACGATCTTCTTTCATCAATAGCCAATTGCTGCATGGAACGAACAGCCAGAAAAGAAGCTGGCTTCGTGCCATAGGTGACAGTATCCAGCTTGAAAACTTGAATTTCCTGATGAGGAGAATCACGCCGCAGGATGCATTGCAAATAGGAATCGGGTTCAGCCATCCTAACGCACCTATACATTTTGCAAATGTCGCCATTCAGGGCTATTGGGAACGTCCTAAACTGCAACAGTGTACTGAACAGCTTGCGTTGAATAGTTGGGCCTGCCATGAGGATTTCATTCAGGGAATAACCAGACGAAGACACGGCTGAACCATCAAAAACAACTCGAAGCTTAGTTGTTGAGCTGTCTTCCTTAAGAACACAATGATGAGGAAGATAATACTTGCAGCGACTTAGCATGTGCGACTCCACAAGAGACATGTGATTCAAATCCACATACTCCTTGATAAATTCTGAATGTTGAGATTTTAACCCAGGATGACGCTCTAATTTGCGTTCCAAGTTACAAAACCGACGATATGCTTGCTGATACGAATCCCCAATCAGATCCACAGCATGCTTGACCGGAAGGCGAACCGAATATTCGCCAGTGTCCAAACGAGCAAAAGTTTGTTTAAAATGCGCTTCACAATCAAGTTCCTCCTTGGTAGATTCGTAAACTAAACGAGAACAAGATTCTAACTTCCAAAACCGACGAACGATTTCATCAAGCTTGTGATCAGGGCTGGGATTTGCCATAGGAACCGAGCGAGTGACCGTCAATGAGGCAGGGCTCGCCGAAGACGTTCCTCCTGTCACTATCCAGCCCAGTTGAGTTTTTTGCAAAATAGGCAAGCCAGGATCGATTTTGATTTGACCAACACACAACAATTCAAAAAACAGGCCAGCTCCAATTAACAAGTCGATTTGTTGCGGCTTAAAGAACTCTGGATCAGCTAAGCGATTATTTGAGGGTATGTTCCAGAAATCAGTGCTACTATCGTAACTAGGCTGATTTCCAGTTATAGACGGAGCTACTAGAACCGAGATGTTAGCAGCGTACTCAGATGCTCGCGATTGAAAACTTATATCGGCTGAAAAACCTTCTGAGGCAACACTAGACTCCCCTAATCCAGAAATCAAAGTAGGTGAGCGATGCTTGCGCAGCTGGAGGTGTTGAGCTAAACGAGACGTAATAATGTGCACCTGCGACCCAGAATCAAGCAGAGCTCGGCAAGGAACCAACACTCCAGTACGACTTCTAACGTTATTTACAGCAGTTGCCAAGAGCACTATGTCTTGACTGAGATTTTGGGCTACAAGTGTTGTAGAGGGTTTTGTCGCAGGCGGATGCGGAGCGGAGTTAAACTGAGAACCGTCAATCTGATTCTCAAAATGCAGAAGCGTATGATGCTTGGCCTTGCAACGGTTGCAGGCAGTGAAGCTGCACTCCTTTAGCCGATGACCTTTGCGCAGGCAATTAATGCAAAGAGAAAGTTTCTTTACCTCGCGTAGACGCAGTTGCGGAGACAGATTTCCAAAACGGGAACAGTTTTAAATTTAGTAGCCAGAGGTCTCACAAAACAACAATCTGCTCAACGGTGCCCAGGCTTTGTAGAGCTCGATGGCTCGATGCAATCCAAACCCAAAATCTCAGCGACTAGTGCCTGGAAAATAAGACGTTTGTTATTAAACCGTTTTTTAAGTAGCTCTAATGCAACTGGATAGTTGGCGCTGCTAATTTCCAACAAAGAAACACTGTCTAAGGCTGGTCCTTTCAGGCACGATCGCAAATGTTGAAACTTCTTCACACCAGACAGTCCTGAATCCGCATCAATGATTGACGAGAACATAGCAATGAAATCTGCAAACTTTGTATATCCTCCACTAAACTCTGGAAGTTTGATCTCAGGCAATCGAATCCGGCTTTGAGACAATGTGTGATTGTCAACAGATGCATCTTGCCTCATAGTAGAGCACAAAGGTGACGATAGCTTTCGTTTGTTGATTTCGCGACGCAAGCTAGTTTCAACTTATATTGAAAGTTGATGAAAGATTCACGTAACTCACTCCCGATTTCATCATAATCCAGCTCCTCCAATGTGTTATGCATATTGGTAAATGCTTGCAGAGCATTTTCTAGCGCCTTCAGCCGAACAGCCAACTCTTCTTCGCTGAGATGCACAATTGGCTCTGGAGCGATTGCTTTGGCCATCCGTTTTACTTGCTCATCAATAGCTTTAACCTTGGCTTTGTAAAACGGTGCACCAGGAGATTGAGCTGCAGCAGTGCTTTGCATTTTTAACTATTCCTTTATTTATATATCTGCACTTTGATTACAGTTTAGAAGTAACTGACTGTAATACACTTTTGGTATACCGTTTTGGGTGCACTGGCTGTGAAGCACTTGCACGGTGTATGTTAATGTTCAGTAAATGTCAAACACTGTCACTTTAGTGCCTCCACTAACGCTTTAATACATTACAGTTTTAAATGCACTGACGTTCAAACGACGTATTGTCAATAGCAATGCAGTAGTTCAAAACGTAATTTAAATTGCACCGAAGCCACAATGTCAATTTGAGGGCAAACGCTTTTGTCACAAGCAAATGAAAAACGAAACGGGAGAGGCAATAACAATGCTGAGACGGCTGCTGCAACGGTGCTATCAAAAGCGACGAGAGAATCGACAGCGCTGGCGCGAATGCAGGTCAAACACCAGCAGCGAAAGCGAACACAAAAACGACTCGAGAAAAGCGAAAACGATGCAAAGGAGCGCGGGCGCGCGCTTTATTAACTCTTTAATTTTAATAAATATTGTTCATTTAAACAAAACACAGAGTAATCACGTCGGGGTCACCAAATGTTGAGCTATTGAGCTTTTTCAATAGCTATCGAGTTTCCACAAAATTTAATAAATATAAATGCGACGAAACTTGCATTAATATAAATTTGATTTATTTGCCTTCGTGGCCAAACTTAAGTCTATTAGAAATGTTAATTGTTAATTGCAGGCTCCGAATTGAGCTGTGCAATGAAATATACAAAAACGAATTGGCAGGTGTCGAAAACCGTGCCGCGACTTGAATTCTCGAGTGATCGAACAGAACTAAATTAGCTGCCGAATTGAAGCAGCTGCCTTGCCCTTAGTTAATTCCAAGGGCAAGCAATTTAAAAATGTAAGGTAAAGAACTACGATGAGCGTAACAACAGTTATGTGAGTAAAGTTAATTTGCTCTTATGCTGCGTAGAGCACAACTTATAAAAGAGATTAAACATTAAGAGATGAAGCTGATTTGTTGTTGTTTGGTGTAAGTAGCTGCGTGACCAAACATTCTCCCCCAGTTGAAAGATACGGGCTTTCAGCAACATCTTCTTTTGGAAGCGCACACCATTTGCGCACAGCTCTCTTAATGGTTCCAGTTGACGTCTTAAGAACAGCTACTCTGGAAACGCCGTCAGAACCAGCAACAAGCTCGACCACACGAGCCAGTGGCCATTTAAGGGGTGGCAGGATTTCATCCTTTACAAGGACGACATCATTAACGAGCACGCCCATCTGGGATGTTTTCCATTTGGACCGCTGCTAAAGAAACGTTAAGTATTCATTACGCCAACGACTCCAGAAAAATTGCTTATAGTACGCTGTACGCTGCCAGCGATCTAGGCGGCTAAAGTTCAGCGTGGTGACATCAGGCTCCCGATAAAGCGCAGGTGGCGCAGTGCCAAGGAAGTGTGCAGGCGTTAACACATCCCGATCTGCAGGGTGCTCTGAAAGTGGAAAAAGAGGTCGAGAGTTTATTATGGCGCCATTGTGGCAGACGAGTGTGCGCAGATCATCCAGGGGCAGAAGCGAGGGTCCGACCGACCGATAAAAGTGGTATTTTGCTGATTTCACCGCTGCCTCCCAAAGACCACCGAAATGCGGGGAGCGAGGTGGGATGAATTCCCATTCGATGTCATCAGCGACACAAAACTCTCGAACAGAGGTGATGTGCTTCTCTCTGAGGAAGAGTCGCTTAAGTTCAGCTAGTTCATTCTTGGCTCCAACGAAATTTGTCGCATTGTCCGACCATATGCGAATAGGTTTACATCTGGTGAGAATGAGCCGCTTAAGAGCATTAAGAATGGCTGCTGTTGACAAATCAGGAACCAGTTTGAGATGCACTGCCTTTGTTGCGAAGCAAATGAAGACTGAGATGTAGCATTTTACGGGTCCTTTGTTACGAATCTCGCTCTTGTAGTAAAACGGTCCACAATAGTCCACTCCAGTAACAGCGAAAGGATGCGAGCCACTTACACGATCCCGAGGAAGATCCGCCATGATAGTCTCAGCCAATACAGGTTTAGCTCGAAAGCACATGATGCATTTGCTTGTTACGCTGGAGACAGTCTTACGGCCACCAATAGGCTAATAGTGGAGCCGAATATGAGCAAGCAGAGACCGAGGTCCAGCATGCAGCTGACGCCTATGAAAGTGCATGATGATGGCGCGTGTGAGAGGATGATGATTTGGAAGTATGATCGGATGTTGAGCATCGAAATCAAGGCTCGAGTGCTTTAGACGGCCACCAACACGAAGAAGTCCAGAATCATCCATGAATGGGGTAAGCGAGGCGATAGAGCTGGATGATTTGATCGTTCTTCCGTCTTGAAGAGCCCTATAATCATCACTCAGATTCGCCTTCTGGATGCTCCGCAAGAGTAATTGAGTGCCCTTGTGTATCCAATCTACTGTGAGACTGGGATGCCTGATGCGATTCCGAAATTTATATATGTAACCGAAGACACGACGCAGGTTATGAAAGGAGTTTGCAAACTTGCCTTCTATGCATTTATAAATACCAACTAGCACCTTTTGTCGCAGCTCAGGAAGCGTCCGGGCCGGTAAACACGATGCAGGCCAGTCGCACTCTCCTTTGGTTAAAAAATCGGGACCTTTAGACCACAACGATGATTCTATAAGTTCGCTTGGAAAAGCTCCTCTAGAAAGAATGTCTGCCGGGTTGCATGCCGTCGGTACGTAGCGCCATTCCATTTCTGTCGTTAGCTCTTGTATTAAAGATATGCGATTAGCTGTGAACGTTTGGAAGCGCGAAGGCTCATCACGTATCCAGGATAAAACAACTGCCGAATCCGACCAACAATAGTATCTGCAATTAAACAAATTCATTTGAGCTACTTCGCGAATGAGTTGAGATAGGAGTGCAGCAGCAGATAGTTCCAGCTTTGGTACTGTCAGAGTTCGCAAGGGTGCCACTCGAGACTTAGAGCACAACAAACGAGCTATGCGCCGTCCCTCTGTTATGGATACGACGTAAATGCATCCACCGTAAGCCTCAATGCTTGCATCACTAAAACCATGAACTTCGATGATGCCTTTTGGAACGATGACAAGTCGAGGGAGTTTTATTTGCTCTGTATTGCAAATATCGGTACACAAGCTATTCCAAGAAGAATGCAAAGATGCAGGAAGACTTTCATCCCAATCCAATCGCTCTCTGCAAATGATCTTGGCCTTGGCTACCTAGGGTCCGATAAGTCCAAGTGGGTCATAAGAACGAGCAATGGTAGACAGCACAGACCGTTTGCTTGGTTTTCCAGGCGCTTTCATAGGAGAAAACTTAAACAGAAGGCAGTCAGAAGCTGGATCCCATGCAAGTCCGAGAGTCTTCGTTACATATGTGCCATCGTCAAACTTCAAAACGATCTTCTTTCATCAATAGCCAATTGCTGCATGGAACGAACAGCCAGAAAAGAAGCTGGCTTCGTGCCATAGGTGACAGTATCCAGCTTGAAAACTTGAATTTCCTGATGAGGAGAATCACGCCGCAGGATGCATTGCAAATAGGAATCGGGTTCAGCCATCCTAACGCACCTATACATTTTGCAAATGTCGCCAGTCAGGGCTATTGGGAACGTCCTAAACTGCAACAGTGTACTGAACAGCTTGCGTTGAATAGTTGGGCCTGCCATGAGGATTTCATTCAGGGAATAACCAGGCGAAGACACGGCTGAACCATCAAAAACAACTCGAAGCTTAGTTGTTGAGCTGTCTTCCTTAAGAACACAATGATGAGGAAGATAATACTTGCAGCGACTTAGCATGTGCGACTCCACAAGAGACATGTGATTCAAATCCACATACTCCTTGATAAATTCTGAATGTTGAGATTTTAACCCAGGATGACGCTCTAATTTGCGTTCCAAGTTACAAAACCGACGATATGCTTGCTGATACGAATCCCCAATCAGATCCACAGCATGCTTGACTGGAAGGCGAACCGAATATTCGCCAGTGTCCAAACGAGCAAAAGTTTGTTTAAAATGCGCTTCACAATCAAGTTCCTCCTTGGTAGATTCGTTAACTAAACGAGAACAAGATTCTAACTTCCAAAACCGACGAACGATTTCATTAAGCTTGTGATCAGGGCTGGGATTTGCCATAGGAACCGAGCGAGTGACCGTCAATGAGGCAGGGCTCGCCGAAGACGTTCCTCCTGTCACTATCCAGCCCAGTTGAGTTTTTTGCAAAATAGGCAAGCCAGGATCGATTTTGATTTGACCAACACACAACAATTCAAAAAACAGGCCAGCTCCAATTAACAAGTCGATTTGTTGCGGCTTAAAGAACTCTGGATCAGCTAAGCGATTATTTGAGGGTATGTTCCAGAGATCAGTGCTAATATCGTAACTAAGCTGATTTCCAGTTATAGACGGAGCTACTAGAACCGAGATGTTAGCAGCGTACTCAGATGCTCGCGATTAAAAACTTATATCGGCTGAAAAACCTTCTGAGGCAACACTAGACTCCCCTAATCCAGAAATCAAAGTAGGTGAGCGATGCTTGCGCAGCTGGAGGTGTTGAGCTAAACGAGACGTAATAATGTGAACCTGCGACCCAGAATCAAGCAGAGCTCGGCAAGGAACCAACACTCCAGTACGACTTCTAACGTTATTTACAGCAGTTGCCAAGAGCACTATGTCTTGACTGAGATTTTGGGCTACAAGTGTTGTAGAGGGTTTTGTCGCAGGCGGATGCGGAGCGGAGTTAAACTGAGAACCAACATGATTCCAAAATGCAGAAGCGTATGATGCTTGGCCTTGCAACGGTTGCAGGCAGTTGAGCTGCACTCCTTTAGCCGATGACCTTTGCGCAGGCAATTAATGCAAAGAGAAAGTTTCTTTACCTCACGTAGACGCAGTTGCGGAGACAGATTTCCAAAACGGGAACAGTTGTAAATTAAGTGGCCAGAGGTCTCACAAAACACACATTCATTTGTGCTGGAGTTAGTAGCGACAAAGGCTTTTCTACTGGTGTTAGAGATTTTGCTACTTTTTCCCACCTTCGAGCTAGGCGTATACGTTGCCATAGCGTGCTCCACATTTTCCAATCCTTGACATCGTCGATCCAGAAATGCCAAGAACTGCTCACAGGTCGGAATAGTATCCATCAGGGCTGTCTCCTCCCAACTGGTCTTCGTTGCCTTGTCCACTTTCTGCAGCAAACTGTGCACGATAATAAAGCCCGCAATCTGCTTAACGGTGCCCAGGCTTTGTAGAGCGCGGATGTTGGCGTTGACCGTATCCGAAAGGGTTCGAAGTTGTACAGCTGACGATGACTCGATGAAATCCAAACCCAAAATCTTAGCGACATGTGCCTGGAAAATAAGGCGTTTGTTATTAAACCGTTTTTATACCCTTAACTAGGGCTGCCATCACCTAAATTGCCAACGCCGGATAAACACTAGAAAAACCCCGGACATTTGGGCGAAATATGTTTTTTCCCCGGACACCTGAAAATTTTTTGCAACAAAAACCAAAAACATCTTTATAACTCTTTAATTTTTATTTTATTTATTTTACTTATTTTGGTATTTTGCAGTCCGCCCAATTATTTCTAACCCTTTCGGGACAACAGTTGCTTATAAGCAACTTCTAACTTTGTCGCTATCTAACGCACGTTTGAGACCCCTGACTTACAAACGTAAGTGGCTAACAGTAAACTGATATTTTGTAAGCAAGAAGAGCAAAAAGCAGACACGAAAACGCATTTTAATTGCGAGCTTTCCGAAGTTATTCAAAGTGAGTTCACGTGCGCGATCAAACGCCCAAATAAGTGCTGTTAAATAAATAGAATTTTTAAATATTATCGAGCATCTTTTAAAACTAAAGTGAATAAAATGTCAAACAACGAAGGTTAGTTTTCTTATTTTCGTTTTTAGTTAGAAAAAAGAGCAATATTTAGGGAGCTGGAGAGCTGTTGTTGCTTATAAGCAACTTTTGGTGGAGCCTCATGGGGATGACCTAGAGCTTTGAAAATTTGCACACATTTTATTTTAGGTCTAAAGAGCATAGTCACCCAAATTTTGGATTTTTAGCCCCACTGGGCTAAGAGCTGTCCCGAAAGGGCTTAAATATCTTTTTTAACAAGAATGTAACAACAAGAATGAGGAAAAGATCGAAACAACTCAGGTTCTTGAAATTATATTTGATTTTGAAGAAGAAGAAACTGTGTGTATGTTTAGCGAGTTTCTTTAGTTTGTCCATTGCTGCGTGACTAGCGAAAATACTCTCTCTACATTCGCATTGTGAGCTGGTATGCAAATATAATATTGTGCGATTTTAGGCAGCTCAGAATATAAATGAGCATTCACCCACAACTGGTTCGCGCTTAAGAAGCGAGGGTCCGACCGACCGATAAAAGTGGTATTTTGCTGATTTCACCGCTGCCTCCCAAGGACCACCGAAATGCGGGGAGCGAGGTGGGATGAATTCCCATTCGATGTCATCAGCGACACAAAACTCTCGAACAGAGAGTTGATGTGCTTTCTTGCTGAGGAAGAGTCGCTTAAGTTCAGCTAGTTCATTCATTGGTTTCAAACGAAATTTGTCGCATTGTCCGACCATATGCGAATAGGTTTACATCTGGTGAGAATGAGCCGCTTAAGAGCATTAAGAATGGCTGCTGTTGACAAATCAGGAACCAGTTTGAGATGCACTGCCTTTGTTGCGAAGCAAATGAAGACTGAGATGTAGCATTTTACGGGTCCTTTGTTATCTTGCTCTTGTAGTAAAACGGTCCACAATAGTCCACTCCAGTAACAGCGAAAGGATGCGAGCCACTTACACGATCCCGAGGAAGATCCGCCATGATAGTCTCAGCCAATACAGGTTTAGCTCGAAAGCACATGATGCATTTGCTTGTTACGCTGGAGACAGTCTTACGGCCACCAATAGGCTAATAGTAGAGCCGAATATGAGCAAGCAGAGACCGAGGTCCAGCATGCAGCTGACGCCTATGAAAGTGCATGATGATGGCGCGTGTGAGAGGATGATGATTTGGAAGTATGATCGGATGTTGAGCATCGAAATCAAGGCTCGAGTGCTTTAGACGGCCACCAACACGAAGAAGTCCAGAATCATCCATGAATGGGGTAAGCGAGGCGATAGAGCTGGATGATTTGATCGTTCTTCCGTCTTGAAGAGCCCTATAATCATCACTCAGATTCGCCTTCTGGATGCTCCGCAAGAGTAATTGAGTGCCCTTGTGTATCCAATCTACTGTGAGACTGGGATGCCTGATGCGATTCCGAAATTTATATATGTAACCGAAGACACGACGCAGGTTATGAAAGGAGTTTGCAAACTTGCCTTCTATGCATTTAGAAATACCAACTAGCACCTTTTGTCACAGCTCAGGAAGCGTCCGGGCCGGTAAACACGATGCAGGCCAGTCGCACTCTCCTTTGGTTAAAAAATCGGGACCTTTAGACTACAACGATGATTCTATAAGTTCGCTTGGAAAAGCTCCTCTAGAAAGAATGTCTGCCGGGTTGCATGCCTTCGGTACGTAGCGCCATTCCATTTCTGTCGTTAGCTCTTGTATTAAAGATATGCGATTAGCTGTGAACGTTTGGAAGCGCGAAGGCTCATCACGTATCCAGGATAAAACAACTGCCGAATCCGACCAACAATAGTATCTGCAATTAAACAAATTCATTTGAGCTACTTCGCGAATGAGTTGAGATAGGAGTGCAGCAGCAGATAGTTCCAGCTTTGGTACTGTCAGAGTTCGCAAGGGTGCCACTCGAGACTTAGAGCACAACAAACGAGCTATGCGCCGTCCCTCTGTTATGGATACGACGTAAATGCATCCACCGTAAGCCTCAATGCTTGCATCACTAAAACCATGAACTTCGATGATGCCTTTTGGAACGATGACAAGTCGAGGGAGTTTTATTTGCTATGTATTGCAAATATCGGTACACAAGCTATTCCAAGAAGAATGCAAAGATGCAGGAAGACTTTCATCCCAATCCAATCGCTCTCTGCAAATGATCTTGGCCTTGGCTACCCCGGGTCCGATAAGTCCAAGTGGGTCATAAAAACAAGCAATGGTAGACAGCACAGACCGTTTGCTTGGTTTTCCAGGCGCTTTAATAGGAGAAAACTTAAACAAAAGGCAGTCAGAAGCTGGATCCCATGCAAGTCAGAGAGTCTTCGTTACATATGTGCCATCGTCAAACTTCAAAAAAGGTTTCCTTTTCCTCATCAGGAATATGTTGAAGCACGTTAAAATTATTGGAGCACCACTTCCTAAGCTTAAAATTTCCCTTTCGAAGCAGACTGACTGTTTGCTCCATAATGTCCAATACTTCCTCAGCAGAGTCACCTCCAGTAATACTTGCGCAGTTGGAGGTGTTGAGCTAAACGAGACGTAATAATGTGCACCTGCGACCCAGAATCAAGCAGAGCTCGGCAAGGAACCAACACTCCAGTACGACTTCTAACGTTAATTACAGCAGTTGCCAAGAGCACTATGTCTTGACTGAGATTTTGGGCTACAAGTGTTGTAGAGGGTTTTGTCGCAGGCGGATGCGGAGCGGAGTTAAACTGAGAACCGTCAATCTGATTCTCAAAATGCAGAAGCGTATGATGCTTGGCCTTGCAACGGTTGCAGGCAGTGAAGCTGCACTCCTTTAGCCGATGACCTTTGCGCAGGCAATTAATGCAAAGAGAAAGTTTCTTTACCTCGCGTAGACGCAGTTGCGGAGACAGATTTCCAAAACGGGAACAGTTTTAAATTTAGTGGCCAGAGGTCTCACAAAACAACAATCTGCTCAACGGTGCCCAGGCTTTGTAGAGCGCGGATCCGAAAGGGTTCGAAGTTGTACAGCTGACGATGGCTCGATGCAATCCAAACCCAAAATCTCAGCGACTAGTGCCTGGAAAATAAGACGTTTGTTATTAAACCGTTTTTTAAGTAGCTCTAATGCAACTGGATAGTTGGCGCTGCTAATTTCCAACAAAGAAACACTGTCTAAGGCTGGTCCTTTCAGGCACGATCGCAAATGTTGAAACTTCTTCACACCAGACAGTCCTGAATCCGCATCAATGATTGACGAGAACATAGCAATGAAATCTGCAAACTTTGTATATCCTCCACTAAACTCTGGAAGTTTGATCTCAGGCAATCGAATCCGGCTTTGAGACAATGTGTGATTGTCAACAGATGCATCTTGCCTCATAGTAGAGCACAAAGGTGACGATAGCTTTCGTTTGTTGATTTCGCGACGCAAGCTAGTTTCAACTTATATTGAAAGTTGATCAAAAGATTCACGTAACTCACTCCCGATTTCATCATAATCCAGCTCCTCCAATGTGTTATGCATATTGGTAAATGCTTGCAGAGCATTTTCTAGCGCCTTCAGCCGAACAGCCAACTCTTCTTCGCTGAGATGCACAATTGGCTCTGGAGCGATTGCTTTGGCCATCCGTTTTACTTGCTCATCAATAGCTTTAACCTTGGCTTTGTAAAACGGTGCACCAGGAGATTGAGCTGCAGCAGTGCTTTGCATTTTTAACTATTCCTTTATTTATATATCTGCACTTTGATTACAGTTTAGAAGTAACTGACTGTAATACACTTTTGGTATACCGTTTTGGGTGCACTGGCTGTGAAGCACTTGCACGGTGTATGTTAATGTTCAGTAAATGTCAAACACTGTCACTTTAGTGCCTCCACTAACGCTTTAATACATTACAGTTTTAAATGCACTGCCGTTCAAACGACGTATTGTCAATAGCAATGCAGCAGTTCAAAACGTAATTTAAATTGCACCGAAGCCACAATGTCAATTTGAGGGCAAACGCTTTTGTCACAAGCAAATGAAAAACGAAACGGGAGAGGCAATAACAATGCTGAGACGGCTGCTGCAACGGTTCTAGCAAAAGCGACGAGAGAATCGACAGCGCAGGCGCGAATGCAGGTCAAACACCAGCAGCGAAAGCGAACACAAAAACGACTCGAGAAAAGCGAAAACGATGCAAAGGAGCGCGGGCGCGCGCTTTATTAACTCTTTAATTTTAATAAATATTGTTCATTTAAACAAAACACAGAGTAATCACGTCGGGGTCACCAAATGTTGAGCTATTGAGCTTTTTCAATAGCTATCGAGTTTCCACAAAATTTAATAAATATAAATGCGACGAAACTTGCATTAATATAAATTTGATTTATTTGCCTTCGTGGCCAAACTTAAGTCTATTAGAAATGTTAATTGTTAATTGCAGGCTCCGAATTGAGCTGTGCAATGAAATATACAAAAACGAATTGGCAGGTGTCGAAAACCGTGCCGCGACTTGAATTCTCGAGTGATCGAACAGAACTAAATTAGCTGCCGAATTGAAGCAGCTGCCTTGCCCTTAGTTAATTCCAAGGGCAAGCAATTTAAAAATGTAAGGTAAAGAACTACGATGAGCGTAACAACAGTTATGTGAGTAAAGTTAATTTGCTCTTATGCTGCGTAGAGCACAACTTATAAAAGAGATTAAACATTAAGAGATGAAGCTGATTTGTTGTTGTTTGGTGTAAGTAGCTGCGTAACCAAACACATGTGTCTTCGCCAGTTTTTAAGCTAGAGTCACCATTTGATGGCAAGATAGCTGGTTTTGGATGCCCCGCCTACTCATACCGCCCACCTTCTAAAATCTGAAAACTCTATATCTTTCTCAGTTTCTGGGCTAGAGTCACCAAATTTGGTATGAACATTGTTAATGACATCCGTAACAGATGTGCATCAAAGTTTTGGATGCCACGCCCACTTATACCTCCTATCTCTACATCTTTGTCAGTTTTTGAGCTAGAGTCTCCAAACTTGGTAGGGGGATAGAATGTGTCATCCGCTAAATATGATTCACAAATTTTGATGTCACGCATACACCTTCTGCCTGATATATAGACCCAAATCCCTATATATAACTATTTGCACTAAGAATCCTTAACACAGCTATGTAAACTGGTATCAAAGTATATCGCAGTCGGTTGCGTTCGACGTCAACGGTTTTACTTGTTTTCAAATTCATTTCTCTAAAGTAGAGTAACGAATTTAAAAATTTGTTCATTTTGCGACATTTCTAAGTGAATGATGTTGTCAATCCCGGCTTCTGAAGTAAGACCTATCCCGAATTTTTCATAAAAATATAAATCTCTAACTTTTGAAAAAATCTGATTTCCTCTTTTGAGTAAACATTTGAAGTTATTCATTTTTATTTTTACAAATTTTTTAACGTCGCTATTGCTAACGACTTTGTACTTCGGACATTGGGCTCATATGTTTTATCGGGCATTCTAATTTATTGATGTGCGCAGAGGTTTTCCTGCCATTTTGATGATTTTGTGTGGACCATCAATATTAATCTGTTTTTTTGGATTAAGTCTTCTACATTTATGCGACATAATGCATTTGCAACGTGGTTGTCCTTCGCCTTGAGGTATAAAACTGTTAATTGGTAATCTTCTAAGTCCAATCTGATTCTTGGCAGATTCTTTATTAAATATAAACTAGCTAACCCAGCCACGCGTTGCAGCGGCTTATTTTTGTTCAAGGTCCTGAGGTTAGATTTTTTCGGTTGCTTTCGATGGAAATTGATAATTTAAAGCCATAATTACCGCTGATATCGAAAGTTTCTTTTTTTTGTATTATTTATTTATTTTTTTGGCGTTGTTACCTCAGAACTTGCGACTGGGTAAACCGATTTTGATGATTGAATTGAAAACTGGTGCTTCCAGTGTGGTCTCATTTTTTTTTTTTTGGTCCAGTTCTGACAATGGGTTATTAGACATAGCTCTTAAATTTGCAGATTTAGAAAATCTGGCGAACTCCGTTACGCCACCTCGTTTTTTTTAAACATTTCGTAAATAGGGATCACTTCCATTGAATAATGCTTTCAGTGGCTGTTATGGTGTAAGTTATGGATCCAGTTTGACTTTTCCACTTGCGCTGCACAATCCAGCCGGCATAAAGTCGTCATTGGTCCAATATCTTAATTGTCATCATCACTGTAGTTCGCAGTGGGATTTTATTGGAATGCCAAGCGTTTATATGATGCCAATGATCTTTGTGTACTCACGCGTTGTATCAATCGGGCCTTTTTATACTTTGATACCAAAGGTATCATAGTATATTGGGTTTGTGCAATGTCCGTCATGGTGTCTGTCCGTCCGTCCGTCTGTCCGTCTGTCCGTCCGTCTGTCCGTATGAACGCAACTTTTTTCGACACCCTTAAAGCTAGAGCCTTGCAACTTTGCAAATATCTTGGTACATGTCTTCGTCAGACAAAGTGTTAAATGTAGGGCTCTACGACCTCAGGGGGCCCGAGAAATCGATAACAAGTCGATACACCTCGATGTGCAAATCGATAAAACACAAATATATCCCACATTTTAGCAGCTAGAGTCACCAAATTTGATGGCAAGATAGCTGGTAACATTCCTAAAAAAACTGCACTAAAAGTTTGGATGCCACGCCCACCTATTTCGCCCCCAGCCCCCTCCAATTATAAACAAAAATGCCTGTATCTTCTACAGTTTTGAAGCTATAGCCACCAAAATTGACATGAAGGTAGATACTGACATCTGACAAAGTTATGCATCAAAACATTGGATGCCACGCCCCCAAACAACGTGAAATGCCCCACCGCCCTAAAAAAAAACCGGAAGGCATGTATCTTCGCCAGTTTTTAAGCTAGAGTCACCAAATTTGGTATGAACATTGGTAGTGACATCCGTAACAGGTGTACATCAATGCTTTGGATGCCACGCCCACTTATTCCGCCCACCGCTATATCTCTCTCAGTTTTTAAGCTAGGCTCTTCAAACTTGGTATGAACATTGTTAGTGGCATCCGTAACAGATCTGCATCAATGTTTTGGATGCCACGCCCACTTATACCGCCCACCTCTATGTCTTTGTCAGTTTTTGAGCTAGAGTCTCCAATTTTATACCCAAAGCCCTCATATATTACTATTTGCACTCAGAATCCTTATCACAGCTATGTGAACTGGTATCAAAGTATATCGCAGTCGGTTGCGTCCGACTGCAACGTTTTTACTTGTTTCTTATTGTATTTAGTCTTTTTTCGCTTACGTTCTGTGTATACACTTCTTGCCGGCTTGCATGTTGTGGGTAAATAAGGGTATAATGGTTTTGTGCAAATGTATGTAACAGACAGAAGGAAGCATCTCCGACCCTATAAAGTATATATATTCTTGATCAGCATCAACAGCCGAGTCGATCTAGCCATAGATAGAGACTTTAAACTTGAAACTTAAGCTCTCCTATACCCTAAGAAGATCAAGTTTGCTTTAAATTTTCGATAACATTTCTGGTTTCCGATATACACATGTGATGGATAACAAAAAAATCTTGAATTTCAATATTGAGAAAATAAGGTTTGAAACATCGGATAAAGTAATGAACATTTAAAAAAATTTGATCAAAATCGGTTCAGAAACACCGGAGATATCGCATTTTGAAGTTTGGTTATATTGGTCACTGATTTAATATACATAAGTAACTGTAACGGTTAAGTATGGGGTTAAGGGTATGTCCTAGTCGGGATTTCTCGACTAGAGCCTTCTTACTTGTTTTTATTATATAATAAGATAGAAAAGCTAGTAGTCTATTATCTGTTTTTACTAAGGAATGCCTTCTATACATAAACGGTCTGAAATGTTTTATTGCCTTGTGTATTGCTGCTAGTTCCTGTTCTGTGGTCGATTTATTACTTTCTCACTGTGTAAAGGATCTCTATGCATATGCATTTGGTAGTTGCGCACCGTTGCAGTCTTTTGATAGTACTGCACTACCATGCATGTTTTCTGGCATCATCATGCAAAATTTTTTGCTAAAATCAGGGTATTGCAATAATGTTGGCATAAATATTGCTGTTTAAATATTGAAATGATTCTTCACATTCTTTAGTCCATTAAAATTTGACATTATTCTGGCACAGTCTTGTCAAATTACGTGAGAGTTGTGCGAAATTATTAATGAATCATACTTTTTTTTGCATCCGGAAGGATGCCATGGTCTGTACATTTATGGCCAAAGAATGTTACCTCGTGCATAAAGAATGATAATTTCTCTGGGTTTACTTTAAGGTTGTGTTTTCTACAAAATTCAAATATACTCGAAAGATTTTTGAAAATGTGCTGTTCGAAGCAGCCATAAATGTAAAGAAATGCTTGCGATGGTTCTAGACCAGAAAAAGCAAGTTGTTTCATTCTCATAAATAGGTTTGGGGCTTAGTGTTGTCTATAAGGTACTGGTCGTAGAAAATTTTGTTACATTTCTAGATTTATTATACCCTTAACCCATAAAATGGATTAATAAATGTCTGTCTGTCCGTCTATCTATCTATCTGTCCGTCTCAATGAACGCGCCGATCAGAGACTATAGAAGTTAGGGACTTAAGCTCGTCTTTCAAATTATCTTCTGGTTTCCGATATACACATGTGATCGATTACAAAAAAATCTTGAATTTCAAAATTGTGAAAACAATGTTTTAATCCATGGGTAAAATAATGAACATATGAAATAATTTGATCAATATCGGTTAAGAAACACCGGAGATATCGCAGTTTAAAGTTTGGTATTTGGTCATCAATATTATCATATCAATATCATAGTTCCAAGCCTCATTTTTATAGCTTTGACTTTCAACGGACAGACAGACATGGCTATATCGACTCGGCTTGATGCTGATCAAGAATAAATACACTTTATGGGATAAGAATGCTTCCTTCTGTCTGTTACATACTTTTGCTTTAAACCATTATACCAGTGATAACAAAAGCATGCCTATGGAAGAGCAACCACCAATACATATCAAGAAAACACACTAATACAAGTAGAGCCAACTTTTATTTTTCCCCTTGTCTATCACTGAAAAAATTTGTGTTTACATTTGAATGACAAGAATGACCTGTAATTATATTGTGTTGTGCGTAATCTAATTGCCATTCAAACATTTTCATTAAATGCAGTCTCTTTTATAAAAAAATAACAAGTAACAAGTAAGAAGGCTCAAGTCGAGAAATCCCGACTAGGACATACCCTTAACCCCATACGTAACGCGTACAGTCATTTGTGTGTATTTACCCAGTGACCCATATGACCAAAATGACAAAATTTCAAACTGCGATATCTCTGGTTTTTTTGAACCGATTTTGATCAAATTTTTTCGAATGTTCATTATTTTACAAAATAGTTTAAAGCCTCGTTTTTACAATTTAAAATTCAAGAATTTTTTGTTATCGATCACATGTGTATATCGGAAACCAGAAGTGTAATCGAAAATTCAAAATAAACTTGATCTTCTCATGGTATGGGAGAGCTTAAGTTTCAAATTTGAAGTCTCTAGCTCTTATAGACTCTGAGATCGGCGCGTTCATGCAGACGGACAGACGGACGGACGGACAGACGGACATGGCTGATGCTGATCAAGAATATATATACTTTATAGGGTCGGAGATGCATCCTTCTGTCTGTTACATACATTTGCACAAAACCATTATACCCTTATTTACCCATTTTATGGGTTAAGGGTATAAAAACGTTGCAGTCGGACGCAACCGACTGCGATATACTTTGATACCAGTTTACATAGCTGTGTTAAGGGTAGGCATTACATTTATCTGTGGCGGCTGGCACATTCTATCTCCCTATTAAGTTCGGAGACTCTAGCGCAAAAACCGACAAAGTGGGCGTGACATTCAAAACATTGATGCAGATCTGTTACGGATGTCACTACCAATGTTCATACCAAATTTGGTGACTCTAGCTTAAAAACTGGCAAAAATACATGCCTTCCGTTTTTTTTTAAGGCGGTGGGGCATGTCCCGTTGTTTGGGGACGTGGCATACAATGTTTTGATGCATATCTTTGTCAGATGTCAGCATCTACCTTCATGTCAACTTTGGTAGCAATAGCTTGAAAACTGTAGAATATACAGGCATTTTTGTATATAATTGGAGGGGGCTGGGGGCGGAATAGGTGGGCGTGGCATCAGAACTTTTGATGCAATTTTTTGGGGAATGTCACCAGCTATCTTGCCATCAAATTTGGTGACTCTAGCTGCTTAAATGTGGGATATATATGTGTTTTATCGATTTGCACATCGAGGTGTATCAACTTGTTATCGATTTCCCAGGCCCCCTGTGGTCGTAGAGCCCCAAACTTAACACTTTGTCTGACGAAGACATGTACCATGATATTTGCAAAGTTACAAGGCTCTAGCTTTAAGGGTGTCGAAAAAAGTTGCGTTCATACAGACAGACGGACGGACAGACATCATGACGGAAATGGCACAAACCCAATATACTATGATACCTTTGGTATCAAAGTATAACAACAAAATACATTGAAATTTCGTAGCCCAACAACAAAAATAGCAAAGATCCGTTATATTCTTGATAATTTGGCAGCGAATAGACGACCAAACAAAATACTAAAAATTTTATGTGTAATTTGCATTGCTTATGGGAAGAGCTAGTGTACGTATGTATACGCAAACTGCTCGCCTATGTCTAAGAGCTATTACAAAAACAATGTAGGTCTGGGAGCTATAGCATTTGACATCACTGCATTATACCCTTATTTACCCAGTTCATGGGTTACGAGTGTAAAAATATCGGCAGTTTTTATGCGCTCCACGAGCTTACCACGAACGAAGCAATATCTTTAAAATATCCTAGATGATAAGTTTTCAATCTTATTGCCAATGGGTATAGAACACCAGTTTTAAAGGACTCTGCATAAAACCAATGTAGTGTTATCTTCGGATTTGTCTGATAAAAATTCTTTTATTACAAAATATAATTTTTGTTTGTTTCGCATTTGAAATATCCGCTATTAAAAAAGCGTTACAGTACCATAGTACTGAGCAATGCTTTCCGGGGCAGTGTGCAGAATCAGGTTTTGGTCAACTCTAAAAAGTGCTTTACAATTTTTCATCAAATGTGTTACGCTTGAAAAATAAAACAGGCAAGAGCAAGAAAAAATCATATGAATATTTGATCAGCATCGATTTGATTTGATGGCATCCGTGTCCATCTGTTATAGCAAATAGGTCTCCCGATTTTTGAGCTTTCGAGATAAATCTTTTAAGCTGTGAACAAGCTAAGTTTTGATTAACTTGCGCCTTATGACGTTGAAATGTCTATGCTCGCGTGGGGGAAACGAAAAGTGCAAAGTCTTTTATTCATTACTTAACGTTTTGTACAACATTGTTCAAAATCGTTTGATCTTTATTAAGTAAGTCCACTATTAGAGTGTAAATAGGATTCGGTTTGCCGTTAATAACTTTCTTACATGTTTTTATACCCTTAACCCATAAAATGGGTAAATAAGGGTATAATGGTTTTGTGCAAATGTATGTAACAGACAGAAGAAAGCATCTCCGACCCCATGAAGTATATATATTCTTGATCAGCATCAACAGCCGAGTCGATCTAGACATGTCCGTCTGTCTGTCTGTCCGTCTGTCTGTCTGTCCGTCCGTATGAACGCCTAGATCTCAAAGACTATAAGAGCTAGAGACTTCAAACTTGAAACTTAAACTCTCCTAAGCCATGAGCAGATCAAGTTTGCTTCGAATTTTCGATAACACGTCTGGTTTCCGATAAACACATGTGATCGATAACAAAAAATTCTTGAATTTCAAAATTGTAAAAACGAGGTTCAATACTATTGATAAAATTATGAACATTTGAAAAAATTTGATTAAAATCAGTTCAAAAAACCAGAGATATCGCAGTTTGAAATTTGGTAATTTTGGTCATATTGGTCACTGGGTAAATATACACAAATGACTGTACGCTTTACGTATGGGGTTAAGGGTATGTCCTAGTCGGGATTTCTCGACTAGAGCCTTCTTACTTGTTTAATCATTCGTTTGGTGAAAGTTATACAGTTGAATGCTTTATTGCTTAAATCTTAACGTCGACGTGTTTTACTTAGCAATTCGAACTTTTAGTTCTGTTTTGTGTTTTGTTTTTTTTTTTTATATTATCTTGCGCGTTAATATTATGTGTACAGCTTTGATTTTTATATGAAAAAAGTGAATTTTTGTGTGTCAAGTCTAGTTATATTCAATAATTCGTAATTCGATTTTGCTTACGATTTGATTTGTCACACTAAATCGCAATTCAAAAGAGTGTAGGATAGTCGCCTGCAGAATTTAATATGAAAATAATGAGCTAAACATGAAAAACTGTTGAGGATAATAACGCAGCCACAAACTTGCAACACTTGCTCAGTGTTGGTTGGTGTATTTAAAATAAACCTTCTGCACGTCTTAAAAAATTGCAATAAATATTATAAGTAACAGCAGTTTTGACTATATTGTAAACACAACTTGGTAACTGACCAAATGTGTTTTTTGTGAATTTATTTAAATCGATTTCTGCTTATAACTGCAGGTTATTAAAATGAAAATTGAAAATCTGTTATATCAAAAAGATAAATCAGAAATACGGCAGTTTTTTCACGGATCAAACATATTTATAACTGGCGGTACCGGATTTTTGGGAAAAAGTAAAGGCCATTTTTATAAAACTTTTCTCGTCTTTATTAATGTGTAATTATGCTTATTGTTTACTTGCCAGTTTTAATAAATAAATTGCTTATATCATGTCCCGGCATTAAAATAATATACTTGCTAGTGCGCAATAAAAGAGGCAAGCGTATTGGTACAAGAGTGGATGAAATCTTTAACGACCCGGTAAAAAAAATTGTTTGGTAAATACTGTATTATTGTTAAATGACTATTTATTTACAGATTTTTGGAAAACTTAAGAAATATTTTGGGGAATACCGTTTTCACATCAAAGGGATAAATGGGGACTGGTAAAAAATTCTAAATTTGTACACTTTTATGCTCAAAGTCTCAATTTTAGTGTGTGAAGGGCTGTTTACTCAAAATTTAATTTAATTTAATTAAATTTAACTGTCAGCTGATAAATCAATTAAACCTATGTGATCTGAATGTGAGCGTTTACTCAAAATTTAGTTTAATTTAGTTTAGTTCTGAACCTGCAGGTCGCAGATTCTTAAATTTTTTTAGTGCTGATAAGCGTGAAAATTCAAAACAGCTAATCAAAAAGTGTGATGCAAAACGTTTACATTTTTAAATGAACGAGCATAAGCTAATTATTTTAGTTGAAAATCATAGTACGACTTCAAAAATAATTAAATTAAATTAAATTAATTTAAATCTTGAGTAAACAGTCCTTGACTGAGAATTAAACTAATTGAGACCTGGGTGTCGGTAAACATTTATACTCATTAAGTTCCGTTATATATTTTGGAAAGAATCATCGTGATGCAAAACCAGCTGTCACTTGCATTGTGTATACATACAATATGTAGTATGTACATTTATACACGCAACGCACTCAAAATTTGATGCAACACAGCTAAAAGTGAGGTTTGGTTAAAGTTATAAAGTTAAATGTTTTATTGTTAAAATCTTAACGTCGACTTGTTTTACTAAGCAATTTGAACTTTTAATTCCCCACTAGGACAAACCCTGGTAATTATGCAGTTTGGTTACTTTTCCGAAAAGTGGCGGAATTTTTTTTTTTTTTACATGAATCTGTTGATTGCATCATAGTAAGTAATATTCCATGGGGGGAGGCTGAAATTTCCCATAAACTCTATGAGTTATGGGGTTTTGAAATTATCATGAATATTCGTGATTTTGGAGAACGCTAGGGAGAGGGGGGGGTGAACACACACACACACACACACACGCACACACACACACACACAGAGTGTTTTCGCGGAGTAAAGGTACGAAAATGGGTAAATATTTACTATCGCGGCACCAGCGATTTTCGGGCTGATTTTTTTTACGAGTTTTTTATCACCTGTGAATGATAGAAAAGGTTTCTCATGCGGGCGCATGACGTTTTTTTAATAAAAAAAAAAAATTTTTTGTTTGTGTGATCTGCTCGGACTGCAGTGCCATGTGGCGTGAGCCACTGCTGGCGTTTGAAAGCTTAAAATGCCGTAAAAACTTTCAAACGCCGTAAAGCAGTGGCTCACGCCACTGCTATTGTATTGGCTATGTTCCGAGCAGATCCACTATCGGACATTTTTTCACGCACGCCACACACCTATGCATACATAAACATCAAAATATCGAAAACTATTTATGAGAATTTCAAACCCCATAACTCTGGGTTTTGGGAAATTTCGCCTCCCCATGGAATATCATTAGCGGCAACCAATCGAAGGTGCCTATAAAAAAAAAAAAAAAATTCCGCCATTTTTCGGAAAAGTAACCAAACTGCATAATTACCCAAACCCTTAACCAGTTAGTAACGCGTAGAGTAATTTAAAATATTCACCCAATGATCAATATGAACAAACTTCAAACCGCGATATCTTCGGTGTTTCTTAGCCGATTTTTATAAAATTTTTTAAATGTTTTGGTCATATTGGTCACTGGGTAAATACACACAAATGACTGTACGCGTTGCATATGGGGTTAAGCATATGTCCTAGTCGGCTCGACTAGAGCCTTATAACTTGTTTTAACTTCCTCAAAATAAACTCGATTTACAAATGCAATACACCAAAAGTCTTCTTATACGCTCTAGATTAATACTGCATTTAAACAAGTAAGAAGGCTCTAGTCGAGAAATCCCGACTAGGACATACCCTTAACCCCATACTTAACCATTACAGTTACTTATGTATATTAAATCAGTGACCAATATGACCAAACTTCAAACTGCGATATCTCCGGTGTTTATGAACCTATTTTTATCAAATTTTTTTAAATGTTCATTATTTTATCCGTAGTTTCAAACCTCATTTTCACAATATTTTCAAGATTTTTTTGTTATCGATCACATGTGTATATCGAAAACCAGAAATGTTATCGAAAATTTAAAGCAAACTTGATCTGCTCATGGTATAGGAGAGCTTAAGTTCAAGTTTGAAGTCTCTAGCTCTTATAGTCTCTGAGATCGGCGCGTTCATACAGACGGACAGACGGACATACAGACATGGCTAGATCGACTCGGCTGTTGATGCTGATCAAGAATATATATACTTTATGGGGTCGGAGATGCTTCCTTCTGTTTGTTACATACATTTGCACAAAACCATTATACCCTTATTTACCCATTTTATGGGTTAAGGGTATAATAAATACAAAACAAAGACACTTAATTTTTAGTCGATTTTCATGTCAATTTTTTATGACCGATAACCGGCTTGGGCGTGAAACAGAACTTCCGATTAACATAACTTCCTCAATATTTTCCCGATTTTCATATGCAATACTTCAAAAGTCTTGTTTAACGCTCTAGATTAATACTGCATTTAAATAAGTAGAAAATGTAGAATTTTAATTTTTTGTCGATTTTCATGTCAACAAATAGTCAGTCAGTCAGTTAGTAGTTGGTTAGCTCGGTGACCCAAGGAGTTCTCAGATCGGGTCCGAATATTGCACCCATAATCTTTTAACACGCTCCCATGTCCTGACCAAGTTTCGCTTGGATTGATTAATTTTAAAAAATAGCTCTAGTACAAAAGTTGTTAAAAAATGACTTGGGTGTTTAGGAGGGACCTAAAGGAGTGGTCCAAATTAAAATTCTTAGTGCTCACTTTCAACCTGAATGGAATATTTGGTGAAAATTTCTAGCTCTTATCGTTTAGACTGGGTCTCTCAACAATCAGTCACGACAAACTCTTTTATATATATAAAAGTTTTGAAAAAAATTACTTTTTTTACACGCCTCCATGTCCTGACCAAGTTTTGTTCAGATTGACTAATT